>CM020179.1:38573201-38590161 GCA_009805545.1 Oryza longistaminata | reverse complement strand
ATGTATAAAGCATTCCTTGAAAAGATTCGATCGCATAATCTGATTTGTTGAAAAACCCACACATCCAACACCGCAAGGATGAAGATTGTCGGCTCTTCCTGTTTAATTTACATCCACGATGGGCTATATAGGTCCGATCAGGCTAGTTCAATGTGTGCTATTTGTGAGTTCAACTCAAACTCGATGTTAGTCAAACAATGGTGTTGCTTTCTGGCTCATAGAAAACAAATTTCTCACCCGACCTCAAGTTAAAAAAAAATAGCCTAAGAACAAGTTCAAACCATACTCACCTGGCTCATAGCCACGTTGGACAGGAGTCCGAAATTGCTTATATACCCGCAGCAAATCCACGTCGAAAGAAATGAGCCGAATTAGTTACTCACACATGCGTGGAGGAGTAGTTTTAAGTGCGCGGGCTTTTACTATAAAATAGATTATAGGATGAAATCTCAAACAACAATAACAAATGTGGTGGTTTATATAATTTGCCTCTATAAAATATTCCAAGAAACCCAACCTTTACACCAAAATCCAAATTTTAGAATTAAGAAAAGAACAGCGCATTTATACGAGACGTGACAGGATGGTGATTCTCAAACAAAAAAAAAAGAAGGAAAAGTGAATTGTTTTAGTTGGGGAAAAGAAAATTTTTGTGTGTCCGTTTGACCGTTGTTGGAAGGAGTTTTTAAGACACAAATGAAAAAACTAATTTTAGAACTCGCCGGACCTGCGAGACGAATCTTTTGAGCCTAATTAATCCGTCATTAGCACATGTAGATTACTGTAGCACTTATGGCTAATCAAGGGCTCATTAGGCTCAAAAGATTCGTCTCGCAATTTCCCCTATAATTATGCAATTAGTTTTTTATTTTATATATATTTAATGATCTATACATGTATCAAAAGATTAAATGTGATGTTTTTGGAAAAAGTTTTGGGAACTAAACAAGACGAAGCTGAGCAGAGGAAATGTAGCGGTGAGCCGGTGACTACACCGGCTACAGGGTCTCTTCTTGGCCTCTTGGGACTCGGCAGCTCACGCTGCCGTGCACTGCCACGCGGGCCCACCCGTACGACCTCGCCGATGCCGCTGCCTCTGCCGCCGCGCGCGTCATTAGCATTAGCCGCTTTACTAATCCAGGATTAGCTCGGCTGGAGAGGGCCGGGGGGCTGGGCTTTCTGGGCTTGGGCCAGGGCTGGGCCAAGGTGGGGGAGGCGGGCTCGCCACGTGGAAGGGGAGGACGTACGTACGGGCGCGGCTTTGTGGTGTGGGAGCCCACCGGACGCTGTGGCGAGGCACGTGACGGGGGGTGGGCCCCACGTGGTCAGTGACCCCGGGGGGAGGCACGTGGCCCTCGCTGCCCCGGCGTGTGCCCGCCACTAGCCAGCTCTTTCCCCTGCCCGCCTCGTGATGCTTGGTGTCACTGACAGCGTGGGGCCACGTCCCCGGACGGCTGGGACCGGCCTGTCGGTGATCAGAGGAGAGACGCTTTTTCTCACCTTCGGATCGGAGAGGAGCCTTTTTTTTTTCTTTTTCCAGTTTTTTTAATCCGAGTATTTCATAGGCTTTTTGTTTATGAAAAAGGATTTTTCAACGGTAATAAACAGGAATAAAATAAAAAAAGTATAAAATGACCAACCACCAGAAAAATGGCCAATTCTACCGGGAATCAGTTTCACGAAATTGAATTTTGCATTGTACCGTTGGTTAACTCATTTTATTCAGTGTACTTTTTATTTAAACTTCATTAGCAGGCTCATTTTCTTTAATAAACCTTTGCGTCCTCATTTTTTCTAGAAATAAGGGGAAGTAGCAGTTATATCACGCGACATTTTTAAAAGGCAAAGATCTCTCAATAGCATTTTACTACTACTAGATTAAGGCAATGTGCTAAATCTTGATTTTCTTTTTGTGAGCGCACATACTACTACCTGGGGAAAAATTTGTCCTTTCACCCTACCTAATGGAGGTGGACTAACCAGTAATAGCATATGGTAATAAGAAACACCAAAAGTTACCAATGACATACATATCCATAACTTGATTTCGACAATGATATGTAATATTTTTAACTATTTTCTATGGGTAGGTGTGTTGGTGTCAACATTTATGCTACACATAAGTGAAAATGGGTCATGCTGATAACAGGTGACGAGACGCCCAAGAAATTAGGCACGTATACTCCATGAAGACGGTCAAAGAAAGTGGTGGTAGGCGACAAGTCATTATGAATGTCTTGCTAAATAGCAATGTTGTCAGCCAAGTTGAAGCAAATGTGCACCTGTTCCAGGAGGGGCATAAGTGATAAAGGTTGGAGGTAGATACAATACGGAGACAAATATAAATAATAAAAAGTTGGTCGTCACTTATCTTGTGATATCAAGTGTTGAAAGCCGTCATAACACCATATCTCTTGGTCGGCAACACAGGCAAGCAAAAAAACCAATACAAACGTCACTCAACACTCTCACTTGAGACAATGATGGCTGCAGTCAGTCAAAGTCTGAGGTTGCACACATTGTCGTAATGCTTTGGAGTAATGAAGGTTGGACGGTTGGGTCACATCAAATTAAATTCTCCTATTTTTGGTATATGAATATTGTCTATGAGACCGATGCGTAGTTTTATAGCCATATATGATATTGGAAAGCAAAATTTTAAAAATAAATAGCTTGCCAACCTTTTACCTAGCATAAGATAAGTGATCATACACATGAGTGAAATATGCACAATCTGGAGAGCACACTATTACCTTGCAATGTGATACATATTGCAATAAGATAAGTGATACACGTATTTATTGGATTTCTACATAATACACTAGTTAATTTTTAGATTTTTTTTTATGTTTTTATGTGATATTGTGACAATATCATATAGTAAAAGTGTTTGTTGAAGCCAATGAAAATTGAAAATATATATTTGTAGATGGACGTCATAGAAATATTTGCCATTTAATGATCCTTAAGCCCTCTATTTTCTCAAATATATTTCATTTTCAGGAATAATGTGCATAAATTTCAAAAGGGATTTGTTTTTCTTTTTTAAAAAAAAAAAACTTTCTATAAGAATGAGAAAATATAAGATGGCCACTATCGGCACATAAACATCCCCATGTTTTCTTATGTTTAATTGTGAAATATCTAAATATGCTACTAGTGATCTACATTCACCTACTTTCAACTACATATGAGACAAGAAAAGCAGGTGAGAGGATGGCAGGCGAGATAGTAGATCTTATGAATGCCATGGGAAAAGGAAAGTCAGAAACAAGCAGTGTGAGAAATAAGAAGTGAAAATAACCTAGCGTATATGAGACGAAGTTATCATAGTTGGTGGTAAGTGATAGATTAGGATGCAATCATAATTTAACTTGGCCAATATGTATTAATTATTGTATAGTTTAAGTATCTGGCATGACGCACCCCTCTCACAGGGAAAAAAAGTATCTTCGCATGTTTAGTGTAAGAAAAACATAATTTTAAAACGTACCATACTGCATGGAATGATTGCACTTGATCATACATATGTGCACATATGACAAATAGGATAAAGTAAACAATATGTAAGAAGTATTAGGAAAGCATTGATTCATACATAATATGTGCCACATATACAAATAGGATGAAGTAAACAATATGTAATAAGTATTAGGAAAGCTTTTGTGAACAATAGTTATGGGTGAAGTACACAGGCATAAAAGCTTATTTTTCTCCATTCTATGCTGAAATTAACAGTGAGCTACAAGTACAAATGTTTCTTATGTACAATGCATGCATCTAGAGTTGAGAAGGTAGGTATACATATTATGAATTAATTAAGGTAGCAGAAATTAAGGAACATGTATATACGCAATTAGCCTTTACTACCAAATAGCATTGTTAGGAGGAATTCCAACTTGTGACTATCAGCAAAGCATGTACCTAACAATTCTTATTCTTTGACGAAAATCGCACATTTGAAGTTGATCAATCACACATTTGGAGTTGATCCCATCTTTGTGCTTAGTGAGAAAGCAGTTGTATATTAAATGTGGTATGTGCACTTGGCAAGGTAAAAAAATCACAAAAAGTCCACTAATTGCCCTTGCATAAGGAAATTTATGTGCCTTTTTTGCCACATGAACAGATTTATACTCATACACATGAGCATGAAAGCATGCATGCATGACGCCTTACAAGTGAATGATCTCATCTCCTTTTTTAACAAATGAATGGTCTCGTCTAGCTTAAGATGCCCGACATTTACTAATTAGTTGAAAGTTGATACGCTGTAATGCCTTGGAAGCATATGTGATCAAAATTGGAAATGGTGTGCTACAGTGGAAATATTCAATCCATTATTTTTAGGTAACAGATGTCAAAACAATTAACCTTAGTTGCAAACAATGTAAATTGTAATATTGCTAACATAGTGCATTAGCAACTCGTCACTCTGCATTAGTGGCACTTGAGAAGATTGTCCAAAAAATCTATGCTTAACACTTTGTGATGTCCTTATATTGATTAATTATTTATATGTTTGATGGATGTTATATTCATAAATGACATGCAGTGGTGAATGTGCCCAAGAAAGATGATATTGATATGTCAAACTAGTATACTATATACTATTTTGATATGTTCTAACAAAGATATTGGTTGTCTGTTTGTTTGTGCATAAATTGTGATATGTACGTAACTCCCATATCAACACTTTGGCATGTCTCGGTAACACACTCCTAGAAGCACAAAGATCTGCGTAGACATAGATATATCGGTTGGTAGTTGGACCACACATGAATGGTGAAGATAAAGGGCAATGTAGGTGCATTCATGACGCATTTTTTTTTCAATTAGAATGATACAATTTTCACCTCATTTGACTCTAATGAATTTAAATTGGTCAATAGAATTTGATTCCAACTCTTGTTATTTTTAGAATTGGGAATTTAATTTCATGCTAATTCCAAATTTTATTTGGGTGCTATCGAAGGGCTACACCTAACGATGGTATTTGTAGAGTATGGGCATCGTTGGTACAGATTTTAATTATATTATTTTAAGAAAGGCTGCTGATTTTGATTTGCCGCCTTAGAGGCTTATACATGAAGGTTGTGGAGAAACCGATGGAGCTACTTTGAAGGATGGAAATTTACTGAATTTTGTTGATTTATTATTGACCTTCGTCTCTTGGATTGTTTAATATGACTTGTATGAAGACAAATATAGAAACATTGAAAGAATAGAATATCATTATGATGTAAAATGAGCTATGTTTTACTATAACGAAAGGAGAAGATTGATTCAATACTATTTTATGGGTTAAGTGCTCTACTAAAATAGTTTTATGTGTAAAAGCTTCATTGCTATATTGCTGGTTAAGCACCCCATAAAATAGTTATGTGTAAAAGGATTGCAAAAGTTATTTTCAAAGATGAACCTTGAGTTTGAGGCAAGAGGCTTGCAACATAGGAGGCTGAACATTTGAGTCACATGTGAAAAGAATACTCGCAAGAACCATTTAATTTGTGTAGTAGTGTGATGAAAATAATTATTTATACAATTAAAAAGGTTGGAAATCCCTATGTAAAAATAATGGTACTTGTGCCCATAGAACTTGATAGTTCTTTTTGTTATGTAGCATAATTGGCTAGATATTTTATGACTTATTATTGTATCGTGTAGCTGAGATGTACCTGCTAATTTTTCTATATATGCTGCATTTTCTCATTGTTGATTAATGCATGCCTTGGTTTTGGATTGTGGGAAACAACTCATTGTTTCATGTAGAGTGCGTGCGACTTCAAATAGCCTACAAATATAATTTCATAGATAAAAATAACTCTGCAAGCATAATTATTATTGTAGTGTGGACTTTTCATGATTGCCGGCATGATTTAAAAATTTTTACTCTAAAATTTATAATTCCACATTAGGAATTTATATACTCAAAACAATTACTCTTAGAAACTTTCTTTTATCTAACATGCATTAGGCATTTAGTATTACACTTATGTGCAAAGTATTACCTTAAATTCATAGCCGTAATAAAAAGGATATAAATTCTGACGGTCTAAGGAGTATAAATGTCTTAGAATTTTTTTCTTGCTTGCAATATGTAATTAATTTGAATATAAGACCTTGCAGAGAATATCATACTACTAAAAGTACAAACAATAATTTTTCTACAAGTTTTAGTGAGATATATGTGTGTATGTGTGTTAGTTGGTTTGCACGGTGTGTTCACGCAGCTTGTGCATAATCTTCAATGCGAAGCCTACAATACCTACCATATTTTATCTTGTTTCTTTGAAAGAATTAGGCATTTAAACAATCATGGTAGTTTATTATGTCCATTGCTATAAGATGGCATAGGTACACTGGAAGTAAAAGTTTTACTCGTGATGATAGTTTTTAGGTTTGCAATACATGTGGTTCATACTACATATTTTTCCTTATGATTAAACCTCTGTTTATATGCATCGCGCCACACTCGGCACATGTAAAATCGTTTGCTTGAACTCACCAGAAAACAAATTCGCTAGGTAAATTATTCTTTTATATGAAAAATTATCCATTGTGCATGTTTGTTGAATGTTTAAGATGACAAAATATATGTTTTCGTTTTTGCAATATCTTATTGCTATTTAGTATCTATGAAAAAAATATAGTGGCGTAACTACATTCATATTCCTGGGTAGATTATTTTATTCTAGCTAATTCATGTTATTTTAATTAATATATCAATTAATAATTAAACAATTTGTTTGTGTAGTATCATAATAATATTTTTCCTGGTTCGTGACTGAAAACAAAGGGTATATATCAGAGTGATGTCCTGATAACTTTATTATTGGGATGGCATGCAAAAGGTCGCGGGATACTACTTAAAATAATAGGAAAGTTAACATTATTCAAAATGGTGGTCACTATTTAACTTTTATTTTACTTTTCTCATATCATATATCTAACTTATTTATGCATGTTTTGTGAGGTGATATATGATCATATAATCTACATTACCATTTTTTCCTTCATATTTTTATATAACAGTGGTTTCAATGGCATGCAAAGACAACAAAGTTAATTAGGATATGACAAAAGTTGATCATTTCTTAAAGTAGAGATTATTTAGTCTTTGAATTATTATATAACCGCAATGAATACAATAATACATAAGGGATAAAAATATTTATGTGTAATTTAGAAGTTATGACTATTTCTGGACCGGAAAATATGGTTGTGAGAAACTTATTATGCTTTCAAAATTTTAATAACTAAATAGAAGGGAAAGAAAAAGGGGAGACCGGATATGAGGGGAAAAAAATTATGGCACTCATGCCACATAACACGTATGCTATATTGCCACCTAGCAATAAGCACTAATCTCTACAAATCTTAACCCGCGGTTAAGCTGTTAGCTATTGTCTTGTTGGATACTTAGAATGTACCTAAATCAAATTATATTCCAGATCACAAACTCTTTTGATCTTTCGCACTTCGTAGCGCGGACTGAATCTATATATTACTAAGTATATAATGTAAAGTTTAGCTGACATATAGATCTCTTAATTACGCCAAGAGAATAAGAGATCAGTTAACATAACAAATTAATATTCTCCCTGATTAAAAATACTCCCGTGCGAGATGTTCCCCACGCACAGCAATGAGCGATCTATATATCTGTGTCAGCGCTAGCTGCATCAATCTCCGCCGCGTTCCTTCGTGCATGGGCGTGCTGCTGCCCTTTCCTGCACTAATTAAGCAATACCTGCTAATTAATCTATTAATCTATGAGAATCTATTTCTCATCAGGTTTAGAAGAAACAATTGGGAGAGGGATGAAGTGTACGTACGTATGTTCGTGCATGGATTGGCCGATGGGGAAGATAAAGGCCGAGAGGAAGGTGAATTGTGGGATTTATTTTTCTATTAGTAGTAAATATAGTGGGTCCATCTGTTTATTAAAGTGCCACGTGGCGGCTTATGAGCGTTTATAGGAGTCCCACGTGGCTGTTTGAGAGCGTTTGTAGGAAGTTTCATGGACTTTTAGTATATAATAACTAGGAAGGTGGCCCGCGCGAATGCGCAGGCATGTAATGTAGGTTGCGTTTGAGAAATTTATAAGAGTGGAATATCAACCGGATGACATTGTCATGTTTTAAAAGTACCGTTTTCTAGACATTTTCTTCATTGGCATTGGTTAGATAATTTCTCCAAGCCATTTGTTAGCTTTAAACTATATAATATTTAATTCCTCCCTATAAACAATTATATATTATCTCTTTATTATCAAGGAAGGAGGCGGATTAGTTGGTTTGTAAAACATATCTAACAAATTAATTATGTGAATACAAAGTACGGTGCTTTTCATTTTTAGTTGAATGTTTAGGGGTTTTATTGCAAATCCTAAAGAAGTATTATTGCTAACAAATGTGTTCTATTTGAACCATTATGTTAGCCCTTCTTTCAGTTGGCTCACATTGATGCAATTTTTTGCATAACAACATTACCGAGAAAATATACATGTGGTAAACATTGCTTCCCTGTTATATGTGTTTTCTATAGTGTTATTTTTTAAAAAAAAAAACCTAGTAAATATGAGTCCTAAAATTTTAATTTAACAAAAACAAATATAAATTTTCAACCAACTCTATATATATATGTTGCTATCTCAGTGTGGCCTATATGTGCAATATATGTCAGTAAACTCATAATGCCATGGTATAATAAAGACATAAGGCCATTCATATCTATGTTATCATAATGGAGCATGTAATGATTGTTCCAATTTTAGTGAAAAGGAAGAACCAATAGTTTCACGAAGATATTATATTTTCTTCAAATGGTTCAATTTAGTCCCGATTGATATTTGTCTGTTTTCTGTTTTATTTTATACAAGTCTTTTTTTCTCTGATAACATAGGTGTTATGAATCTTAAATTTTTGGTTTAAATATGAATGGAGCAATAGTTTCATCAGAAATCAGATGTGTAGATTAAAATTTATGCTTGTTTTAGCATTATTGATTTGCGTATAAAAAAATAAGGGAGGGGGAACGGGCCGAAGCCTAGAGGGGAACGGCGGGTAGTGTTGTGCTTTGCGTATGTGAGGGTGGAGGGCGAGATGTAGGGGAGTTTGTTTTTATTTTTCTTCTAAATGATTTAAGTAAAAACTGATGAGCCAATGTTTTGTTTCCTAATTTTTAAGACACAACACATTGCAGCTAAAAGTAGATCCAATGGTTGGAAAAAATGGATGCACAGATTTTAAGTGAAAATCGATGGTCCATTATTGTTTTCCTTGTTGTGCAGTTTCTAAATGTTTTTTTTCTAATTTTTAAAATGTAACACGTGACGACATAAGATCGGTATGGAGGGTATAGGATGATTTCAGATTATGTGGTACGTATTATTTATGTTTTCTTTTCATGTTCCAGTTTGTTCTATTTGGTTGCCATGCAAAGGACAAGGGTATATATCGAAATGGTGTATTTATATTTTCATATAGCGAAACATGGGTAATACGGGTCTTGCAATATTTATTAATTATAAATAAAATAATCATTCAAACAAAGAAAAAAGTATATAAATTAAGAATTATAATAATTTAACTTTCTAATTATTGACATATTTTTTATATTAGATTGTTAATTAAAATTAGGAGAGGAAGAAATTTAACGGGAGAGGAGAGAAGGGGGTTATCGAGACAGGCAGTGGGCGATAGTACGTGTCTATATAATTGTATTTTTTTACATGTTTAACGGGTTTTAGTAACTATTTCTTTTATTAACAAATAGAATAGAAACTTTTTTCCTACAATAAAAATATGAATATTCTTATCATTGTAGATTTGATTTAATTATTGTGTTGTTATGTACTATTACAAAGTATATATCGTTATTTTTTTATAATTTTTATAATTTCTGAAATGACATGTAAAAGTTACTTCTTTTGAAAGATTAAATATAATGAAATTATTTCTTTAACTACAAATTTAGTCATAAATAATCCAACATAAGCTGGTAAAAAGATTTACCTATATGATTTAGATGTTATAATTTCTTAAATTATTTTACAAATTTTGCTAGAGCCTTGACAGCTCACTACCAGATGACACGATCCATTATTCTTGTCATGTTGGCTTATGTTCAGTATAGAGTTTAGAATTATGTCTTGGTCTGGTTAGCTTCGAGGAGATGGTGTTTTTTCCATGGTCGGGAATAAGAGGAAAAAGAGAATTGGAATAGTAGTGCAAGTACATGTCAGAGTGGTGCCAGGTTGAGAGTTAGATTTTTTTGGGTTATAAATAATATTGGGTCCATCTGTTTTAGTGAACCAATGGTTCTTTTTTTTTTCTTCAAATTTTGTTGGATTTTTTCTATATTATTAGAGGGACATGATGGTTTAGAAGCATTTTTAGGAGTGCCATATGACGGCTTAGAAATGTTTGTAGGATGATTAATTGAGTTTTACTATATATAATAGATAGATTGATTTATTATCACTAATAATAATAATAATAATAATCGTACGTATACCCGGAAGGATCGTAACCACTGTTGATTACGTATACGTTACTATATAACAGAACCGAAGGGAATAGAAGGAGTAGCCGCTGTTCATGTTGTTTTAAGATCAATATCTAATCTAACGGCTTATAATATTGGACCCACCGATTTAAGTGAGGATCAACGGATGGATGTTTTGCTTTTTTCTCTGATTTTCTAGGATTTTCTCTAATTTATTAGAGCGCCACGTGTCGGCTTAAGAGCGTTTTGAGGAAGTTTAATGGACTTTTAGTATATAATAGAAGATAGATAGATTAAGCAGGTGGTCGTATCAAAAAATTCAGAGAAGGCATGATGAGGATACACTTGTCTGTTCCATATGGCAAACGACAAAAACCTGCATCCATATTTGAAAGATCTGCATTTTTTACTGCAACTAAAATTTTAAAAGATCTGCATCTTAGTGCAACTAAATTTTGCATGTCCTACATGAGACCAACAAAAATCTGCGTGCGTAAGCCTGGACAGGAATTTTTAATGTTTTATATAAATAGTTGAAAACCTAAAAAAAAGTCTCAAATGATAAGTCCAGTAAAAAATTTAATTTGCCTTGCAGTATGTTTCATATATTACCCATACTTAAACATTTTTACTTGAATTTTTAGAGCACAAAAAGAGAATAATTTTAATAAACCAAAACCAATTTTAAAGTTTTTATAAAAAATAAAAACCTAAAATATACAATCCTATATCATTCGGCCGTTTCCAGACCAAAATTCTCTCTCCCCACCGTCCTACTCAGCCATTTTCAGCACATTCCTCTCACCAGGCTCTCCTCCCTATCCCCTAGTCCGCACTTGTGACCTCCTTTTGCGCACACCCTACCAGCTTGCTTATGCTCCATGACCCACGTGCTTGGCTGCTTCCCTCAAGTTTGATAACCCAATCCGCTCGAGGCGATGGTCATATTCACCGCGCCCGCGAGAAGATAACCTGTCATGGCCCACGAGGACTTCATATCGCTTATTCCTTCGCCATCTCGAGCTCCTATCTCTTTCTATTGCTTATGGTACTTTGGTGGGCTGGCGGGCGTGTGGGCGTGAAAAACACTATACGTGCCGATTATACCACTTCCAGCACCTGTAGTGTCGACCTCTATCTGTAGCAGTGATAGTCAGTAATTATACCTGCTCTTAGGAGTGGTACTGTCTTCATGTACTAGAGAACCAGATTTGGTTTAAAATCTTGTACCACTAATAAGTATGTATAATAATATAACTTAGATATGCTCTTGTCTCCAATAAACTCCATATCTCATTGAAGAATAGCATGGCAAAAAAAAGTAGCCTCTTATACGAAACAAAAATTAAATCGTGCCAGCTGTACTCGTACTTAATTTTAGAATGGAAGAAGTCCGCACTTGTCTCTCAACTTTGCTTTTGCCTGATTATAGTCGCTCAAGTATGAATGTCGGTTCCATAACTCTTAAATTCGTTCACATTTATCCCTTGTCTAAAATTAATGAAAGTGTTTTTTTTTTAATGACGTGGTGTCTATGTCCATCCTATATTGGTAAAGAGTGATAATGTCACTCACATGTCATCCTCACCTCCATGTCCCGTGTAACATCTATTATTTCCTTTTATGTTTGATTTGCGAGCTAATTTGCCAACCAGGATGTCACATAGTGAAAACATTGACAATCACCCTTGTTTTAAGCCTAGGGGTGATACTCATCCTCCCTACCAACCATGCGCAGATATAACATCCTGAAAATTGTTATCAGGTAAAAATACAAGGAGAGGTGCTGATACGACCCCGGTAGAGCTGATGTCCCGATCTTCACGGCGTAGGATCACGAACCGATAACTAGCCTTAAAGAGACTAAGATAACTAGCTTCAAGCAGCCAAGATAACAGTGCAACCTAACGATCGTACTCAAAGCCAACCACCGTCTCTGTTACAGCAACCTGAATCGAGGGTTCGCCCAACCACACTCTAAGTTTACCAACCAATACAACCTGGACTCAATCAAGGAAATTCCTCGAAGGGACCAGAAGCACCAATTGGGGGGCGTCGAACGCAGCTTCTGTAATCTCACAAGGAAATTACAAGAGCAAAGGGGTAGAGATCTCTCTGTGAATTTGCTAGCACATAGCTAAACAAAAGGGATTCATATTCAGTGGAGCCGGAGCTTCGCTAGATTTTATTTTCCGCTGCAGTTTTCTTCATGGTGAGGACTGCCTCTTAAGTAAGTATTTATCGTTTCAGTTAATATGATGAATATGTATAGTAAATTGTCAGTTTGTGTACCTCGGCTGATTCCTGGACGAGGATTTAATGCACAAATAAGTTCGGAAATTACTAGTGAATTTCTAGGCGTGACATAAAACATAGGGGATATTTATACTAGGAACAACCCTCCTAGATGGGAATGAAAAGTCTTGGGAGTTTACTGGACATAGGCTAGCTCAAAGGTCATAATAAGTGAATTTCCGAGAAGACTCGTGTGTCTGTTTAGCTTCTGAGCAGTCTTCAATGATTTGTCCATAACTCCTTATTGGGAAGTCGAAATGACAAGCCGTTTGTTAGAGGTGAAACTAGACTTGACTATCTTTCTAACCATATATATTAAGCATGGAGAAAATTGACTGGTTGGGTCGCACAAGCCTTGGAAGTTGAGCCTTTTGCAGCGTAAACCATCTTCTTGTTGGCGTAGCCAGCTACTGGTTGGGCATGGGCTGGTTCCTCCTCGACGTAACCCTTATCGCCCTCAACGTAACACATCCTTCTTGGCGTAGTGATGATGTCCTCGGGCGTAAACCTAAGCAATACAAATGTAGAGCATTTAGGTAGTATAAAATTCTCACTAAAATTTGGATTAAGTTGAGCAAAGAGCGAGTTCACCTTTTGTTGTATTTTCCTAGCATGGCTGCGTGTAATTGGACCATAATATGCTTGATCATTCTTGCTGAGACGTAATCCATCAACTTGGTTTACGTCATCTTCATTTTCTCCATGTGACGTATGACGTAAACCATCACCCTTGTTTACTTCAAGTGTAGCTGGGATGTGCTCATCATCATGTGACAGGGGTTGGGGCACATCAGGTGCACCATGCGCCTGGAAGGTCAGATGGAGATGGCCCGTGCATGTGTGGGCCTGCATTGTTTTATTTTCGGCCTAGTCAAGTAATCGATCCATCCTGATGATCAAATATGTCTGTTCTCCTATTATCAGGGAAATAAATAAAAACAAAAAATAATTAACAGGGAAGACAATAGTGTGGCATAGCTAAATTTTAAAAACTTACTATACTATCACAATGTACCCATGATTTTCAGTGATATAATTTTAGACAACCAATCTTTCGAGAACTTTTTTCAACTATCAATGTTTTAACATCTTCACACAATAGTTCTTTTCACATAAACAAAATCACTTCATTATAAATGCTCAGCCTATGATTGCGGACTGTACAATGTAATTTTTTTATACTCCAAAGGCTTCAGGTATACAACAAAGTGCTGCTTTTTTATAATCTCTTATATTGTTCAGATTTCAGGAATTATGAAAGTATTTTACATTGAGTATAAAAAGACCAGAATGTGTTAAGATAACGACCGCGCTGCAACTAAAGATGTCAATTCAAATTATTCCTGACATGAATGAATTATTTGGAATTAGGTCCACAGTCTTGGAGCACCAGTATCTTCGATCTTTCAGTGGAGGCTTGCTTCTTCACTGGTAATTAAAATGGTGCACTGCATCTTATAGAAGTATCACTCTAGGAAGCTTACTATTTGTATGTTCTTACTAGAAAAAATACCCATGCGTTACAATGGGTTAACAAAAATTATAACAAATATAAAAATATTAGATAATGATTAGGGTTTAGTTTCCCATGATACGAGAATTTAAGAAAATATATTCCTAAAAAATAAAGAAAGTTTAAAAAAGGAAAAAAAGGCACTTTGTACCCGGCCGATAGAGAAAGGACGATTTTCATTTAAACAAATATTGAAATGATGTCGTATTATCATAATTAGCAATTAAGCCCTATAAATTCCAAGAAAAATTTTAAAGAGAGTAATTAATATGAAGAATTTAATAAAAATTAAATCCAACCTTATCATTTTATTTCTCACACTTTGTTTACTTATAAATATACCTACCTACATAGAAAATACCCAAATATTCCAAAAAATGTATTTCAATTAATTAGAATTTAATATATTTTAATTCAGTTTTCTTGTTTTTTCTCTCCGTTGTAACGGGCTTTTTTCTAGTATATACAAATGTTTCTTCCTGTCACACTTTCAAGCTCTAAATATATGAAGGATAAAAGTAAACAACTTCTATTTAGAGTGAACAAATCAAATATAATTACATGATATGTATATATTGACAAGGTTGTATTAATCCCAAGATTCACAATTCACCGTTGCGGTGACACTTCCTGTGGGTTCGAGGTGATCACTGCTTCCTTCCTGCAAAGAATCGCCGGCGATGGCGATGGTGGCGGCAGCACCACCGTTCCCGTTTCGAATCCACGCCACGCATGGCCGCGACGGCGACTTCCTCCTCCTCCTCCTCCTCCTCTCTTCTTCCTCAACCACCTCGGTGACCACCGCACCGCGCGGTCGGTCAGTCGACGGCCGCCGCCATTGCCCTCGTGTAGAGCTTGAGCAGGTTGGCCAGGTCCGGCGAGGAGGAGAACACCGACCCCGGCAAGAAGTCCACCAGCGACTGGTAGTTGTTGCCGCCGCCGCCGCCGTCGCCGGCCGCGTCGTGGTCCGTGGGCGGCGGCGGCGGCGGCCTCGTAGTCGTAGAGCTGGGCCTTGACCCGGAACGCGTCGAGCTGGCTCTGCAGGGCGTGCTTCTCCGTCTCGGCCTCGTGGACGAGCTGCATGGCGAGGCGCACCGCCTCCCGGTCGAACTCCCCCTGCTCTCCAGCTGCCGCTGGTACTCCGCCGCCTCCGCGCCCGCGCGCCGCTCGCCGTCGAGCTCCGCGCGAACGGCCTCCAGCTCCCTCCGCTGCGCCCGGGCGCCGCCGCGAGCCCGCCCACCGTCAGCGCGCCGTCGCCGTCGCGCCGCAGCTCGGCCGGCAGGTCGTCGAAACACCTCTTGGGCATGGCTGTCTTCCTGGCCGTGTCCGCCTCGTCCTGCGGCGCGCGCGCCGCAATGGGCCGCGAGCTCGAAGAGGGAGACGTAAGTGGCCGTCGCCGTCGCCGTCGTCGCCGGCGGTGGGGCGCTGGTCGCCGCCGGCGTGGTCCTGCTCGCAGATTTCGCTGCCGATGGAGACGACGCGGTGACCCTCCATTCCTGCGGACATGTCCATCATCAACGAACCAATCTTTCTTGATGACAGTTGTTCAACGGAATTAACAACAGTAATTTTGTAGATTTTTCTTGATTATAAGGGCTTGTTTAGTTCGCGAACGAAAATGTTTGGCGTGTCACATCGGATATATGTACACACATTTGAAGTATTAAATCTAAACTAATAACAAAACTAATTACAGATTTCGCCTGGAAACTGTGAGATGAATTTATTAAGCCTAATTAATCCAGCAAATGTTTACTGTAGCATCATATTGTCAAATTAGGAAACAATTAAGCTTAAAAGATTCGTCTCGCAATTTACACGCAATATGTGTAATTAGTTTTTTTTTCAATATTTAATACTTTATGCATGTGTCCAAATATTCTATGTGATAGGACGAAAAATTTTTGTTTGGGAGCTAAACAGAGCCTAAATTTATAATGACTAGTTTTGCTTAAAGTCATGGATCAGTTTCTTGGTGAGAGATCTCGTCGCGTCTCTAGGCACTCCTGTCATGTGATTCTTTTAACTTGACTAAAATTTCGCACACCTTCAAATTTGGTTGAATTTTGATACAACTGCTCCAAGAGAATAACGTAATGAACTCTCAAATAAGTAACTCGAATGCCATAGTGTCGGTATCAATTGGATAATCTAGCACATTCAGAACACTGATCTGTTCACGATACCTATGGGAGATTTAAAAGTTTCATGTGAAATTCCTACATTCAAAACACGCCTTAAACTTCACAACTTGTAACTACAGAAAGTTCCCCATATTGAAGTTGACAGATGCTAACGTTGTGTTCACTTCATTCTTACTAATTAATATCTCTGTTGACATTTCGGATACCAACACAATCTATTGTGCACACACGTTTCATTATTGAGAAATTTTAAAAATTACCTGTAGGTACTAACTTTATTATTACATTTTCTTAACAATATTGCTATAAAATAATTAAACATAAATATATGAAAGTGTGTTCCATGAAAAATGTACTAGGCTGAGTTTTTTTCCCTAACTTTCCCAATTCACCTTCCTCATTTTCCGCGTGCACGTTTTTCAAACTGCTAAATGGTACGTTTTTTTGCAAAAAGTTTCTATACAAAAGTTGTTAAAAAAATTCATATTGATCCATT
>CM020179.1:38556190-38569505 GCA_009805545.1 Oryza longistaminata | reverse complement strand
TTCCGCATTGCAGTGTCTATGTTCTTGGACGCTCGGTACGCATCAATTCACCTTCTGCTGTCCCTACACTTCAAATTCTAACTTAATCGAGGTTGAGGGGTTTGAGGGGAGTGCGGTTGAGAGATCATGGGGTCGGCTACTGTGCTACTACAAAGTGAGCTAGCTAGTTTGTACCGTAGTTACGATTCCACAAAGGCCGTGTGATCTTTCACCAGGCGATTGAATTCGGTTCGAAATTCCGAATTTTCGCCCCGTTTTTATTGCATTTTTTTTTGAATTGGTCGAATTTATATTCAAATCCATCCAGAAATTTGTTCAAAATGTCAAAAAATTCGTACGAAAAAAATTCCGAAATTTGTCGGTTCTTGCCGCTCGCTCCCCTCCGAAATTTCGGCTGTTTTCCGAAAATTTGAAACCTGTCTTTCACCTTTTGATGTTTGGACCACTTAAGGGCTATGAAATGCTTCGGTCTAGGTGTTGGTGAAAGAATCCCGTCAGATTTGACGCAAATGGGAGAGCAAATATTGGAGGAGAGATATAAAGTGATCCCACTCTAACGTTGTGGTTCAGAAAAAATCAACACGTCATATTCCGAGCCAAGGTGATGGAGAAGATATGAGTGCTCCCACCATGACCGTGTTGCGCTCATAGAGCATCCACTCAGATTTCAAGCCAGGGTGGAGGTAGTGGAAGAAAAAGGGTGGTCTCTACAGCTTTGTGAAATTGCGTGTTTTTATGCAAGACAAGGTTTCCCTCACGCTAGAAAAATGTATCTGCACTGAGGGTCCAGACCCCCCTTCTAACCCCCCCAAGCATGCACAATACGACCAATTTGAAACTCTCGGAGCCGACGTACCCGACTAGAGTCGTCAATGGGATGGTCGCGTTGCCTCACCGGGGAAGCTCGCGCGACCCCCCAACACCGCGATCCATGCCGCCTAGAAGCCCCACCACCACGTGCAACCATGAAGCCCACCAGCCCTTGACACCACTCGCTGTCTTGGTTGGAATCTTCGTCGGCCTGGGGCCCTAATCTGTGCCGCCTAGAGTTCTGCGGGCCCGGCATGCTCTAATCCATGCTGCCCGGAGCTTCGTTGGTCGCCGTCTGTTAGATAGGCTACCCCAAATATTGTATTTGTGTGATTATGATGAATAAGAGCAACGACCGGTTTCGGCCAACAAGAGTAGGGTTATTACCTGACAATTCAGGGGCCCGAACCTGCATAAAAATCATCGTCCTCATCTCTTTTATTACAATCTCGCATATACCCTGGTACCAACGATCCCCATACTATCCAAATACTGGAATCGCGACATCAAACGTCGACAGAAATCATAGACGATCACAAGTGGATATCAGGGGCACCAGGCCTAAATTGGGTGTCCCCACAAAACATAGCCAAAAAGAAAGCTACAAGCCCGTCCACGATTTGAGTGCCTAAAAACGTGCTAAGACTGTAAATACAATGGCCAAAAAGATAGAATTCTAAAAGTAAAATAGACTCCCAAATTTTAGAGATAAATCTACTATAACTTATCCATTCTTGGTCTGTCGACACCTTTCACGCGTGCCTAATGTAATATTAATCCTATAATCTTCCTGAGTGTCGTATCAATTTGCTACCAACCTATCTTAGATTATTTTTAGTGATGTTTATCAATATATAGATCAATTTCCTTTTTAGCCAACCCTCGACTCTTCTCTATTCGGAGATGTATCCGTGTTGCTTCCTTTTTCATCAGCGCAGTTTTGAGCACACGGGTATAACATATTGATTTCGAATAAATCTCAAATTCTCAATCCAGGTATATATATACTCCTACCAATATTGTGTGAGAACTCCCGTCGGGTGCAGTGGTGACTACGTGGTGAGCACACTATGTGGTTCAAGTGTCTCCTTCTTTTAGCTTGTGGGCAGGGGCGGACCCAGACCCCGGGCAAGCTGGTCCACGGCCCGGGGCCTGGGATGAGAGGCCCATTAGAGAAGTATGCTTTTTTACCAGGAAAAAATCTATTTGACCTCCTTTTACCATGTAAACTTTGTGTTGGGCCGAAATTTCCATGGGGCGGCCTGGGCCTTGGCCCATTTCTGGGTCCGCCCCTGGTGGTATTGGCTGATGACCATCGTAGGAAGTCTAAGTTGGTCGGTCACTTTGAGACTGGCTTGGCAAATGAAACTTTTATTATGAATTTGGAGCTGCTGTGTTACTGGAGGCAACAAGCTCGACAGTAATGTCATGACTGATGACTTTTACGAAGTCTACCATATTGCTTATGTTGTAAGCTTGGCAACGAGGTCCTGCGTTTCGGCTGTATCGGAGAGATTAAAGGGACCGCGAAATGGAGCCACCACAGCGCTCCGGGCCTTTTTTGGCTGGCGTGTTCGCTTCCGGTGATATCCACGTCGCCCTGCGCTGGAGCTGGCAATTTTGCAAAAAAACCCTCTCTTTCTTTGATAATCATTCCTAAGTGCCTTGTCGTACTTCTCTGTATTTTGTATTCTTACGTAGTGGTCCTCTATGTACTGGTATTATTATATGTGAAAGAGAAGAAATTCCGAATATAGGGGGCTGGGGAGCCCGCCCCTTTGCTCGAGCTCAGAAGAAGAGCTAGGTGCTCGAGCCCATGAAGATTGGCGCCGGTGAGCTCGAGCTCCGCCTCCTAGATGCCTCCCCGAGTGTCTCCTCCTCCATGCGCTGGCGAGCTCGAGCTCCAGCTTCTCCCCCCTCCTCCCCGAGCGCCAGCAAGCTCGAGCTTCGGCTCCTCGTCGTTTCCGCAAGCGCCGCCGCCTCCACCACAGGCCGCTGCTCAGATCCACTTTTTCCCCGTGCCGCCGACTTTGCACAAGCACGCAGCGAGCGCAGCAGCCTCCGCCAGAGCCAGTCGTACCCGCTCCGAGCCGTTTCTACCCCAGTGCCGTTGTCTTCTCCCGAGCACGCCGCGAGCGCCGCCTCGTCCGCCGGCGCACGACGAGCGCTGAGAGGGGGGAGGAGAGATCGAGAGAGGAAGAGACAAAAAAATAAAAATAAAATGGTCCCCACAGATTAAGAAAAACCACCCTGGTTTGAATGGAGGGGGTAAATTAAACGGTATTAAAAGTTAGGGGGTGTCATATACCCGGTTTTAGAGTTTGGGGGTGCAGTTTAAACAACGCAAAGAGTTCGAGGGTGTACAATGGACTTATCCCTTTATTTTAATAAAAGAATTTGTGTAGATATAAAAATATTTAAGTCAGGCTTAAAGGAACATTTAGTAAAATCAAGTCATAATAAAATAAATAATAATTAGAAAAATAAATAAGGTAATGATCCAACTTATCTCAAAAACTTAACGATGTCATATATTAAGAAACAGAGTGAATATATCTTTTCAGGTGAGGTGGTAAAAAAAAAAAAATCCTGTCATGCGGTATCTGGTGGACACGATTTATTGTATAACGGAGCGGTACGGGTTTCAGTACCAACATGCTGCCCGTTATAATGTAGGACTATCATCGCTAGCTACCTGAACATGTGAAAGGAGAGGTGTTAAAGCTTTGTACTACAGGTTCTGTTTAAATCTCATCCTAAAATTTTTCAACATATCAACGTGAACACCTGCATAAAGTATTAACTATATACTTAAAAAATAACTAATTACATAGATTGCATACGAATCTTTTAAGTCTAATTGCTCCATGATTTGACAATATGGTTCTATAGTAAATATTTGCTAATGATAAATTAATTAGGCTTAATAATTTTTTCTCGCGGTTTACTGACGGATTCTTTAATTTGTTTTGTTATTAGACTACGTTTAATACTTCAAATGTGTGTACATATATCCAATGTGACACGGTAAAAAATTTTACCCCTACATCTAAGGGGGTGGATCTAAACAAAGCCATAACTGTTGTTGGCTTGGGGTGCGTTTAGTTCGCGCCAAAATTGAATGTTTGGTTGAAATTGGAACGATGCGACGAAAAAGTTGAAAGTTTGTATGTGTAGGAAAGTTTTGAGTTTGGAACTAAACTCGGCCTTGATGCACGCGCGGCACTCATTAGGCCATCCCCAACCCAGAAACCATCTACTAGTTTCCATACTTGCCATGTCATATAGACACTATGCATAGAAACTATCTATCCAATTGTTGGTGTCTTCAAATTAAATTCTCATCCAATCATTTATATTCTCTCTCCTTTTATCCACCTATCATCTTGTTTTAATTCTTGGTTATTGTGTAGAGATGGTTTCTTACATGAGAAATGGTTTCTTCATCTTTTTACATATCTCCTCATTAACTCTCTTGCCACATCACATTTTTGCTTATGTGGCAATGTATTAAATGCTATAGACACTAGATGATATGGAGGGTTGGGGATAGCCTTAGCCGGAGGCGACTACGGTCCAAACATCTGACAAAAGACAAAACATCGGACGGCGTTTTTACCATATGTAATGTAAAGAAATGTTGTTTTATCGTTAGGCAAAACCTGTTTTGACAAAAAAATTGTTAGATATTGTATCACCCAGTCAAAAATATTTCATCATTCCATAAAAAAAATGTTTCAATCAAATGCAACACTAAAAAACAATGACGGTAACACAAAAAATCAAATAATGTAACGTCTAAGGAAAAATGACTGCTACATTAAGAACTCATCATACCATTTACGAAACAAAAGAGACTGTGTTTGTGATATCGTAAACATTACGTGTAACATCGAAGACCATAGTGTGATGTGCAACATCCTCGCATATCTAGTTGCTCCCATCGGCCTCACCTTTATCTACATCGCCTTTTCACCTTCTTCTCGGTGACGGTGAGGGATATGTTGGCTATAAGAAGTCTCCTACGCAAAACCATCTCTATTGCCTTCCTTTGTCTCTCCATGGTAGCCTCATTGGGGAAAATGAGGGATGGCAGAGGATATAGGGTGTGTTTGCAACCCCTTTTTCCCAACCCATCTCTCTCGTTTTCCGTCTGCACGCTTTTCAAACTGCTAAACGGTGCGTTTTTTGTAAAAAATTTCTATACGAAAGTTGTTTAAAAAAATCAAATTAATCCATTTTTTTAAAAAATAGCAAATACTTAATTAATCACGCGCTAATGGACCGCTCCGTTTTCCGTGTTTACTGTTCCGGATGGGAACCAGAAGCAGTGAACACACCCATAGATGACTAGAAAAGTAGAAGGATAGAGAGGAGCCTTGGGAGGAGGGGGCGACAGCGGTGGCTTGATGACGAGGGGAAAGCAAATGTTGACTAAGCATAAACTTCATTGCAGTAAGAATGAGTTCATCACGGAGGAAAGTTAGCGAAATATATGGATGAGTAATTTACAGTTTTTTTTACCCTCGTACTGGACGACCGGTTCAAGCATTTTTCGTAACTAACCTTATTAATACTCAACTCATTTGAACTTATTTTCCTAATGAGCCAACTTGGCTCGGCTCGTGAGCTTGATCGATAACAAGAGAGAGAGGTGTTTTGCAGGTTTGTGCATGGAGCGGTTTGGGTGATCGGAGAGGCAAGGAGGCAGGGCATGCAGAGGTGCAAAGCGAGGCAAGCTTTGCGCCAAGCCAGCAGCTGCAGCAAGAAGAGAGCATCATTAGGTTTAGAGAAGAGGCAATTTCGTCATCTCTCTGCAACAAGGCATCATTTTGTCTTCCATCCTCCTAATTGATGCTTTTCAAATTTCTTACCAAGCTTTACTAATACAAGAAAGAACCTTAAGTTAATGAGAAAGTAACTCCCCTAGTACCATTCTCGAAGATGGTAAAATTACTCCAAGTTAAGTATCTCCAATAATTCAGGAAAGAAAATGAATCGAAAACGCTTCAGCCCTTTCAAATTGAAGGCAGGAAAAGGCTACATTTGACTGCTAAATATAAAGAGGGACAAAATTTGGATGATTTAGAAATTCCTAGTAGAAGTACTTTATGATCTCATTTGTCCCTTCGATGTTTTTAGCACTCATAGTAGTGAGAGAGCACAATGTCAAGGGGTTAGGTGACATGGTGAGCAGGCTGCACTCTGTAGTAGTGAGTCTGCTGATGTTGGGTAGTTATGGACTTACTGCATATCGTACCAAAGAAATTACGATTTTTATTTCTAAAATGTGATTTAATTTTCCCAAACCAGTAGGCCAAACTTGATAAGTTGGTCTCAATATGGTATGTGCAAGTGTCCAACATATATGGTCTCTTCTCTTCAGGTACCTTAGCTGCCTAGTGTTGACAATAAGCTTTGTAATCAGTACAGGTAATCTTGAGCGTTGATTTTTTCTCCTCATAATTGCAGGTCATCCAGTAAAGAAGCCAAAGTGACAAGGTTTTGAAACTTTAAAAGAAATTCTCACCTTATCCTCAGGAACACTTTTTCAGAGGTTGGTCACTACCATTTGCTCCATCTTTTTTTGCCAACCTAAACACCTCAATAAGGACTGACAGTCTTGACGTCTTCGCAATTTTTCAATATCTAGTAATCATCAATTCATTATTTCAGTGCAAGCGTAAACTGGCATATTAGATGGATACGCTTAAAAGAGCATACGCAACCACATAGCTTTCGATGTTAACCTTCTCCAATCAAAGGAGATTTTGGGGGAAGCTCAGGTGGAGATGCAGAAGACCAGGCGGCGGCGATCCATGGCCTCCAAATTCGTCGTGGATCGAGCCATGGCCCCCAAATTAGATCCCCGCATTCGCTGGACGAGCAGAAGATGGGAGGGGGCAGTGGAGTTGGGGATGAAGAGGCGGAGGGGAGGCGCGGCAGCGGCTGAAGTGACGGGGAGGGGAGGAGCAAGAGGAGACGTGGGTGGAGGTGGAGGTGGCGCTGGGAGGCGGCGGCGGCGGAGGACGGGAGGGGAGAGGGCGGCGGCGATGCGGGCGGTGTGGGAGGAGTGGAAATCCCAGGCGGAGTGGGCTCGCAAGTACACACAAGTCAACAACTCGGCTGTCCCCGCGAATTCCGAAGTCCGATTACGATTCCAAGTAGCATGCTTGTTTCGGTTCGGTTTCTACCGGTATGCCTGCTTTAAAAAGGGCAGAGGCAGAGGCCCGTCTTTTCTCAGCGCAAATTCCAAATTTGTCAAGCCCAAAATTGTCCCCTACACAATGGCAGGTAGATATTACACTCCCCAAACTCCTCCTCCCAGAAAACACGCTCGACGTCTTCATGGATGGCGACAACCACACCGATCCACACACGCATCACGTCGTCGCATTCCCTGCCGATTTATCAACCGAGATAGCCCGCGAACGTCCCCAGGGGGGGCTCATGTCGGCATCGACACGGAGTTGGCGGCGCTGACCATTTGCCCGACGGCAAGGCATGTTTACAAGATCGCGTGCTCCAGCTCTGCGTCGGCGCGCCGGTGCCTCGTGTTCCAGACTTACCAAGCCGGCAACATGGTCCGTGAGCTCGCGGAGTTCCTCGCCGACCCGAGCGTTCGCTTCGTCGCGTTGCAGTCAACAAACGACGTGCAAGCGTCTGGCCAATGATTGCAACCTGAGGGTCGCCTGTGCGGTGGATCTGGATATGCCGCGGCGGCCGTGCTCGTCAGCCGGAGCTTTGCGAAGGGCGGGGCTGAAGAGATGGGCGCTCAGGTGATGGGCGCCCACATGGAGAAGGAGAAAAACATTACGAAGAGCAGATGGGGTGAGCCGACGCTGACGTGGGAGCAGGTCAACTACGCCTGCATCGACGCATACGTGTCCTAATGAGATTGGGCCGGCGGTTGCTCTCTGGTGAACCTATACCGGCCGCTCCGTTGTAGGCACATACACGCATGGTGAACTTGCCACCAGTGCAATGTTTAGTTCGGATCGTTAGAAGTACATATAGGATGGTTAGAAAATGAGAGATAAGTACGGTTTTTAGAGATAGAATTCTAAAAGTAAAAATAGACGTCCCAAATTTAGAGATAATCCTACTTAACTTATCCATTCTTGGTCTGTCGGACACATTTCCCACGTGCCTAATGTAATATTAATCCTATAATCTTCTGAGTGTCGTATCAATTTTGCTACCAACCTATCTTAGATTATTTTTTAGTGGATGTTTATCAATATATAGATCAATTTCCTTTTTAGCCAACCCTCGACTCTTCCTCTATTCGGAGATGTATCCCGTGTTGCTTCCTTTTTCATCAGCGCAGTTTTGAGCACACGGGTAATAACAATATTGATTTCGAATAAATCTCAAATTCCTCATCCAGGTAATATATATAACTCCTACCAATATTGTGTGAGAAACTCCGTCGGGTGCAGTGGTGACTACGTGGTGAGCACACTATGTGGTTCAAGTGTGTCTCTTCTTTTAGCTTTGTGGGCATATACCAATTTATCATCTCGTACAGAAGATATTTATATAGGCCGTGCACTGTCTATTTAACCACAAAGAAAATTCGCAATGTCCCCCTCTTCTTCACTTCTATAATCTGTTGCCATTGAATTGCAGTGTCTATGTTTCTTTGACGCTCGGTACTCATCATTCACCTTCTGCTGTCCCTAATCTCAAATTTAACTAATCGAGTTGAGTTTGAGAGGGAGTGCGTTTGAGAGACATGGGTGCTATGTGCTACTACTAAAGTGAGCTAGCTAGTTTGTACCGTAGTACATTCCAAAAGGGCCGTGTGATCTTTCACCAGGGATTGAAATTTTCGGTTCGAAATTTCCGAAATTTCGCCCCCGTTTTTTTGCATTTTTTTTTGAATTGGTCGAATTTTATTCAAATCCATTCAAAAATCAGTCAAAAATTCAAAAAATTTCGTACGAAAAAAATTCCGAAATTTCGGTTCTGCCGCTCCCCTCCGAAATTTCGGCTGTTTCCGAAATTTGAAACCCTGTCTTTCACCTTTTGATGTTTGGACCACTTAAGGCTATGAATGCTTCGGTCTAAGGTGTGGTGAAAGAATCCACGTCAGATTTGAGCAAATGTGGAGAGCAAATATGGAGGAGAGATATAAATGATCCACTCTAACGTGTGGTCAAAAAATCAACGTCATATTCGAGCCAAGGTGGAGGAGAGATATGAATGCTCCACTCTGACGTGTGGTCAAGAATCCACATCAGATTCAAGCAGGGTGGAGGATAGATGGAGAAAAAGGGGTGGCCTCTACAAGCTTGTAAATTGCGTGTTTTATGCAAGACAAGGTTCCCTCACGCTAGAAAAAGTATCTGCACGAGGTCCAACCCCCCCCTAACCCCCAAGCATGCACAAATACGACCATTGAAAACTTCGGAGCGACGTACCAGACTAGAGTGTCAATGGGATGGTCGTTGCCTCACCGGGGAAGCTCCGCCGACCCCAACCCCCGATCCATGCCGCCTAGAAGCCCCACCACCACGTGCAACCATGAAGCCCACCAGCCCTTGACACCACTCGCTGTCTTGGTTTGAATCTTCGTCGGCCTGGGGCCTAATCTGTGCCGCCTAGAGTTCTGCGGGCCCGGCATGCTCTAATCCATGCTGCCCCGGAGCTCCGTTGGTCGCCGTCTGTTAGATAGGCTACCCCAAATATTGTATTGGTTGATTATGATGAATAAGAGCAACGACCGGTTTCGGTCAACAAGAGTAGGGTTATTACTGACAATTCAGGGGCCGCGAACCTGCATAAAAATCATCGTCCCATCTCTTTTATTACAATCTCGCATATACCTGGTACCAACGATCCCCATACTATCCAAATACTGGAATCGCGACATCAAACGTCGACAGAAATCATAGACGATCACAAGTGGATATCAGGGGCACCAGGCCTAAATTGGTGTGTCCCCACAAAACATAGCCAAAAAGAAAGCTACAAGCCCGTCCACGATTTGAGTGCCTAAAAACGTGCTAAGACTGTAAATACAATGGCCAAAAGAATTCACGTATGAATACAAGACGAAACAGGTTGAACATAGAAGTCGAAGGGACGGTTAAACACATACTGTTTTTTTAAGTATTGGCGCCGTTGAGTTTTTAACAAACATTTTGATTATTTATTTTAATAAAAGAATTTGTGTAGATATAAAAAAATTTAAGTCAGGCTTAAAGGAACATTTAGTAAAATCAAGTCATAATAAAATAAATAATAATTAGAAAAATAAATAAGGTAATGATCCAACTTATCTCAAAAACTTAACGATGTCATATATTAAGAAACGAGTGAATATACTTTTTCAGGTGAGGTGGAAAAAAAAAATCCTGTCATGCGGTATCTGGTGGACACGATTTATTGTATAACGGAGCGGTACGGGTTTCAGTACCAACATGCTGCCCGTTATAATGTAGGACTATCATCGCTAGTTCCTGAACATGTGAAAGGAGAGGTGTTAAAGCTTTGTACTACAGGTTCTGTTTAAATCTCATCCTAAAATTTTTCAACATATCAAATGAACACCTGCATAAAGTATTAACTATATATTAAAAAATAACTAATTACATAGATTACAACTAATTTACGAGACGAATCTTTTAAGTCTAATTGCTCCATGATTGGACAATATGGTTCTATATAATATATTTGCTAATGATAAATTAATTAGGCTTAATATTTTTTCTCCGCGTTTTACTGACGGATTTTTAATTTGTTTTGTTATTAGACTACGTTTAATACTTCAAATGTGTGTACATATATCCAATGGACACGGTAAAAAATTTTACCCCTACATCTAAGGGGGTGGATCTAAACAAAGCCATAACTGTTGTTGGCTTGGGGTGGTTAGTTCGCGCCAAAATTGAATGTTTGGTTGAAATTGGAACAATGCGACGAAAAAGTTGAAAGTTTGTTGTTGTAGGAAAGTTTTGAGTTTGGAACTAAACTCGGCCTTGATGCAGCGCGGCACTCATTAGGCCATCCCCAACCCAGAAACCATCTACTAGTTTCCATACTTGCCATGTCATATAGACACTATCATAGAAACTATCTATCAATTGTGGTGTCTTCAAATTAAATTCTCATCCAATCATCTATATTTCTCTCCTTTTATCCACCTATCTTTTGTTTTAATTCTTGGTTATTGTGTAGAGATGGTTTCTTGCATGAGAAATAGTTTTCTTCATGTTTTTTTACATCTCTCCTCATTAACTCTCTTTGCCACATCACATTTTTGCTTATGTGGCAATGTATTAAATGTATGGACACTAGATGACATAGGGTTGGGAATGGCCTTACGACTGTATCTGCACCTGCGCGCTCGGACCGTCGACTCGTCCCACGCTATCGAACCAGTAGGGCAGTAGGCAGTAGCCATTAGCCAAAATAAGTGTGTTTAGTTCAGCGCAAAGTTTGGATTTTGATTAAAATTGGAGATGATGTGACTGAAAAGTTATGTGTATGACAGATTATGTGATAGAAAGGACTGAATTTGGATCCAAACTTTAGATCTAAAACGCGCTAAATTGGCCATCCCGTGACGCGATCATCTGCGATCAGCCGCTCCCACGAATCCCCTATCAGCTAGCTCGGCGCCCAACTGCCCAAGCTGTCCCCGACTCCCCGTCCACTGCTCGCCGCGCGGCGTGCAGAACACCACGTACTCTCGTATATAATTCCATCGCCATAGAATCACGGCACCGGTGCACGGTACCGTATTACGGAGTACTTCCTCCGTCCAAATATAAGGGATTTTGTATTTTTTCTTACAACGTTTGACCACTCGTCTTATTATTTTTTTTGCAAATATAAAAATCGACAAGTTGTGCTTAAAGTACTATAGATATAAAGTAAGTCACAAATAAAATAAATAATAATTTTAAAAAATTATGAATAAGACGAGTGGTCAAACGTTGCAAGTAAAACTCAAAATCCCTTATTTATGGACGGAGGAAGACTACCGTATAGGAGTACATAGTGGAGTATGGCCTTATTTAGTTTCCAAAAACTTTTTCCTAAAAACATCAAGTCGAATTTTGGACACATGCATGGAGTATTAAATATAGATAAATTAAAAAACTAATTCACAGTTAGAGGAGAAACCGCGAGAACGAATCTTTTGAGCCTAATTAGTCATGATTAGCCATAAATGCTACAGCAACCTACATATGCTAATGACAGATTATTAGGCTCAAAAGATTCGTCTGCGGGTTTCTAGACGATTTATGAAATTAGTTTTTTCATTCGTATCCGAAAACCCTTTTTCGACATCCGATCAAATGTCCAATGTGACATCTAAAAATTTTTCTTTTCGCGAACTAAACAGACCCTATATACCACCATATTCCACCAATGTACTGTCGCGGGATTACTAACAGCGACAACCGGTGGTTGGATTTTATCTCAACTCCACGCCCTGTAAACACACATGTTATAAGACGGAGGGAGAGGTCGTTCACATGTTCTTGCGTTTGGCACGACCGTCTGCCTGCGCCGGCTATCCAATCCCAAGTCACCGCATGGTTTTCTTACCCCGGACTTCTGAGTCTTTGAAGCGTAACAAAAGTCCATCTACTGGTGCCGTCACCATCACAGAACACAGGAGATTCACGCCCCCATTCGGCAGTAGGAGTTGTAGTAGTTACAATCATTAGCAGTTAAATATTCCACTCACCTATCTCATTGACAAGGCTCAAAAAACACAACTCCCTCCGTCCCAAAAAAAAAAAAAACCTGGGTTTCCGTGTCCAACTTTGACTGTCCGTTTTATATGAAATTTTTTTTATAATTCGTATTTTTATTGTTTTAGTTGATAAAACATGATTATATTTTATGCATAACTTGTCTTTTTATTTTTTTTATAATTTTTTTAAATAAGACGGACGGTAAATTTGGCACGGAAAATTGGTTTGTCTTTTTTTTTTTTTTTTTTGACGGAGCGAGTATTTTACAGGGGTTTCATCGTGTCATTTGCCACCGTATCACGGATTCACGGATCCCCCAACAAACGTGGAGGCCCTAACCCCAGCCGCATATTCGCGTCCCACTCAACGACGGATTCTCCGAGGCCGCGGGGCGCGAGGCGAGAGCGGAGAGCGTCACGACGCGGGCTCTGCAAGGCCAGCTCGGCAGAGGGGGGCCCCCTTCGATACAAACGAAGCCGCCGCTCCGATCAGCAGCGGCCCAAGCCTTCTTCCTCTCCTTAAACCCAAACCCATCCATCTCCTCCTCCCGCTGCACGCGGGTCACGTCGCACGCGCACGCACTCCACCTCTTCCTTTCCTCGCCAACCTCCTCCTCCTCCTCCTCTGTCCTCTCTCTCTCTCTCGCGCTCTCCATTCCCAAATCTCCTCCGCATCGGGATGGCGCAGGTGGTGGCTGCGGCAGGGACGGCGGCGGCGGTGGGGAGGCCGCTGGGTGGCGGCGGATCTGGGGCCGACGCGCTCCGCCCGCGGCGAGGGCTGTCGTTCGC
>CM020179.1:38535146-38556165 GCA_009805545.1 Oryza longistaminata | reverse complement strand
AGCTATAGCCCGTTTCTTTCAGCTTGGGATTATTATATCTAGGATTATTGACGTCAGATTACTATAAGCTAGATTGTTATAATCGGTCACGTAGAATAAGCGCGTTAGTTGTTTTCTTTCCTAGATTAAGAGCATAGATTTATGGGTTTGCAAGCTCTAAAAAAGGGAGCTGGGAGTGACATGGTGGGTAATTTTTCCCCAATAATTTGGAAAAAGCTCACCTAAATGAGCTTACAGATTATATAAGCTGGGCTCCAGATTATATAGCCTACTTCAATAAGTTGTCTGTTTCTTTCAGCTTACTTCCAGTATCTGGATATTATAATAATCTCAAGCTGAAAGAAAACAGGGGCCTATATTTCATTCACTAACGCACCAAAGTTGCAATAATAATACATATAATTTGAATATAATTAAATATCACATGCTACGCTATATATAAGATCACGATATCTTTGTACTAAGCTGACTGACTTGGAAGCTCACCAACTAAAACCTCAAGTATACATAACTCGGACTGAGTCCGAGTTGAAATGAGCCAAGTTTGATGCGAGCCTTGTGTTTTTCCCCACACCCTACTGTGGCAAGTGCAACCGACGATTCGCTGTAGTTGTACGTGCCGGAGGGATCTAAAGCAAAGATCCATGCATATACACGTACGACATTACCGTGCTTTTTCCTCCGACGCTGAGGCTGTCGTTCGCGCCGCGCTGGTGCGGTGGGAGCGCGGGGGCAGCGAGGGCGCGCCGCGAGTCCGCCGTCACGTCCGTGATTAGCCGCGCCCCGCGTCTCGACGCCGAGGTGCTGCCGGTGTCGGCCGACGACGACGCGGACGTGAAGGTTCTCTCTATCTCTCTCTCCTCGTACTCTTTTGACTGGTATCTCGCAGGTCGCTAGCTGGGTTTATCCCCCCGGGTGGATTTGGGATGGGATGGAGTGTTTGAGGTGTCCGGTTGCTTTCGGGATGAAAAGGGCGTGAAATTGGCTCCCTGTGACGGTGAAACCGAGTTTGTCACGTTTGGGGGTATCGTTTTCGTGCCTGTGGCGGTGAAATTTAGAGGGCGGAGTTGCTGTAAATGTCATTTTCTTCACTATTTCTCCATGAACACGTTGTCGTGTACTTTCGCTTTTGATACGTTTCATGCATCCTTAGGAGCTCGTAGGCTGGTAGCGAACCTGTTAATCAGTAGTTTTATTGAATAGATCATTGGAAAATATTTTTTTCCTTAGTAAAAGTGGTCATTTCCCTCTTCTCTTTCAGCTCATGATTCATTTGGTTTGTTAGTTTCTGGTTGTGTGGATCTGGGTTGATGTACTGTTTTGGAAAATGACATTGGCACAATTCTGAGTTAGTTAGGGACCTTATCTTGTAAGGAAGGAAAAACTTCATACTTGCAATTCCTTATCTTGTAACAGTCTTCTAAAAAGGTGCTTTTGGAAATATTTCTCTGCAGAGTCTGAAATGTGCTAATCTTATTTCCCGCCACTGTGAAATATTAAACTACTTGAGCATAATGAAACTATCTCGTCATGGGTAGGCTACTTCGAACAAGAATGTGCTACTTCTGTGATTAGTTTGGTTAAAACCATTCAAGAACGTTGTCATTTCTCAAGCCACATTAAGCTATGAAAACTCCCAACCATCAAGAAGACTCAATTCCTTTTGTTCTGGTTTGGTTTGAGGTGAATACTCCCTCCGTCCCATTTTTTATGGCGCACCTTTTTTTTTTGCAAAGACCAAGACGTGAAAATAGGTCACGATTTCTTCTGCATGTGCCCCTAATTAAACACTAATTAATCTAGCATGCAGATCACTCCCATCGCTCCTCTTCCCATAACTCACGCATGCATGTAGATTAGATCCAAATGTCCCTGCCCGATACGTCTGCCCTCTCCCGCAAAGGTGTATGGCTTGCCGATTAATTGTCGGGTTAGTTGCATGCGGATATCCAAGCGTTAGATGCATGCAAAGCAGAAGGGCATCATGGGGAAGAAAGCTACTTAATACATGATACGCCCTGTAATTTGGGACTCCGTCGAAAAAAAGTTACGCCTTGTAAAATGGGACGGAGGGAGTATTATGCACAGATTGTCACCGTAGTTAGTTACTGTGCATTGAAAGTTTCAGTAACGTAGAATGTAATGCTGTAATATTTTAAAACATACTCTTATGACTTGAAAGTTTGTTAAACTTTTTGGCATTAATATCTCTTTTACAGGAAGAAGAAAACTTCCAGCATCTCAAGGCCATTCAGCAACTTGCAACATCAGCCAATGGTGTGTGGTCTAAACCAAATGTGAGACGCAAGACAAAGATCGTGTGCACCATTGGTCCTTCAACTAACACAAAGGAGATGATATGGAAACTTGCTGAGGCTGGCATGAATGTGGCTCGGCTTAATATGTCACATGGAGACCATGCATCACACCAGAAAGTTATTGACTTAGTAAAGGAATATAATGCTCAAACAAAGGATAACGTGATTGCTATTATGCTTGACACGAAGGTCAGTATTATTTCTTTGAGTTTTTGTACTCTAATGAATGGGCGGTTCACAGTAATCATCCTAAGAACCTGCTATATTTGTGTTAGTCTTACACAGAGTATGATGTGCTCATGCTAGTGTGTTTTTTTGCGGTCTACGCCTCCTCTGGAGGTATTGTGAAGTAGAGGCATTTCTAGTGTTAATCAGGAGGTATAATACATCTACTGAGAGCTTTATACCTCCTGCTTAACACTATGAGGTACCTATACCTTTCAATACTTACCAAGTACCAGGAAAAAAACTTGCTGGCGGCTGACTCTGCCCTTTTCATTTTCTTATGCTATAGAGTGTTTCTCGGATCATAATGGTGTTTTACATATCAGGGACCAGAAGTTAGGAGTGGAGATTTGCCTCAACCAATAATGTTGGAAACTGGCCAGGAGTTCACTTTCACAATTAAGAGAGGAGTTGGGACTGAGACATGTGTTAGCGTTAACTATGATGACTTTGTTAATGATGTAGAAGTGGGTGACATGCTCCTCGTAGATGGTATGTGGATATTCCTTCCCCTGTAATCTTTAACTTACTTTTGTCTCCTTTGCATAGACACACATATGATTGTATTCACTGTAAGCAAAACAACTCACTCTATCGAAAACAGTTAGTGTTAAAATTTTGCTGTAGGGTTAGAATTAATTAATTATTTCATATATGGCACGTGCTCATACATAGAGCAGTACATAGATCCATGAGTGATCTGCTCTTGGTTAAATTACTAAGCTCTTCAAATATCGTATATGCATTTCCTTCTGCCCAGAGTTAATGGAATTTAACATTTCCTTTTTTTTCCATTCTTTTGCTGCTTCCCTAGAGCTCATTCTTGCGACTACTGTGAAGTGCCAATTCACATGAATTATGTGTTGTATGAGTATGCGTATGTGGGCACAGTATACAACATAATTATCTGCAACTGGCAAGTTCTAAGAACACTGTTACCTGACATTTTTTTTAGACATCATTTCCTAGATGAAGTCTGCTAGTCTTGATTTGCTGTTAACATTGCTCAGTCATGCACAACTGATTAACACTTCTTCTAGACCACCAGATATTTGTAGAAATCTTCTTTTCTGCTTTGAGATGATTGTGTATTCTGATATAACTTCGATTCTATACGGTTTCATGATGTGCTTTTATTGATCGATATGTTGATACCATTTAGGTGGAATGATGTCGTTGTTGGTCAAGTCCAAAACTGAAGATTCGGTAAAATGTGAAGTTATTGATGGAGGTGAACTGAAATCCAGGCGTCACCTGAATGTTCGTGGAAAGAGCGCAACCTTGCCATCAATAACTGGTAATAGTCAACATTCATTTCACTGAATATTATAAACACTCTTGTTTCATTCTCATTTTCTGAACTTGCAGACAAGGATTGGGAAGATATTAAGTTTGGTGTGGAGAATCAAGTTGACTACTATGCCGTTTCTTTTGTCAAAGATGCTCAAGTTGTGCATGAATTGAAGGATTATCTCAGAAGTAATAATTATCCCCTACATTATGAAAATTATCCAGCACTTATTCAACTGTCTTAATAGTGTGTTTTGTTTTGATTCTCAGGCTCCAATGCCGATATACATGTAATTGTAAAGATTGAAAGTGCAGATTCCATTCCAAACCTACACTCAATCATCACAGCATCGGATGGGGTAAAGAGACAGAATTTTCTTATACTTCAGTTTAGCAGGACGCGTTAAACCCATCATCTTAGCTTTAGATTGTGTTGAGCTGTATGTAAAATCTTGAATAAGGCTTCCTTTTTTACTTGTTCTGATTTTGTATACAAACTTTTTTTATTTCAATATGTGAACTCTGACATATGTAATGTTGAATGATGTAGGCTATGGTTGCCAGAGGTGACTTGGGAGCTGAACTCCCTATTGAGGAGGTACCGCTGCTGCAGGTATGATGCAATCGATCATATTGCTCGTACTCCATTGTGCTAACATGTCCATTACAACCTGAGGCTTGAAAAAGCCATTACTTTGGTTGTTTCCGTACTTTCTAGATCTATAATTTGTCCAGGAAATAGTCTTCATGCTGGAAAGCATTAACATACAAACAGCAGTCTTAGAATTTTCTGTGTCTTCATGCAGGAAGAAATTATTAGAATGTGCAGGAGCATGGGAAAAGCTGTTATTGTTGCCACTAATATGCTAGAAAGTATGATTGTTCATCCAACTCCAACCCGAGCAGAAGTTTCAGACATTGCTATAGCTGTTCGAGAAGGTTCTGATGGCATTATGCTTTCTGGGGAAACTGCACACGGAAAGTATGTGATATCCTTTTCTTATGCATAGATGATCACTCACATGATCAAATTTTAATAACTAAAGTAGGCTGATTTTTTTATTTTTTATTCAGTCATACTTTGCCATGCAATATCATGTTTTTGCAATTGCGTTCTCTTGGAAGTTATTGGAATTGCTAGAACATATGGTATGTCCAGTAGAAGACCTGTACGTCATGAAATTCTGGTGCCTTTTGATTTACTTATATTTGTCATGAAAGTAAATATTTATAATTTTTCAGCATTGAGTTCTTAGTTTCCTGTTGATTTGGCTTCCATAGTTCCATCTAAGTTTGCTCTTTGGAAATGTGTCATGGACTCATGGTATTGAAGTTACTAGTAACGCCTGGTTTGATGCCATATAAATTATTTATATAAATAAATTATTATGGGACTTTATATCATTGTTTGCCAACTCTGTGAAATTCATTACATGAATTGATAAAATTTTTCATTGGTATTATTACTTGCAAAGTATGGTGCACTTGTTTCTGTAGCATATGCTTGCAAATATTCTGTTATGTATTCAACTTAGAGATACATTGCCAAGCTTATGGCTTGATTCCTGGCAGGTTTCCTTTGAAAGCTGTTAAGGTCATGCATACTGTTGCCCTGAGAACTGAAGCCACTATGTCTGGTGGGGAAACACCGGCTAACCTTGGTCAGGTGTTCAAGGTCTGAACTCTGAACTGCCATGATACCCCTGTGCCTTTTCCTCATTCAATTCCCTTTTCTAATTACATTTCTTTCTGTAGAATCACATGAGTGAAATGTTTGCATACCATTCAACAATGATGTCCAACACTCTTGGAACATCAATTGTGGTTTTCACCAGGACAGGATTTATGGCTATCCTACTTAGTCATTACCGCCCTTCTGGCACCATTTTTGCCTTTACGGACCAGTAAGATTCTATTTTTTTTCGTTCTGATGCTTGATAAACCCCAATTTCTTTCTAGTTGTATAATCTTGAATTAACAGTAAAATACACATTATGTTAACTTTTTTTGTCTGATTATGTTATGGTTTTCCATTTAGCACATCCAAATTTCCAATCCATCTGTACTACTTCCTCTGGTCTATAATATTTGTCGTTACAACAAACAACTTTAGGCAAATGATAGTTCATTTACTTGTCCAAAACGTCATATACTAATGACTAGCGGTAGTACTTTGGCAGGAGCTGCCTTGGCCAACCAAGCCTCTTAGTTGATAACCTCTGTGAACCAAGAAAGAAATTATGCTCAATTATGTTCATTACATGAGCTATCCATTTGTATCAAATGATATATGTATTTTGTGGCCTGCATCCTAGTAAAGAAAAAAACTGTTATGCTACATGGTTACATGGATATCTCAGGGTTTTAGTTAGCATTGGTTTGCTTTAGTCTAGGAGCAAAATGAACTCAAGATGGAAGGCCCTTTTAATTTACCAGCCATTGGCTCTATTTGGAAATGTCCTGATACATTATTAGTAATTGGTTAAATATCAGCTGATAGTATTTCCTATGAGATTGTGATCAATGACAACTGAGTTTAGATAATATAATTACAGTATGTACTTCTGACGTTATAACAGACAATTGATCTGAAATGTTTGGCTCTCTAAAAGTATGATGTTTCTCTTGTTCATTTTTCCTTTATAATATGGTATCTTCAAGCACCTAATTAGTGTTGATGGTATGTTTGTAGGGAGAGAGTTAGACAACGATTGGCTTTGTACCAAGGTGTATGTCCAGTCCAGATGGAATTTTCTGATGATGCTGAGAAGACATTTGGTGACGCTTTGTCATACTTGCTGGTAATTTCTAATATATTCTACCCCTTCTGATTTTCTCTGCGTCACTTTAATAGGCATTAATTAAACTCGTTTATCTGGAGAATGTCCTGACACCTGACCTCAGAATTGAAATTTATTACAGCTTGCCTGTAAACTGGGAAATAAAATCGATGTTGAAAAGCATCTTGATATTTTAAGGCATGATCAATTATCATTAAAGGCCAAATAATATTGTAGTATTATGCCTTCTCTCTAGTGAGATAATTTTGCACCATTAGGGGCTTTGCTGTTTCTCTCTAGTGAGATAATTTTGCACCATTAGGGGCTTTGCTGTTCAAGTGTGAAAAAGATGTAAAAAAAATTTACACCGTAATTGAGGCAAGTCTTAATGTTTGAGCCAACGAACCAACAGGCACAGTTATTTTCCAGTACAAATAAGTATAGAACTAGAAAAGGCATTGAAATGACCAAAATAATGGTCTTGCTGTGAATGGCATATTCATACCATTTATTTTGTTGTAAAACATAAATTGGATTAAAAACAAGCAGCTGACTTATTCGCCTTTAGAATAATAGAATGTTTTATTTTCAGAACTTTTGGGGTTAGCAGAATGCAGAAAATTGTTATTTGCGCTGTAGCCACTGAAAGCAATTGTTGCTGAAAATAGAGACTGATAAAATAGCCATGCCCCAAATATCCACTATTCCACATACGATACTCACCATTTGATATGATGCTATATATATTCCACAGAAACATGGTATGGTGAAGGAAGGCGAGGAGGTTGCACTTGTTCAAAGTGGCAGGCAACCTATCTGGCGGTCGCAGTCCACCCATAATATTCAGGTCAGGAAGGTTTGATGTGAAGACTGCGGGCACAGATATTAACCCATGAATGAATTGACGGTCTTCCAGCAAAACCTTAGGCCTGATGATAATACCACGCTGGCATTACTGGCATCATTTAACTGTGAGCTTGGTGAGTTGTGTGCAAGACATGAGAGAGCCATTGTTGTGATTCTATATTCGTTGCTAAATATGTTACCTTGCATGTAAAATGGTGTGAGCGATCGTTCCCAATCCGTAGCATGAGTATCGCAGGGTTCTTTGATTTGTATTACTGCCTATATGTTTCCTTGTCAGAGATTGTATGAACAGAAACAATTTTATTATATGAATTACTGTAAGGCTTGATAGATATCTGCATGAGGCAAATAATTGTGTTTGAAGTTGTGGAACTTGCAGCACAACCTTTTCTTTTTACTACTTATTAATCTTTCAATAGATTTTAGTTTCGAATCTTGCAGAATTTTCAATCAATGGATGTAGTCTGTTTTCAATGAAATAAAAAAAGGTCAAAAATCATAAATCTAGAAGAAAAAACTATAGTAAAATCTAATTTTGGTGCGCTATAACCAAGTGTAAGTGCATTGTAGCTGAATACAAGTGCTATATAACTGAGTGTAACTGCTAACTGCCAGCTGAATATAAAAATAAAAGAACATGAATCTTGATGTAACTTCCTACTGATGAAAAAGTAAAATAGTGCTTAAAAAGTATAACTGCAAGTTGAATAAAAAATTTTTTGTAGGTGAAATAGGGGAGAGATCTAGATCGAACGTCCGATGTCATGTAAAAAAACGGACAGTCAAATGTTTCAATTGACCGCGGATGAAACTTTAATTTATATATGGTGAAAAAGTTCAGCCATTAAACATTTAAAAGTTTTGTGAAACACAATAAAGACAGGTTGAAACTCGCTATCATGTATGAAACATCGAGTGTTAATGGATTTAAACATATGTTTTTCTTTTATCATAATATAATCATGTGATATTTTATTGTAAAGATTTAATTACAATGAATAGAATGGTAGTGATTGGATCATAGATCGGATATATAGTTAGGAGAAAAATCATTCCGAATATCACTAAATGCATGCATGAAGTGGAGAAAAAAGAGGGACAGGTAGCTTATGAAACACAAAGAAGACACGCGTTGAAACATGTTGCTATCACGTATGGAACATTGAGTTTTAATGGTTTGAAACATATGTTTTTCTTTTATCAGAATATAATCATATGATATCTTGCTGTAAAGATTTAATTACAACGAATATAACAATATAATCAAATTATACTTAGATTAGATAAGTAATTCAGTAGGAAAAATATTTAAAGAGGAGAGAGGGAGAAGAAACTAGGGTGGAGTCTCCTTCATGCGCGTGTACGAAATAATAAAATAATGACTTCAGTGTTTTTCAGCAAATTATATGATTTTTAGAGTGTCTTGTAGCTAATTCATGTTTTTACGATGTCACATAGCTAATTACATATTTTTTGAGTATTCTGTAGCAAATTTTGCCATCTTTTAAACAGGTCCAATCTGCTCAGGCAACGGGCGGAAGCTTCGCCATGACCATGAGAGTAGCTTTTGCCTTTCAATTCTTAGCCATAGGAGCGCCGGAGACCGGAGTCGCGGAGCTCGCGTGCCCTCGTTTCTCCTTCCCCAGCGGAACCACACGTCACATGCGTGCGCCGGTGGGCGTGCTCTGCGGGCTGACGGAGAGAAAGACAGCTGCCGCTTCGCGAATTGACCGATTGAGTTTTGTTGGATTAGTCAACTTTTACGCTTATTCCACCATGCATGCACGTAGTACACGATCATCAGTTAACGCTAGGCACCGGCGTATAGATACGCCCTGCGCGTATACGTTTATGGCTCCGTTGGTGACTTTCTGATCACGAGTTTCATTTGAACAAAAAAACACACACACACACACACCTAACGACATCTATCTTGCGTCCGGTCCTTCGTACAAGAATTCTTTTATTTTTGGTCGCGATAGGTTACGCGACCTAACACCGAAGACGAAGAGGTGGTTCACTGGGGCGATCCCGTGGATCAGAGCCGATCAGCTCTCCAAATTCGAACATATATACTATAGCTTAATGCAAATCACTCTCCTTATTTATCTCGGCAAATACAGTCCCATGATCAAACACAGAGTTACACAAAGTACACCATGTGGGTTGTGCATACATAACTGCTTATTACTACTACTATATTACAGATGCGTATGCACGGATATCCTCTTATTTGTAGTCCAACTCAAACCACTGTATATGTAAGTATATATATGTCACGTAAGTTACTCAGGCTTGGGGGCTTGAGGCTATAGCTCAGACGCTGCTCTTCACCTGATTGCTGAAGTTGTTCTGCACGTCGTAGTACCGGTTCCACACCATGATGCCGCCGTACTTGGCGTTGCCCTGCACGGCGGGGAGCACCGCCGACGTCAGGTCGCCGGGGGCCACGTACCCGCTCCCGGCCGCGGCCTCCGCCGCCGGCACGCCGACGTAGAAGCTCCCGGCGCTGACGCCGCCGGTCCAGGTGTTCCACGCGCTCACCAGGTTGCTGGCGTCGCCGTTGGCGTACTGGCACGGCGGGTTGTTGTAGAACTGCACCCACACGCTGTCGAACAGCCCCGTCTGCAGCGCCGGCCCCAGCGACGCGTCCGGGTAGGGGCACTGCGGCGCCGCCGTCAGGATCACCTTCTTGCCGCCCCCCTGCGCGCTGTACCGCGACAGGAACGTGGCGAGCTCGTCGTAGTGCGCCGGGTTGCCGGTCTCGATGTCGAAGTCGACGCCGTCCAGCACGGCGTCGCCGAGCGGCCGGGAGCCCGAGCTGCCGCCGAGGAAGTTGTTCCACAGGTAGTCGGCCACGTCCTGGGCGTCCTGGGTGGACGACAGCCCGTAGCTGCCGGCGCCGCCGCCGATGGACAGGATGACCTTGACGCCCAGCGACTGGCACGTCTGGATGTCCGAGCTCTGGCCGGTGCAGCCGGCGCCGGAGCTTGGGTCGCAGTGCCCGGCGAGGTTGAGGACCGGGGTCTGGCCGTTGCCGAAGGTGCTGAGGAAGGCGACCATGACGTACGCGTATAGGCCGGAGTTGCAGGCGTCGGCCAGGCTGCCCTCGTCGCCGTTCTGGCCCCAGTACACGGCGATGTCGCCGGCACGGGAGGTGACGGCTATGCCGGCGAGGAGGAAGAGGGCGAGGAGAGGGGAGAACTTGAGCTTATTAGCAGCCATTGTTAATGTTACCTAGTAATTAAGCTTCGAGATCGAGGTACGAGGTGTGTGGAGGGACGTACTACGTGATTTGCTTGGTGGTGGAGTTTGTGGCTTGCGGGGTGGCCATTTTATAGGGGGTGGATGCATATATGCATGGTTGAATTGAACCGTTCCAACTTTGAAAAACTAGATGGCAATTTTTGCAGTGTTCTTTCTAGCCAGGAAAGTTTGGCGCACAGTCTCACGAAGACTTGAGTATTGCATTGACTTGTCTATTTCAATTGTGCTTGCAGAAACCATGCATTAATTATTCGAAGTGGACTCTAATTTCCTTTAGTCTTTATATATATACTTTGTACTACCTCTCTCTCTGTCTTTGGTTCTAAAACACGGCCGGGTGGTTGTTTCAGACTTGTGCGCAATAGTAATAATTAAGAAAGTGAGTTGTAATTTGAGTCCTATTTTATCGTTAAAGTTTTGCTTTGAATTATATTTAAACTATTTGTTTTTAGTTTGGATCGAATATATTATTGTAGTTTGGATCATCATAAATAAACTTTTCTATGTATATATATCAACAACCTCAAACAAATCGGCTCCAGCACACCGCCGAACTCCTCCATCTATGTGCAGTCTATATATTTGCTAGAGTGAAGGCTAGACATAGTTAGAAAAGATATTTGGGTGATCCATATTTTAAAAATAGCAAAAATTACCTAGTACAAAGTAGAAAAAAGAAAAGTTGATTTAAGGGTGTGTAAAGTAACATTTTGACAATAAAAGATGGCTCAAATTACAATTTACTCTTAAATAAACCTCCTTACTCATATTTGGTGTTTCAGACATATTAACACAATCATTTAAATGTAACTTTGACATATAATTAATATTATAGAAAATATCTAACAAAGTTATGCTTTTATGATTTATATTACTTCAATTTTGGCAAAATTTTACACATTTGAAGTTTACTTATCCAATGTAAATAATAAGTGTCTTATGTTATTACACTATATAATCAGAAGCTCATCTTCAAGGAAGTAAAACCATACCATCTAGATGTTTAGAAAGATCATCAAGATTATTTGCATACGAAATTCTGATGATCACCACGTAAAAGGGCTTCCATGGATTAAAAAAAAGGCAGAAATGATGTAGAAATGACCGTTTGAGGGAAGCACATGAGGAACACATGAATAAGAAGATATATCGATAAATGATTTTTTTACGAGATTAGATCTCATGTTAAAATTCATCCGAAATTCCTACTCTCTCCGTTTTATATTATAAGTCGTTTGATTTTTTTCTAGTCAAACTTCTTTAAGTTTGACCAAGTTTATAAAAAAATATAGCAGTATTTTCAACACAAATAAACATATTATCAAAATATATTCAATGTTAGATTTAATGAAACTGATTTGATATTTTAGATGTTGCTAAAATTTTTTTATGAACTTGATCAAACTTAACAAAGTTTGACTAATAAAAATATCAAACTACTTAATTTATATTCAATAATATATTTAATGAAATTAGTTTGGTGTTGTAAATATTACTAATTCTTTCTATAAACTTGATCAAACCTAAAAACTTTGACTAAAAAAGTTAAACAACTTACGGAGTATAATATTAAACAGAGGGAGTATGTCCTAAGCCTTTGAACTTTGTAGAATTTTGGATAGCGATGTCTTTCGCCCCTTTTCCCTTTTCTCATCGAAGTCCGTATTGTGGTAGTTTCATCGTCTTATCTTTGCAAGCAATCGATTGGATTGGAAGTTCTCATTTTCAAACGTCCTAAGCTCCTAGCTGTGCACTATCCCTCTATATGATCTCTTATTAACTTGTCTACTCAGTTAAGTAATCCATGTATGAGCAACAAGGACAGTTCTAATTAAGAACAGAAGCCATATTCGTCATTAATTTTCTCCGAAGGAGAAAACACGACCTCAATACATTGTTGCCTACACTGCTAAGTAATCCCTCCATGAGAACAACCTGTTGACTGAAGTTCCATCGCTGGCTTACCGGTTACTACTACGCAATGTCAATTTTCACACAAGACAAAACGGGTGAAAATCCTCTGCAAGAGATGAACAGAACAGGTCCAGCCCTTTGTGTGGCCACAACTTGTACCATCACGAACTGCATGCGAGAATTCACGTGTAAGTAGAGACCATTAGGTCCAGTTCTGCAGAGATGTCGACTTCTAATTTGTGGATAGAAACTTTCCTCCACCAGTTAATCACAACCCGCTAATCAGGGATGACTTTGACATGATCCATTGATCAGTGATTTCATTAGCTTTCAGCTATAGAATCAATGTATCATTGGCTCATGTCAGTTGATAACTAAGTAGCAACGCGGCTGCATCTGCTTTGGACGCGGTGAAGTTTTTGATGGAATACGTAATTACGTATGTACTTACGAGGCAAATGCTTGGTCTGAACTTAAGAAATGTTAGGCGCGACACGTAGGTCACGTCCCAGTCAACTTGTTCAGGCCATGGAGCAAACCATACGTCGAAGAAGTTGTAGTGATCCAGACATAGTCACATGATAGAGATTGGAGAGTCTACTTAAGTAGAAACTGACTGGCCAGTCTCCAACTGGTGATACTCTGCTCTTAGTTTTATTTTTTTCTGAAACAACCCGCACAAGGTAACGTGTTGATATATCAGGAAAAAAAACAAGTCTGTAGTTCTATAAGACTATAGTCAAGAAAAAAAAAATGAAAAAGACAGCCACACCATACGTCAACGTCTAATCCTGCTACCGAAAACAAAACAAGCACACGACACGCCAGAGGAATAGTTCTTCTGAACAACGCCTAAAAATAAGGGAACAACGCTAAGAGCGCCGCAGTCGCCCGTCCTAGAGAACCAGGACATGGTTAATACTTAAAGAAACCATTAGAATAGGAGAAACGTAACAACGTCCCAAGAGGAATGCGGCGACGCCTGCGTCGCCGTTATCGGCCTGAAGGCTAGGCTTTCGCCTGTAGTTTCCTACTTTCTCATGTCAATGTGTGCATGTCAAGTTCAGCAGACACTACCAACTAATCCCCTTCAACACGTAGCCACCGTGTCGACGCCTCGCCACCGGTCGGCCATCGAAGAAGCATCTCGACCTCTAGCGTGCTCCAGATTCATCCACATGGGTGGGCTGGAGAGGAAGAGGGTGAGAGAGAAGATGAATCCCCTCTCCCCGCACTAGTCCGTCCAGCGTGGCCATCTTGCGATGGCAAGTCGCCGCCGCAAGAGGACCAACACCTAGAGATGAGCTTTCCGCAGTCCTCAACGCCCCTCTTATGATGCTACCGTTGTTGCCGCCACCTCGACCAGGCTGCCCGTGTCTCCTATGGGCTGCCTGGTCGCATCACCTTCACCTCCGTCCTCCCACTATGACAGTCTCGTCACCGCACCACCTAACCTTACCGTGCTCCACCACAGCAGGCTCGCCACCACGCCGGCCATGTTCCACTAGTCGTGCTCCTTCGTGCCAGGGCCATCACGGCCTTCCCTCTGGAGCCCCACAACGAGTGTCGCACTCTCCACGCGCTTCGCCGGCCACACGTCGTCGTGTCGGCCGGCGCCGCGCGCTTCCTCCTGTCGCAGCGCCACTGTCAAACTAGATCTGGGAGCTCTAGATCCGGCACCACCGCCACTGCCGCCGCCACCTTCTCTCCAGTTGCCAACCTCCCCTACATTGGAACACCAAATCCACTTCCGAGAGCGTCGGATCCGTTGCGCCCTTGCCGATCGACTCTAGCCGCCGTGAACCTGCAACGCCATGCGCCGCTCCGTCCTCTCGTGCCAAGGGCGAGCTTCGCTGGGCCACGACTCACGATGTCCTCACCGCCGCCTTTCCAGTTGGCCGCTCGCCTTTGCAGCAGCGAGCTCCGGCGATGGCGAGGCGTTGAGGGTGGATGGAAGGTGCGGCGCGCAGGCGGCTAGGGTTTCGCCCCCAAGAAATCTGCGCAAGAGCGACGCGGGGGAGCGGTTACTCTTAGTTTTATTATTGGCCTGAAACTCTGAATGAGCTCTAAGTGGTCCAATGAACACTGATCATACGTTGGAATTCATTTTTACTGCATGGTAGATATGCATGCAAATAAGTGCTATGATCATTATTCAGAGTAGTGAGTGCACTGGGTTAAGACCCAGTTGTCTCTGTTCATTCAGTCATCATTCATCAGCCTGTGTTTTCGACAGGCCTGAGTTTTAGTACTTATAGCCTCCCGTAAACTCGTTTCTGTATTATAAATACCTGTTTGCCTTCTCAATCCGACGGTAGCAATCCTGCCTTTCGTTGAGAAAGGAGAAAAAACACAGTTGCAGCTGTTTCTAACCCTCTCAACCAAACCATTTCTTAGAAGAAAAATTAAGGACTGAATTTCATCTGAATATGGAAAACTGTCCACACATCTAGAACTCAGCTTAAAACAATAATGTTCTGCTACCCATTTTCTACTGAAGGGAACTCGCAGATTTTTTTTTCCCCTCTTTGGATGAAATAATCCTTGTACTAGTAAACCACACATTCAGAATTTCCATCTTTCCCGGACAAGGCAACACACGGCACACATGGCACATCTTGAACCAAGTTAAATTCGTCGACACCAGCGGCGTGATCGACGGTGCGTAGACCAACGCAACTGTGCGTGGCCACTTGCAACCCGTAGAGGACAAGGGCAAGTTGGATGGCCAGCCAAAATAGACTAGAGTGCACATCAAAATCTCGATTAATCCCCACGAAGTTGCAGTAATTCAGTGGCTACAAAGTTGGACACGAAGCATGAGCCTAAAGGGCTCAAATGGCCAAATGGTACGATGAAACTGGAAAGTGGAGAAGAAGATTCAAACACAATGAAATCGGGTACTTCATCCCTTTCTTCTTTTTTTTTTTTTCTTCCCTATTTGTATTTCGTTTCTGTGTAAGCATCCAGAAAAGGAAACACCATGCCATTAACAATCTAAGAGATAAAAATAATTCCATGACTGCATACGCAGTGTTTCCCATTGTGTTCATCTAAACACACTCACCTCATATATTATCTGGTCTGGATAAAAGTGAACAAGGTTAAGAGGGTGACAAGCCAAAGGGTTTGTCTGTGACAGCTGATAAGAGCAGCAAGCGACAGGCGATTACTGCTTTCTTAACCAACAAAAAGGATTCCAAACCTGTAAGATAGGACACATCTGTCAAGCGATATTCTGATTAAAACAGCACGCAGAACTGGTAACAAATCAGAGACACGGTAAAGATTACACAAAGAAAAACAGCATACGAATTGGCCCCATATCATGGTGCCATACCTAGAGTGAGCTAACCAGCTAAAACGTAAGGCCAAAAGAAAAGAGAGAGAGAACAGTGCAATCTGCAAGGCAACAAAACAAAATCATATGCAGAGCATGAGCGCGTGACACCATTCTGAGAAACGCTGAGACGGCTGAACTATTAATGTCACAACTGAGCACTACATACAGAGGAGCTGTGATGACGAGCTGGAATCTCATCAATGGCACCTCTGGCTCACACTTGCATCACGATGCAGAGTCACGGCGGTTTCAGGGATGGGCCAGCTCCTACAAGAGGAAACCTGGATTTGGCCCATGATGATTCTACAAAATCAGCTAGTAGTGACTGGTCAGTGTACAGACAAACGACTTTCAATCGCCTTGTACATCCAGTGTGCAAGCTGTTCCGGAGCAGCAAGCATCAGCGGTAGGCCCATCACTGATGAAGTATCACAAGAAACAAAACGCATACTGTTGAACTTGTCCCTTGAGACCGCAAAGGACAAAAATTTAGATATCACATACAGGAAGTTGCGCAATGAAAAGACATGTAACTTAAGGCGATGCAAAATTATCTGTCTAGACATGCTGTAAGGACAATAGCTCATTCAGTTTATATGGATGGGTTCTAAGGCCTGCATCAAGCAAAGACATTGTATGCAGGTTTTGTCGAGGCAGTACATGGCTGAACTTGAGAATTCAGATAAATGTGATAAATAGCATAGATCTATGCATTGTTTTTAAAGAAAATAGAGGTACATTTGTAAACAGGCATTATTATAGAGAGAGAGAGATCAACATTCTAAAGATTAATTAATCCAATGAAAAGAGGCAAAGGAAATTGCATCCATCAGGACGAATGTGGGATGATAAGCAAAGGAGAGCACATTGCATGTGACGCAACAATCTAATGAAGCATGCATATATTCACAAAGACCAGGACTGCCAACCTGATTCCATTGGAAGGCATTACAATTAAGTGGTAATATCAAGCCGAGGTTCAAAGCAAAAGCCAGTGAAAAGCTGGAGAGGAAATCTTTTGCTCACAGGGCATTTTGCGGACCACTTCCACTGCTTCTGCTTCGTATCGAAAGCAAGCAAAGCAGTTGCACCATAGCTTTGGATGTAGACAAGGTCGTCTGTGCCACTGCTAGCAAATACATCATCGAACTCACCAAATCCTTGAAATAATTTATGAGGCATTCTACCTACCTCTTGCCATTGTTTTTTGTGAAGTTCCCATATTCCAATTCCTTTGATGATGTCAGGTCTGTTCTGTTTTGCAATCCCACCAACCAGAACCAGCTTCTCCCTCAAGTTAAGCAGACGTCCACAGGTGAGAGAGCAAGGTGCTGGGATCGACGATTGCATTAGTGACGCCTTAGAAGGACCAGCAATAAGGTCATACATGATAATGCTATGACGCGGTTCAATATTACCAAGAATGCCTGTGGAGTGAATTAAACAGTACAATACTCCATCACATATCACGCTATCATCACCCCCTCTCCAACCAATGAACACCTCCTCAACCGCAGTCACCCATGAACTACTCCGTGAGTCATACTTGTATAAAGAGAAATCCCATCGGACGTAATCCTCTGGAACTTGCTTGCATTTTGCCAATGTAATGGTGTAATTATGAGAGGAACGATCTACCTTTATGGCAATTGTACTGTAGTCTGGAAACTTTGCACCAGGGGGCTCCAAAATTCTCTTACAATCTTTTGTGATAGGATTAGATACAGAAATGGCATTCCTGCTGTCATTGTCCATGAAACAAACTAATCCGCAAGAAGAGGAGACAAAGCAACTGCTCTTATCTATGCATGGAAGCTCTAAATCATACCATTTGCGGAGAATCGGGTCATATGCATACCCAGCAGCACTTTCATTAGAAGTGAACATAAAGTACCATGGCCTCTGAGGCAACATGTGGGTCCAAAGAAACCTGCTTGAGTAGATAATGTCATGCCATCTTTTGCAAACTGCTGTTGATCTTATCATGCTTACTATAGGTAAAAACGTGAAAATTCTCTCCAGGATATCATCAGGAACAACAGTGTCCAATGAAAGCAAAAATTCTTTGACTTCATCGTTATCCTCGGAGACAATTCCGAAATTGAATGCAGAAATTCTAATGTGATCAATAGAAAGAGCTGTCCATGAAGAATTATCTTCCATGACATCAGTCATCAAGTGTGCTGGCATAGATGACCTGAATAAAAAAAAAGTTATATTTATAGGAGTTGCAAAGATCATTTACCTATAAATAAATAAATGGAAAATATAATGAACATAGGATCATAAACTAATTACATCAGTATGTTATTTCAAGAAAAGCTAATGTTTAACCACATGAACAGGAAGTTACTATTGCCTATTGCAGACATACTAAGACATGGTATGTAAGTACATGATATCCTAAACCATTTTATTTCGACAGCGCTCAAACTATGTCAGTTACTATTGCAGCAGAACTCAATTACCATAGTGTTAGTTCATCAATCTTCTGTGCTATCTGTAAATGGTTTGCATGCCGTAGCACAGTTGGAGCACATTATGTTCCTCCTAGTCTCCTACCCAACGGAAATGTTATAAGGAACAGATTATACAAAATATTTCCACAGGCCACCGTTTCTTCAAAAAAAATTTCCAGTTCAGCGGTATTTTCCGTGCGGTTTAATCCGTACAAAAAATCGTTTTCATATCAATCCACCGAATAAACTCTGAAATAAGATCATACTGAACCGAACAGAACAAGCCGCAGTTAGTGATGGTACACCGAAATATTGCCGGTTTGCTTTTCAAAGCAGAGGCTCGCGGAATGTGCAGCGACGAAGCAATACATTATCAACAAATACCAAACGCACCGCCGTCACCCACAGTTACAGCGCATTAGAACAGCACGAGCAAGGCCATATCTTATCGAATCCCACATTTCTCACAAAGAAAAAAAAAGTAACCGAGTTTTTTTTTTCTTCTTCTAATTTTCTCAAATGGAAAAGGAATAGAGTAGGGGAGAATATTAAGTGCTCGTACTTGCACAGCCTCCGCCGGCGACGTCTCCGGCCCCTCAGCCTAGACGGCAGAGGCGCTCCGTGCCCGTCGCCGCGCCGTCCATCGGAAGCGAGCTCCGAGCAGAAAGATGCCGGAAGATGCCGACAGACGATGATAAACGCGGCGAAGGAAGATGCCGGAGGAGGGCACGAGGATGCTGCGAGGGGGCGGCGCGAAGGGAGAAGGCCTCGTCGGCGGGCGGCGCCGTCGGTATTTGGTTGCGTAACCGGGGCGGCGGAGGGAGGCGAGGCGAGGCTACAGAGGCCGGGCTTCGAGAAGCAGAGGCCGTTCGGATTTATTTATAGTGCAAAAGGAAAGGTGGTGAGATGGCGATTGGTACACAATGTGTGATGTTGACATCCACGGTTAAGATTAACAAACCGAGAGAAAACGGCGGGGGCAGGATTAATTAGCCCTATCTATACCAATCTTTTTCACTTGGCTATATGTATGAATCATTGAATCGTTCTCTCTCTAAAAATAGTCTTACTACTAGTGTTACTCAGTATATATAGTCGGTCGTTACTAGCGATTGGAAATTTGGAATTGGAGATAAGGTTGGAATGTGGTTATTAGAAACAATTGTTCTTGTAGAGAAACGTTTAGAGTTTTTCGCCTAGCTCCACAAGGTGGTAGGCTAGCTGGCCTAAATTCGAAATCTCACCCCTTCTAATTATTTGATATTAGGTTCTTTTCTAATATTCGTGTTTTTTTTAACATTGTCCTTTTGAAATGTCTGTCACTTGATTTGGGTTTTACTCGTATTAGCTTTGAATTTTGACTATATAAGCAAAATGGCTGGAATGGCTCATTTCCTAAGGCTGCATTCGTTATTTTAGATTGGAAGAGATTTTCAGCCACACGCAAAATAAGAAAAACTTATTATCAAATGATTAATTAAATAGTATTAACTATTACAAACATGAAAGATTAGATTTAATTAATGTTTAAAAACTTTTATATAAACTTGCTCAAGAAAAATACGTATCATTTAACCTTTTAAAAGTGTGTTAACGAAAAAAAAATGAGAAAGTTGTAATTGAAATTTGAATAAAATAACAAGCCATAAGTCTAGTTTATTTATTTTTTTTCAAAAAATCCTCTTTTCTCATATACTCCCTCCGTCTTCTAATATAAGAGATTTTAACATTTTGCTTGCACTATTTTACCATTTGTTTTATTAAAAAAAATTAGAATTATTTTTTTTGACTTACTTTATTATCTAAAGTTTTTTAAGTAAAACTTTTCGTTTTTTATATCTGTACAAATATTTTAAATAAAACGAATAATCAAACAGCGTAAGCAAAATATCGGAATCCCATATTATAGAATGGGTGGAGGGAGTATGTGGTCAGAACCGATTAGACAACTCGTTCCGTCCCCTCTAGCTCATCCCCGCAATGCATCGCACTCCTCGTCGATACCGTACTCCCTCGTACCCGGCAACACCAACGGACAATGTACCCAAGCGTACACAACTCGGTTCCCTGGCCCGGCCGTGCCCGTGCCCCCGCGCACCGATCGATGCGCCGAGTCGAACACGTCGCGACTCACGAGCGAGGGACTCCCCCCGCCGCAGCCCGCAACTACACACCGCAACCACACCTCCCGCGCGCGCGACCCGGCGACCCGAGCCGCGCGTCGATCTGCATCTGCATGTGCTGCCGCTGCGGCGGCAGCTGCCGGAGCGAGTCACTCGGATCCTAGAGCGAGCGGAGGTTGCGACTCCTCCTAGGCCACAGCGGGGTGGGGCCGCTTTTGGCAGACAGCAATAGTAGGCGCGTGGTGTGGGTGTGGTAGCGGCAGCGGCAGCGCGGCGCGGCGCGAACGAAAGCAACGTGCCATGCCGTGCAGTGCCGCGTCCGTCCTCTCGACCGCGCACGTCTCGATGGACCATCCTACGGCGCGCGGCGGGCCGGCACGCGTAGGCGTAGCATGCAGTGCGGTGCAGCGTCTCAGCGCAGGCAGGCCAGCCA
>CM020179.1:38456487-38534599 GCA_009805545.1 Oryza longistaminata | reverse complement strand
CGGCCATTGGCGCGCGCCGTGGCGAGAGGGCCCCCCACCCGGCGGCCGGCCGAGCCGACCCCCTCTCTCTCTCTCTCTAGCTCTGCCCTGCCTCCTCTGCATGCCGCGCCGCTGTCTGTCTCGCTGGCTGGCTGACCACCTAGTTAGCTGCTACTACTACCTCTACAGCTTAGCTAGCTGCCTCCCTGCCCCTGCTGCCTGCCCTGATGGCCGGTGGTCGATGCCGATGCCGATACACCCCCGCGCTCGCCGTGCGTCATCGTATGCTTGCGCCTCGGTTTAGCAGTTCCATGCTATTTTGGCCCCATTTTTTCCGGTCGAGGCACGTACTGTACTGTACTACGCCTCTCTCTCTCTCTCTCTTTCCCGTCCTTCCTCACATGGTCGACCCGTCGCCCTCTCACTGTGCTGGTCCTGCACGCCGTTTTTCGCTTGCTCCCCGGCGAAATTTTGTTTTTGCGCGTCGTGTGCACTCCATATGCGTGTACGTGTAATGGCACGTGAAAAATTCTTCTGGAGCACCGGATATATATATATATATCCAGATTGCAACTTGTCGACGGGCTCGATTATTATTACACAGGGGGATAATTAAAAAAAAAAAAAAAAACCGAGGCGATGATTCCTTTCTTTTTTTTTAGTACATGAGTGAGCTTAAAGTCGAAGCAATCACAAGGGAGGCGTGCATCAGTACATGCATGCTAGCAACCGAGATACAGGCTTACCGACACTTGGTCCTCCAGGATGCAAACAACAAAGTTCATAGCTCGATAGATTGACTTTTCTCTCTCTCTCTTTCTTTCCTTTTTTGCTTTTAGATACGTTGAATGGAGATCGAGCATATGCTCCTGAAAATGACTAAACAGCTCAGTCCAACGGAACAAATAACCACATAACCTCGCACTGAGGACAGTTTGCGCATCTACTACTTTCTAGTTACACAGATATACTACTGTATGTCAACTTGCCAAGGCATTGATTCTGAAAATAAGGCTGTGTTTAGTTCAGCGCAAAGTTTAGATTTTGGTTGAAATTGAAGATGATGTGACTGAAAAGTTATGTGTATATAACAGGTTGATGTGATGGAAAAGGACTGAAATTTGGATCTAAACACAGCCTTTGTATCCAACTAAACACAGCCTAAATGTAAAGGAAAGTTCAACGCGACTAGCCCGACGCATGCAGTGGTTGAGTGTGTGACTCTCTGAACGCCAACACAGTAACTAGCTGGACGCCTGGAGAGCTAAAAACAGTGACCTCTCAGCTGCCTGCCTCACTTATCTCTCTTTCAGACTAACAATGGAACCTTGCTTGTCCTGAAGACATGAGGCCCAGCTTTAGGTGCACACTACAGTGTGGGTGTGTTTAGTTCTATGGGTGTAAAGTTTTTAAATATACGAATACACATTTAAAGTATTAAACATAGACTAATAATAAAACAAATTACAGATTTCGCCTGTAAACTGCAAGACGAATTTATTAAGCCCAATTAATCTGTCATTAGCAAATATTTACTGTAACATCATTTGTTAAATCATGACGTAATTAGGCTCAAAAGATTCGTCTCGTAATTTACATGTAAACTGTGTAATTGTTTTTTTTTCCACATTTATTGTTCCAATGTATGTGTCCAAACATTTGATGTGATGTTTTTGGTTAAAATTTTTTTATCTAAACAAGCCTTATACAGCTATTACGGATGGGCAACGAGGTGTCAGGGCACAGGCAATCGTCGCAGAAAATTAAAGATTACTAGTTGGTACCCCGCGCGGTGCCGCGGTATTTTTAAAACGATATATCAGATGGTAAATAAAACGAAATGAACCAATAGAGTACGAACATTTTTATGTATATTTGGTAACAACTACATAATGCAAAATCAAGAAGAGACAATGGATATCATAGTGAAAACATGCTAGTATATGTCTTGCTATTTCATCAAGTAGAAGAGACAAAGCAAGGTAGAAGAGGATAGATTACAGCTGTTTAGTCATTTTCAGGAGCATATGCTCGATCTCCATTCAACGTATCTAAAGGCAAAAAAGGAAAGAAAGAGAGAGAAAAGTCAATCTATCGAGCTATGAACTTTGTTGTTTGCATCCTGGAGGACCAAGTGTTGGTAAGCCTGTATCTCGGTTGCTAGCAGCATGCATGTACTGATGCACGCCTCCCTTGTGATTGCTTCGACTTTAAGCTCACTCATGTACTACTCCCTCCGTCCCACAATATAAGGGATTTTTAGTTTTTGCTTGCAACGTTTGACTACTCGTCTTATTCAAATTTTTTTTGCAAATATAAAAAACGAAAAGATGTGCTTAAAGTACTGTAGATAATAAATTAAGTCACAAATAAAATAAATAATAATTTCAAATTTTTTTGAATAAGACGAGTGGTCAAACGTTGCAAGCAAAAACTCAAAATCCCTTATATTGTGGGACGGAGGGAGTAGTACATGAGTGAGCTTAAAGTCGAAGCAATCACAAGGGAGGCGTGCATCAGTACATGCATGCTGCTAGCAACCGAGATACAGGCTTACCAACACTTGGTCCTCCAGGATGCAAACAACAAAGTTCATAGCTCGATAGATTGACTTTTCTCTCTCTCTCTTTCTTTCCTTTTTTGCTTTTAGATACGTTGAATGGAGATCGAGCATATGCTCCTGAAAATGACTAAACAGCTCAGTCCAACGGAACAAATAACCACATAACCTCGCACTGAGGACAGTTTGCGCATCTACTACATTCTAGTTACACAGATATACTACTGTATGTCAACTTGCCAAGGCATTGATTCTGAAAATAAATGTAAAGGCAAGTTCAACGCGACTAGCCCAACGCATGCAGATGCTCCACGGTGTGTGTGTGTGTGTGTGACTCTCTGAACGCCAACACAGTAACTAGCTGGACGCCTGGAGAGCTAAAAACAGTGACCTCTCAGCTGCCTGCCTCACTTATCTCTGTTTCAGACTAACAATGGAACCTTGCTTGTCCTGAAGACATGAGGCCCAGCTTTAGGTGCACACTACACTGTGGGTGTGTTTACATCCATGGGTGTAAAGTTTTTAAATATACGAATACACATTTAAAGTATTAAACATAGACTAATAATAAAACAAATTACAGATTTTGCCTGTAAACTGCAAGACGAATTTATTAAGCCCAATTAATCTGTCATTAACAAATATTTACTGTAGCATCATATTGTTAAATCATGACGTAATTAGGCTCAAAAGATTCGTCTCGTAATTTACATGTAAACTGTATAATTGTTTTTTTTTGCCACATTTATTGTTCCAATGCATGTGTCCAAACATTTAGGCTGTGTTTAGATTCAAAATTTGGATCCAAACTTCAGTCCTTTTCCATCACATCAAACTCTCATACACACACAACTTTTCAGTCACATCATCTCTAATTTTAACCAAAATCCAAACCTTGCGCTGAACTAAACACAACCTTAATGTGATGTTTTTGGCTAAAACTTTTTAGATGTAAACAAGGCCTACAGCTAGTACGGACGGGCAGCGAGGTGTCAGGGCACAGGCAATCGTCGCAGAAAATTGAAGATTACTATGTGTAAACAGGCAAGCACGGTGTTTCCAAGTTGAGCACTTGAGCATCCGGTACGCGGAAGGGAGAAAGCCAATACCGGGTGGATTTTCTCATGAACGTCGCGACCTATTTATTCGGCGCGTCAAAAGATCAATGTTGATATCGATCAATCGGCCAAGGCCAAAGGAGACGACCACGTAGCCACGTAGGAGTAAAAAGCAACGAGGCGGCGTCGCGGCGATACTTTCGTCTGCTCAACTGTCGGAAAGGGCGCAAGGCAAATACTCCCTCTATTCCAAATTTATGATGTCGTTGATTTTTTACATAACATTTAATCACTCATCTTCAAAGTGTGAAAACAAGCTAAATGTTGAAAACTCATAAAAATTGTATCTGAAAGTTTCGTAAATAAACGAAGTTGAGTTTGGAGCTGAGATTTGATGAGAATGTATTCTATATCTACACCCATCTTTAGTATTTTTTCATGAATTTACAAAACTTTTAGTATGATTTTCACGAGTTTCTAACACTTAGCTCATTTCATCGGATATGTCCCTATTTATTTTATTGTGAATTATTTTATCATCAAATAAAATACAAACTTAACTTATTCTTTAAACATATTTATATTAAATTTTTTAATAAGACGAATGATCAAATATTATACGAAAAGTAAACGATATCAAAATGAAGGTGGTATCAAGAAATGAGTACGGAATGTCTGAATCACTGACCCCTAGTAGAACAGTTGTGGTCGGGTAGCCTTGGCTAGGTGTATATTAAATCAGCCCCCTGTTGCTCATCTGTTTCCTCCCTCCCATAAAAAAAATATAGAACCGGATGTGACATATTCTAAATACGATAAATCTGTACATATGTATATATATTACGATAAATCTGGACATATGTATATCTAGATTCGTAGTATTAGAATATGTCATATCTAGTACTAGGTTGGTTTTTTATGGGACAGAGAGATTACCTTGTACTGTGACTGTTTTTAGCTAGCAATGATACCCTTTGTGATTGTATATAAGCAGAATGTAGGGACACCCACACCCTATGAAGCTACCAGTCTACTGTACAAACTTTGGAGTTATTCCCTCCGTGTCCCACGATATAGAAATACAGGCTCCCATGGGTTGGTTTTTTTTCTAATAAGCCAAAACGGCTTATTAATGAATAAAAATAAATTTGTAGGTAAAACTTTTATATATGTGTTCTTTGTAACTTAAAAGCCAATGCTGAAAAAAAAACTACGTTGAAAATATCTCAAAATCAATCTTAAAATTAAGTTTGAAAATTTAAAATTTAGCTTATTGGGCCATCCGATAGGAGCATAAGGATCAGATGAGATATTTCATAGTACAATAAATCAGGATATCCCCTGTTCAGATTCATTGTACTATGAAATGTCACATCTGATCCTAGATTTTTATATTATGGGATGGAGGGAGTAATAAAATGATCCATGTCCAGTTTATTGTAATATAAAATATCATATCAGATTCTAGATTTCTATATTATAGGACGGAGGGAGTAATAAAATGAACGTGCATCCTCTACGGTATTGCTGATACGTTTGACTGTCCGAAACTTAAGCACCTGTGAGAATATGAACTTCTAAGGAAGAAACACAATCAACCGTCACATAATCTCTCTTTCACAACTCGAGTACGTTGTAAGGCATCAGGAACTTTAAGTACATCTTTCTTGATATGCACAAGGCATGAAACCACCACGACGAGTTTACCTTGAAACATGGGAGGTGGTGGAGAGCAAAAGACTCCGGGGGCAGTGTGAGTGAGTGGCGAGGCCACTAGAGGCGGCTGCCTCTCCTTGTGCTTCTTCCCCTTGGACATCTACCACCGCACCTAGCAATGCCACATACCTACCAGGAAAAGCAGCGCATATGCATTTGCTTTGCTTGCCACATTTGCGCTATTCTTTCCACTTGTGGCATCACACAGAATTCGCATCACTTGTCCTTGAAACATTTTCAACTCAACGAAGCTCCTCTCTTCTATGAGATGCCCGCAAAGCAACAGTGGTTATCTTTTGCCATGCTCCATGGAATCTAGTACATATATACCGTATATGCAAACGCATCAAAAGAAAAGGAACCTAGAAAGGACAAGTAGACCTCTAACATGGCGTGTTTAGCAAATGGGCAGCATCTAAAACAATACTAGGATCCAACCAATATGCCCCGAGTGTGCAATGGAATATTGGAACAATTTGAGAGGTTCTTGGTGCTCGCGCCGTCGAAGAAATCTTCTCCAACATTGCACTTGAAAAGTTGCAAAGACAGAGAAAAAAAAAAGAAGTGGGTTGGTTCTTCCTGTAAAGGAGAGGGAACGAATGGGATCCAAATCAACCAGTTGGGGCGTAGAAAAAAAAAAGAGAAAGAATTCAGGCAATCAAAGGATCGACCAGGCAAAAGACGGCATGTTACGTCGGTGGCGCAACTTGAATCAGGATTGTGTGGATCGCAATTGGAAGAAGGGGGAGATGGAAAAGTCCTGGAAAAAACAAAGGAGATGGTACATGGTTGTATGTGGCCATTGATGTGAGGTCACAATCGTCAAGTACTTCTTTATGGCCTCTTTTTGGAGAATTATGCAGTGTCCAATAAGCGCAATAAGCAAAGGAACAGCGAGTTCCACGTAAATCTGACGGCCGCAAGTGGCCCTTTCCAGTTCTGAACTGTCAAACAGTTTACCCTAGTCGATAAGTCATTGTAAAGCAATATGAGTGAACAGGAAAACAATTATACGAGGGAACAGGCTAAATCGGAACATAGGATCCTACCATAGAAAGCAGGCAGATTTTGGAGAGCAGAAATCGCACATATGACCCAACTGATGGAAACTATAATGACGACTTTAGAATGGAGGATGGCGATGGTGAAGAAACCACCATTTAGGTGTACAGTAAAAATGGCATCTTTGATAGTTTTGGTGGCAGCACGTCATACAGGATCATAAGTACTGTAGCACAGCTCTTGACAAAAAAATATATACTCAATAGTCGAGGTACAGAAAAATTTTTTAAAAAATGTGCCAAAACCCAAAAAAAACCGACAAACTATCCTGACAAAACTATTAAAACATGTGATCTTCAAATGACCTAACATCATGAGTTTATTGCTTGCTATCCCCTTGCTGGATACTTGAATCATCAAAGTCAAGAAGGCAGATGGTTTTTCAGAATCTGAATATTGTTTTGTCATTTTCAAGTGACACGGCACATAATGCTTTACATCAGAACCAAGAGGATTGTTTATATAGAAAGCATCCACTAATCACATAGAAATAGTCCACAAATTATTGTCAAAGATATCAAAACTACATTGAAATGCTCAAAAGTTTGACGCTATAGTTCATTGAATTACCGTTTGCTAAAAAATATATAAAATACCAAGATGGAAAGGGCTGTCAAAATGGTTAAAAAATCACTGTACATGTATAGTCCACCCAATGCTTAGATCGTAAGGTCACAATATGAGCTTTGGATATCCTCCAGACAATTTTATAATACAGCACTTTATCTCTCAGTGCTTCACCAAATCTGCCTTGATCCTACAATGGAACTTTGGAAGCATTAAGAATCAGTAACAATTTAAGCAAGTATACCATTTGGTTTTTAGAAGATAACTTAACATTGCAGTCTGCAGATACTTTTCCATGAGTTGTCAATTAACCAAAACTGTCTTTATCTTACTCCGATACATCGAAAAGGAACATGGACATTTGTAAGATAGAAAACGAGGAAGCACGTAATTTCAGAATCAATGCAAAGAAAATTGGTAATACAAAAGCCAAATACAACAAAGTTACAATCAGATGTCCCACGATATCAGCAGACTACAAAGCCCCAGAAGCCTAGGCTATGAAAAAAAAAGCCACAAACAGGCTCGAGACATAAATAGTCACAGGCTAAAGAAACTATTTCGAATTTGGGCCCTAAACATGGCCTGCAAGATTTTAACCCAGTCCATAAAGCATTCCTATACAATACTATCAGATTTTGCAGTTCAGATTGTAAACTTAGAAGGAAACAATATCAACTACATTCAGGGGATAGTAATTAGCTACAACAGTACAAGTGATGTTTATTCCCTGCATTCAATCACTGACTTGGACAAAAAACTGTTGGACACTTGGAACCATCACATGCCAAATCATCATAAAGAAGCTTTGTGTGTTAAGAATTATGACATAAACTATAAAAGAACGTGCAAATCAGTTAAACCCAGTAAACATATCTCAACAAAAGAATACAAACAAAGTTACAGAAATTAAGCTGATAGTTGTGACTTGTGAGAGAACCAGATGGCATTCATAGCATCATCCTGAACTTAATCTGCCACTTGCATCTTCAACCTTTTAAGACTTATTGTCCTTTGCAACAAATATGGTAACTAATATGATATCCACATAAAAAAGCTCACACTAATCATTCCAAAACACTTGACTTTTCAAAAGTCAAACCAAGTACAGAGTAGTTAGTACTGATATCATTTTTTGTTCTCAGAAAAGAAGGGAAAACAAATCACTATGGACTTGTTTGCATCAGGCCTTTAGTGCACTAATCCTCTGGTTCTACCATTGAAGTATCTTTCTGCTTATTAATCTTCCCAGCACTATTATAATAATAATCATTTGTTCATTTTATGTTTCATCAAGGGATCATTCAGAATAATTCAAAGGCCATTAAGGCTTGAGAACTATCCCACAGAGCTAGTCTGTAAAAAGAAAATCATAGAATACTGTTCTATGCATGCTGATCAATCATTAACGTGTGATCTTTCCTCTAAACCAAACAATCACACCTTTCAAACTAAATCTAAGATTAAGTACTTTTGATCACTGAATATGAATTAAAATTATCAATAGTCCCTCAGATTAAACTAAAGGTTCAACTGTTGCTAAATTCCACATGACCACACAAGACATTAATTAGAAGCAGTGAAATGATGGATATATGTCTAGTTATTATGAATTGTCTGTACATAACATAATTCATCAGGTAAAGCGTAAGACAAACATGAATACCCATGTACGGCCAAGTTAACCTTAAAGAAGAACAGTGGCTACATATTTCACATGAAAATACTTGAAAATAATATGATGTCATTAAAACTTTTCACAACATCTAAGTTTGCAATGCTACTACAAATCAACCCAGGCAACAATTTTGCAATGCAGCTGCAGCATCAAGAAAGCAAACAGCCCCAGGAATAATCCAATTTGACAATTCTTCACAATAGCACTATCACCGATAAATTTGATATTGAGCAACAAGAAAATATCCACATATGCCATTAAGATGAGTGGAAATACTCAGGCATTCAGGCTTATATTGCTTCAAACGAAATCTTCAAACCTTAAATTGAGGTTCTTTGAGCATAGCAGATAACAAAATGATTCTGCGCTATTCATTGTGGCACTATAATTCTATAATTCCATTGATTCACACAAAAATGAATCAGTGAGACATATTTGCAGTAACAACAATAGATGCTATAATACAACTCAGCACTATATCCTCATGGTTAAGAAACTAATTTTCCACAACAAGAAGAAACAGGCTATCTCCACAAGGAATCAACTGAAAGAACCGAACCTATTAAATGCCTGGACTCCTCAATGGCGAGGGCTCTGTCTGGTAATGCCAACTCCGCCGGAGAAGATGCTAGCAAAGGCCTGCAGGTTCTCGTCAGAGGGGCTTATGTGGATCTTTCTTGGTAATGGTAGGATACAAGGCCCGCAAAACACCACCCCGCCCATCTCTCTCAACTCCTCACGCTCCTCATCGCTCCGATCATCTGCGCCATTGTTCAGCTTCACCGCAACGTCCAGCTTGTCAGCGCACTTCTTGTTCGGCTTGGCTGCAATCTGCTGCTTCTTGGGCGTAAGAACCGTCGGAGAGGGTGGGGGCGTCGGAAACGAGCGGTTGAGGACGCGGAGCACGCGGCCTGCTGGGATGGGCGCCGTGGAGAGGCCGCTGAGGGAGACGGCGGGGGATGAGCGGAGAGCGTGGGCAGCTGCCGGGGACGGCGGCGCGGCGACGAGACTGGCCGCCACGTTAAGGAGGCCGTGGACGCGGCCGGAGGGGCGGCGCACACCGACGGCGAACATCGACGGGGACCCGACGGGTCGGGACAGGAGGCCGTGGTCGCCGAGCAGAACCGGCCGGAGCCGACCAGGGAGTCCCCCCGATGTGCCAGCCGCCGGCGGCGCGGCGTAGATCTCGACGGTGACGGCGGCGCGGGAGTCGTCGGCGAGCGCGGCCTCGTGGACGCGGAAGAGGAGGCGCTCGTGCCACTCCGGGTCGACCCCGCCCGCGCGTCCGGCCGCGGCTCGGAGCCTGCGCGCCGCGTCCACCCACGCCACGGCGTACGCCTGCAGCAGCCGCCGCCGCAGGCCGGAGGGAGGCTTCAGCCCCTGCGCGGAGATGAGGGTGACCTCCAGAATCCGCTCGCCCTCGGGGAGCGCCAGCCCGGCCTCCTCGTCCGGCGCCGCCTCCATCATCGCCGCCCAAGCGGCGGAAGGGTAGGGTTTCTTGGTCGGCGCCTCCGCGCTCCGATTTGGGGGGGTTTTTCCGCGCCTCTCCCGTTTCGTCCGTTTCCCAGAGAGGGATTTGAACGGACGGATGGATTGCTACTGGCCATTGACCGATCGAGGGTCACAAATAAACCCCGCCAGATTGAAACGTTTGACAGCTGCACGAAAAATTCTCAAATAAAAAGGAGGGTATTCCAAAAAAATCAATCATATTGCATCTATAATGCCTAATAATATAAAAAAACGTGGTGTGAGAAAGGTAGTAAGACTTATTCCATCCCACACATGCCACAATCCAATGAGAAGATGATACTTAAATATAGGGCCTCATCTTTTCGCTTATGCTTATTAAGCTTATCAGCCAAAATTTGAATTTTCAACCTTAAATTTAAGGGGTTTTTTTATCGCAATTTATTTTTCAGCGTTTTCTTTTAGATTATTTATAACACGTATATAACAGTTTTATTCACAAATTATTTTTTTATTTGCAAATATACAGTTTGACGTATTCCACCAAATAGCCAAACAATAGGCCTGATGGGATAGTTCACAAATCACAACTATATGTGCTTAGCACTATATTTCACGAGAGTTCTCCTAATATATTTCTAGTCGGTGGCAGAATTAGCCAATCAGGATTCAGGACCTGACAACCCTGTGCAGCGGTATAAACACCATAGTTTGAATCAACAGTGTAGTTGCTTTGCTCCGTAAGTTTGTGTAGCTTTGCTCAATGTTCCCAACTTCACCCCACTCGTTTTCCATGAGCACACTTCCTAAACTGCAAAACTATGCATGAAAGTTGTTTCAAAAACATATTAATTTATTTTTCGAAAAAAGCTTGAATTCATATTAACTTATGCTTATCAGCCAAAATTTGAATTTTCAACCTTAAATTTGATGTTGATTTTGATTTTTTTTTTCATCGCAAATTATTTTTCCCCGTTTTCTTTTAGATTATTTAGAACACGTATATAACAGTTTTATTCACAAATTTATTTTTTATTTACAAATATACCATTTGACTTATTCCACCAAACAGCCAAAAGATAGGGCTGATGGGGGAGTTCACAACTATATGTGCTTAGCACTATATCTCTCGAGAGTTCTCCTAATATATTTCTAGTCGGTGGCAGAATTAGCCAATCAGGACCTGACAACCCTGTGCAGCTGTATAAACACCATAGTTTGAATCAACAGTGTAGTTTCTTTGCTCCATAAGTTTGTGTAGCTTTGCTCAATGTTCCTAACTTCACCCCACTCGTTTTCCACGATCACACTTCCTATATTGCAAAACTACGCAGGAATGTTGTTTTAAAAAATCATATTAATTTATTTTTCAAAAAAAAACTAATAATTAATTAATCACGTACGAATAAGTCGCTTCGTTTTATGTACGTGCCCGAGGAATAATTTATCAGACTTATCCTAACTTCCTAAGTGATGTGGGTAAATCCACAATCTTTCATGGCAACGAGGTGTTCTTATACTTTTGATGCTTATGGATTGTTGTCAAAGATTTTTCTTTCTTACCTTCTGGTTATGTTGTCTCTTTCATGATCAGGATATTCATGTAAATTGAACATCGTTTTACATTAAATTTGTTCTAGGCAGCCATCATGAATAATCATTGTGTACGCTCTTATTAGTTATCATTGTGAGACATGCCCAGACTTAGGAGTCTATCAGATTTCAGACTCGAGAGATCAAAAACATTTCTAAAACCTGAGAAATATACATGTCGATTGGTAGTTCATGACTTCATGTGATTAAAATTTGGTAATGGGATGTACCTATTGTATTGTGGTGGTTTGGTGGACTAATTAATATATAGTTCTCACGAGACCATCAACATGAAAGCCATCACAGTGGTGGTGTCTAAATATATTGTCCGAGTCTTTGAGAGGGAGGGTAGTAAATGTTTGTCTAGACCTGATCATCACAACGTTGTATAGTTTCCTTAGGTGGTTTTCATAAAGGGAGCAAATACGTAGTATAATAAATATTTACATTGAGACCGGTAACCAAGAAATCACTGGCTTGCTCGATCTATTACATTTTCTTGGTCTAACAATTTTGGACTTATCGCCAATGATAGCTCATGAGACCCAGTTTCTCAAAATTTCCCTATCTTTTCTCCCTCCTCTAAGTAAGTGTCAAGCTAAAAATTTTTTATGTGACAGTGCAATCAATCTATATATTAAGTGTGATATTAGAACAACTCTAAGATCACTTGAAAGAGAGTGTTTCGGTAGTTTATGACCACTAAGGCCCCCTTTGATTCAAAGGAAATTCATAGGAATTTTAGAGGATCTCATTTCTATAGAAATTTTTCCTATATAGCTCTTTGAATCAAAGGAATGGATCTTATGAAATCCTATAAAATTCCTATGGAATGCCTAATACCATGCAAGTTTTGGAGGAATTCTAACATGAGGTAGAACCTAATGGAAACTTTCCTATAAGTCTTTATCTCTCATCTAATTCCTGTGTTTTTCTATCCTCTGTTTTACACTTATATTCCTATCAAAATCCTATATTTTTCCTATTCCTACGTTTTTTCAATTCTGCGATTCAAACGGGCCCTAAGTTGGCCAGGCGTTGCTAATGATCTTGTCTATAACTGAGTGCCATATATTTTTTACTAAACAATGTCACTGGCATGTTTAAAAATATGGATGCGAGTGGGACGGATAAGAGCATCACCTACAGATGCTAAAAATCTACCCTCGCAATTTTGTTTTTAAGTTTCCTAATCAGATTTTGAGATATGAATAGATTACACTCTTTTAAGAAATATCTTAAAAATCTGATTCTAGAAAATAAAAGCGGGTCCACACTGAACTACCAATAGAAATCACTCTCCCCTCCGATGTGTGCGCGATCACTGCCCTCTATGCATTGCTCTCTTCGTATCATACGTGTGTTACTGATAGCCGATATGCTCCCTTGTTGGTGGAGGAAGGACAGAGAAGGGGATTCCAATTTTAAGAAGGTACTCCACTTTGGAAAATTAGAAAAAATATTGAAATCATCTTTTAAGAAAAAAAAAACTAAAATTTTGGGATTATTTTTTTTTTGGAAACCAAATTTTGGGATTAGGAGTCAAATTAGGCATCTGTTAGTGATGATCTTAGCGGGTTTCTTTTTCCTGTTTATTACAATAATTTTCTTCTAAATTATGTATTGGCGAATAGAAAATGATATCAAAGCCGGGGTTTTTTCAGGTAACGGATTTTCTTACTTGCATCCCTATTTAAAGAACTTGGTACGATCATACTGTATCGGGGAAAAAACACAAAGAATTTCAGCATACAGAACGTGGTAAAATATGCACGCTGAGGGCGGATTGATGGACTTTGGGGATACCGTTTAATTGGAAAGTCAAGGCCCCTTGGTTGCAACTTGCAACGGTGAGCCCATCGCATCCTTCTTGGGCCACAATACAAGGCCTATCAGGTTGCACGCGCTAGTTCTGGGCTATCAACCAATGGGAAGGACAGAAGCACCGTGACTGGACCTGACCAATAGTTCACGCTAAAATTGAAAGTTTAGTTGAAATTGAAACGATATGACGGAAAAGTTGAAAGCTTGTGTGTAGGAAAGTTTTGATGTGATAAAAAAGTTAAAAGTTTGAAAAAAAAATTTGGAACTAAACCCGGCCTAATTTTGAGTTGCCTAGCAAGGCCTCCTGTTCTCCTTCTATCGGCAAGAGCACCTTGCGATGGTAGCTTTAACTCGTTTCTCTTTAGGGACTAGCTAAAAACTGACGATCGTTTTTTTTTGGAAAACTTTCAAATCTAAGTATAGTATATAATTTCACTAGAACTATATTATAATAATAATAACTTATATATGTATTAAAATAATATATGCAACTTTATATGTAATTTATATAGATATAACAATATAGTTATAGTGTAGTTACACTACAGTTACAATGTAATTATAGTGTAACTACAATGTAACTAGCATGTAACTGGAATGTAACTTAGATATAACTTGAACAAATCTACCATAAACATGCAATGATGGGATTAGCTTGTGAAAAGAGGGTTTAGATTTAATAGCAAAATATCTCAGCACAAATCTTAAAGCGGAATCGACGGCAAAAAAATTTGACAGTTTTCACTCAAGAAAACTGTCGACGGTCCTCTAGCAATTCCGTTCTCTCTATCGGCAAGAACAGCTTGTACGCCGTACGTGGGCCACAAAACCGTGACCGAAACTCCAACGGCTGCATCTCCCCGACCTCCAAGTCCCAAGACGAACTTTTACTGGAGTGGGAGGTGGCATGCTGCTCTAGTGCTGTTCACTTGTAACGCAGACTAGTTACATAATGTCGTTACTTTTTCTCAAGGTGTTCGTGTTCCTCGCATTGGTACTAGCAGAGTGCTTTGCACAAACAGTGAAAATTTTCAGCAGACGGATCCTATGTTTTGGCCGTCTTTTCCGGAAGCAGGAGTCTCGGGTAAGACTGCTAAGGGCCCCTTTGAATCGAATGATTGAAAAAACGTAGAAATAGGAAAAACGTAGGATTTTGATAGGAATATAAGTGTAAAACAGAGTATTGCAAAACACAGGAAAAACACAGGAATGACCGTTTGATTGAACCGCAGGAAATACGCAGGAATTAGATGAGAGAGATAGACTCAAAGGAAAGTTAGCAAGAGGTTGAAGCTCTTGCTAAATTTCCTCCAAAATCTATATAGGATTGTCCATTTCATAGGAATTTCAAAGGATTGGATAGGATTCAATCATTTGTTTCAAAGGGCTTCATAGGAAATTTTCCTATAGGATTAAAATCCTCTAAAATCCATATGTTTTTCCTCCAATTCAAAGGGGCCCTAAAAGGTTTTCTCATGCAAAGGTTTTCCCATTTGACAATTTCCAAAAGATATACGGTACGCTGAGGTTAATTATTATAATTTCCAACTAACTAAATCAAATACTGAGGCATTTAACTGTTTGTTATTTTAAGACGTGAAAATTAAGAATTACAACATAATCTATAACATATGGGTCGAATGATAAATTCTTGACTATCAGTTGTAAGAGTGATAAATAGTTAAATATTTCTCAAACACTATCACTGCTCCTTCACGGATTTACCACCTCCTGGCGTCCCGTATCCATTGAGAGATGCACCAAGGCCGCCCCGTCCGTGTGAAGATCTCCGCGAAATGACGGGCAGCACTTGCGATCCGCTGCAGCCTACTCCGCGGCACGGCACGGCACGACCCGTCGACCCGATGGGACGTGTGAGCTGAGGCCGCCCGCTGCCCAGCCACTCAACACGCCACACGGCACGAGCGCCAGCTCCCGTCCCTTCCAACGTCCCATCGCCACCCTACGGATCTGCACCTGCACGCCCCTGTCCGCTGGACTCGACAACTCCTCCTCCTCCTCCTCTTCCCCCACCATACCACCCCCCACGGCCTTCACGGCCGATGCACCGGGAGATCGAACACCCGTTTCCACCCGGGACTACGCAGGCGATCGGCCGACACGCTGCGTCGCGTGCAGGGATGGCAATGGGGCCCCGTTCCCCGTCACCCGGTGGGGAATTCCTCTATTAGGGTGCCAAAACGGGAGAGAAATCATCCCCATGGGGATGTTAACGGGCGAAATCCATACCCATCGGGTGAGCGGGGATGGGGACGTTCTATTGGCACCCGAACCCGTCACCCGCATGGGGACCCGGTAACTGCCTGTCATGTGGGTCCTCTCTTTCACACACATATATATAGTCAAAGTGTAAACCCTATTCTTACTCCTCCTTTCCCGTTCCTATTCTCCTGCCGCCGCCACCAACCCTCCCCTCTATTCCCCTCCTTCTTTTGCGAGCCGTCGCTCGGAGGAAGCTTGTGCCGCTGTGCGTCGTTGCTCGGACGGAAGCTGGCGATGCAGCCAAATGAGCATGCGCGGCGGAGGCATCGATTGTTGGCCATGTCATGCCGCAATAGCCAACAGCCTGTGTTCTTCTCCTGTACGTCTTCTTCAAGCAAGGAGACTAGCTAGTTAGATCTGTATGCATGCAAACTATTATTTGTAAATCTAGGACCTGTGAGTTCTGTGTCTCGTTCTCTTCTCCATCCTATCACTAGCTCATGCCTGGATTGATTGATTTCTTCTCTGATTTTTGTGATTTGAGCCCACTGTGATACTATCAAATACCAGCGATTACCGGGTATTATGCCCCGTGGGTACCCGCGATAACACTTCGGGGCCGGGGACGGGAGATTTTTCTCCCCGAGACCGGGGGTGGGGAAGGGGAGCGGGAAATTTCTGAGAGTCCGGGTGCGGGGACGGGAGGGTGTCCCCCGGCGGGGATGCCCCCGTTGCCATCCCTAGTCGCGTGCCACTGCTGCTCCCTTTTGATTTGCCAGTGCGGCGAGGCCAGCGCTGCGCCCCGCAGGCACCGCACGCTGCGTTGGCTCCCGTCACCTCATCATCAGGCAGAGGCAGGCCGTCGCGCGTCGTACTGATCAACGTACGCGTACGACCGGCCCGTGCCGAACAGTGCGCGTTTTACTGTACCGCACGTCCTGGCGCGTGCAGCTGTGTACATGTGTGTTTGCTTGTTGCACCAGCACGTACTAGTACGTACTTCTCTTGTGCGTGTCGCTCGTACGTGGCAATAGCCACCCAGTTCGGTACAACAGTTACACGTCGTCGACGTGTTCGCGCGTACTCCATCTAACCTGCTGCGCCAGGCTACAGGGGCTCAAGTACTCCCTTCGTCTAAAAAGACAAACACTGGTTTTCGTGTCTAACGTTTGACCGTCCGTTTTATTTGAAAAAATTATGAAAAAAATTAAAAAGACAAGTCACGCATAAAATATTAATCATATTTTATCATCTAACTACAATAAACGAATTATAAAAAAATTTCATATAAGACGTACAGTTAAAGTTGGACACGGAAACCTAGGGTTTGTCTTTTTTTTTGGGACGGAGAGAGTAGTTGTGTAGGTTAGATTAGGGTTTTCACCTTATACCATGTACTCGTTCCGATACTCGCCTAATGCCGTGTTTAGTTCCAAAATTTAATTCTTCAAACTTCTAACTTTTCCATCACATCAAAACTTTCCTACACACATAAACTTCTAACTTTCTCGTCATATCGTTCCAATTTCAACCAAACTTTTAATTTTGATGTGAACTAAACATAGCCTAGATTCATATGTCCACAACATACAAACAGCTAGTTTTGCAAAATTAGTTTACTCAGATTATTAACAGTTTTTCCTTCTGTTCGATCCACACAATATTAATTGTCTAGTGTGACCACACTGCCTACTGCCTCCGATGAGATCATTAGAGGATCGAGCAGCAGGGAAATCTGCAGCTAGCTTAGCTCGATCTGCAATATCAACTGGTAGCTATCTGGGAGTATATCGTTGGCGCATATGCATCACGCATGCTTATCAAGCCGCATGCACCGCGTGCGTGAACCAGGGGAGAAAAAAACCAGCCTAACCCAATTCCATAGAAAAATGCACATGAGCTCAAACTTCATGCATGTTTTATTTTCCTTCGTGAACTCTCTTCCTTTACCTCTTTAGTTTCCGTCTCTATCACAAGCAAGTTCCTTTGAAATTCATATGTTTATTTCTTGACAACTATCTATAGGAACAAACTTTAGTATTCACATGTTTTAGAATACCATAGGATTTCACAGTGTCACATTCTGTTCTAACATTTTTCCTATTTCCATTGTTCTAGAATCTTGTATTCCAAAAGAGAGTAAATTCAAGGATATTTTTTCAATCTATGCATGTGGGAGATGGGTTCACACATCCCCGCCGAATATATATCATGATAATAACTTACCAATTTGGTAACTACTTTGTGATAGAAAATTGAGAAAACTGATGGAGAAATCTTATAGTGATATATCCGAAGGACTTTGCAGATTTATGCGCCGGACCCATCTTCTCCTTTAACTCTCGTGATTCCTTCAACAACGAAACATGACAATAAGATTTTACAGGTAAAGCTAGTGTAGGACATGGGGGTGGTTAGAGGGAGGTCAGTGCAATGACGGCCCAATGGCAGGCAATAGGGGAATCAAGAAAACATTAGTTAAGGGCCGTTAGGCGGTGATAGGAGAAGAACAATGCAGGGGCACCTATGAGAAGGGGAAATAACAAATAAGGAGAAGAAATTAAATCAACGAGAAGAAATTAAATCAAGCTAAAGTGACGGAGGAAGAAGGGGCATAGTTTGAGAGGGGTGCTACAGTTGGGCAATAAGACTAACCATGAATTGACGGAGGGGTTAGTAGTGCGCTAGATAGGGGCCACCGGGCCAGGTTGTAGCCTACCTTACTGTCTAGATATATAGCACCTTATTGAACCATGATTTGGCGGAACAACGATATTGTGGAGATTAGAGAGGATTGTTGGTCGGTATGGCGTTGCCAAAATGATATTGTGTTTGATAATAGGTAGTTTTCTAATTCATTGCAGATTATCTATGTGTGTTCCCATTGGTTTCTTTGCTGGTATATGATGCTACGACTGAAGGGAAAAGATTTATGTGTAATGGAATGTGTTAATTAGGATTTTTTTTGTTTCACTTTCTCTCTAGATGACATAGTTCTCTTAGATTTACTAATTTTTAGGCTTGGATATGGTTTTTTATTACTCGCTTTGTCCCATAATATAAGAGATTATTCTTTTTTTTATAATACTAATGATAGCAAGAAAAAACTAGAATATACACATTAAATGAGATTTGGTTATCGTTGATTGGATAATATATTGGTGGTTAAAATAGGTAGAAATTTGAATTAGTGTTTATGGATGTGACAAGTAATACACCAAAATTATTTATATTATAAAATAAATAAAAGAAAGAAAATCTTTTATATTACGGTACAGAGGCCACGATTACTTATCTTAGGCACCATGTTAATTATCTTTGGTCTACCTCTCATGTTTAGAGTTACTTTACATATGCCATTTCTTCTGTGTGTGATAGTTGAGAATGTCGACGTTCATGCACATGTGCAACAATCCTTTTATTTGGTCTGGAAATTTAGCTGGGTGCCCTAGCTATATATGTGCAAAGGTCGGAGTTGTAATACATTTTTCATTACAGGAAATGCAAAAATCTTGCACAGTACACACTGTATAGAGGAAGTTCCATTTATGTTAACATTGGCGATGCCAAGTTGAAAACCAACTATACTACCAAATTAATAATACACTGCCTGTCCATTGAAATGCCTTGGAACAAACTCAAGTACATCACATGTGGCTGCATGCGCTCCCCTCTTCAGTGCTATACGTTTATTTGAAGGGTTCAGTGCTACGTTTATATCCTCATCTAATTCCATCAGTCCTGCTGCTATGTTGACCGTTGTGGCTTGTGATAACTTTACCCTGATGCCTCTAGCTTTGCATCATCCACCGAAATCTTCTCTACTTGCAGTGTGTTACAGCTCGCTGGGATTTTATTTACTTCCCGCAAGAACTATTGCAGCCGTTTTGTAGCCATCAACTATTGCGCACCACAGAGCCAACAATGGTTGTCTACTGCCATGACCTGCTTACAGTAAGTTGATGTTGCAAACAGGAGTAGACAGTATTGGAAACAGATCGTGGGATTTGATGTTGCAGTCGACAGCATGGAACATGTTCGCATGGTGTGAACTGTGGAGTCCTTGTGTTATCAGGGAAGGAAGCTACTAGGAATGGGAACGAAGAAAACATACTCCTGTTACTTCTGCAATACTAGTACAGTATATAATAGAACCGGTCACCAGTTGTTGAACACGTCGAACATGTGTGTTCAAGCTTATATGATTCAGTAACTTCCCCAACTGATCCAAGTGTACAAGAAAAAAGAAATGCTCCAAAGTTCAGGCGTCTCTCCGCTAAGCATCCATAGTACAGGCTGTGTTTAGTTCAGCGTAAAGTTTGGATTTTAGTTGAAATTGGAGATGATGTGACTGAAAAGTTATGTGTGTATGACAGGTTGATGTGATGTAAAAGGACTGAAGTTTGGATCTAAACTTTGGATCTAAACACAGCCTTATGTACTACAGAGTGCAGAGCATCTGCGGTTCGGCTCATTTGTTTAGATTCGTGGTAACTGAAGGTCTGAAGCGAGCCGGAATATGCGAAGAAAATGGCCTGGTAATTTGAGACAATTGCGTGCATGGGATGTATTGATTTTCTTCGTTTTTTTAATAGTGTCAGATGTAGGGTGTATTTAGTTCACGTCAAAATTAGAAGTTTGGTTAAAATTGGAACGATGTGACGAAAATGTTGGAAGTTTGTGTGTAGAAAAATTTTGATGTGATAGAAAAGTTTAAAGTTTGAAGAAAACGTTGAGAACTAAACTCAGCCGTATATACATGCTCCGCTGTTGAAAAGGCCCTAGACAGATCTTCTCATCATCTCTACTACTACCCCAGTTGGGCCATTCTATATATATCCTGATGACATAATTATCCTGCCGAACAAAGGCCGAATATATTCCACGTGAACGCCCTAGATCATCTCTCCGAAAGCAGTTGCGGGCTCTGTGCAAAATGCAGCCATATGTATACACGCATGATAAAGCTTAATCCGGTCATACAGTAGCCGAGAGTTGCAAGGACCATGCATCGTCCAAAGAAAGGTCCCGGATGTCAGGCTCAGGTGATTGCATTACCACCATTTCGAAGAAGTTGTCGGCAAGGAGTAGAGAGCTACTCTAGCTAATCAAAGTTTGGAAAGATCATAAAAATAAGGGTAGAGAGAGACTAGGGACAAAACCAGCTGTAGTGTTGCCTGAGGGTTTCACGGGAACAGCCCACTACCGATGCAATGAACTTTGCCTGTAGATGGACGTGCATGTGGCTGCATGGGAACTTGCATTTCATGGAACTTGTTTGCAGCGAGATACTAGGCTCGTTGCAAAGCGCCTAGCTGCAGCAATGTGGAGTAGCTTGGTGTATTTTAAAGCTTTGAACTGCTACAAAGGCGAAAAGCTGGAGTACGTGTTTGGTATGATTTCCACCAGCTTTTCTTCTTTCTCGCTGCGCTTGACCGCTTGTCAAAATGGTTGGTGGTCCATCAGTTTTACAGAGAAAGGTTAGGGGACAAATTGATTGTCAAGTGCTCGAATCTTATCAGCGACAGGGACATTACATATCACGGTAACTTATAATGCTGTTGGCATTTAGGAGTACTACTCCCTCTATCCGAATCAAACTCATGGCTAATTTAGTTCCAAAGTTTTTCTTCAAACTTTTAACTTTTCTATCACATACAAACTTTCAAATTTTCCGTCACATCGTTTTAATTTCAACCAAAATTTCAATTTTATACTGTAGTTCTGAGCAATATTACTGTCACTGGAATACTTCGTACTCCCTTCTCTCTCTCTTGTTTTCTTGAACAATCTGTTCGATCTGGTACGATTGCAAATCCTGTCCATCACGATCACATGTTTGATTTCAGGTCCCATATCCCGTCAAGATCGAACCATTTCAGCCCTCGGGGACTTTGGAATCTCAGAGCATCTTTAATATTTATTACAAAACTACTAACTCTGTCCCAAAATACATGTCGCTTTGAGTTTTTATTTGTAATTCAAAAATATGAAATTATTATTTATTTTGTATGTGACCTGCTTTATTATTAAAAATACTTTAAGTATGGTTTATCTTTTTTTTTATATTTGCACTAATTTTTAAATAAAACGAATGGTCAAATGTTGTAAAAAAAAGTTAAAGCGACAACTAATCTAAGACGGAGGTAGCAGATAGTAAAATGAAGCCTTGCTGATTAGGTAGCAATAGTAGTTTAGACTTTAGAGAGACGTACCATAATGTATTTATGTTAGATAATAAGTTGGGATTCATCTTTAAAAAAATTTCAAACATGAACCATACCACAATTAAAATGATAGATGAGACCTGTCGATGGTGGATACCCGTAGACCGGATATAGAGGGTATTGGGGTCCGTTGGTACGAGGATCTACGTAGTACGACATCAAGCAAACAAAAGACAAGGATTATACTGGTTCAGGTCCCTTGGTAGGTAATAGCCCTAATCCAGTTGATATGGGACTATACGATGGAAACCACATATTACAAAGGGAATAGTAGAACTCGATGATACCGACGAGACCGTAGTCGAGTTGATCCGACTAGATCTCCCGGCGACTTGGCTCCTGCACGCTCCGGCTCTGTAGGCTATGGTGGGTGCGTTGGCGGTGATATTCGATGCCTTAGGTCCTGCCCAGGGGGTCCCTTATATACCGCGGGTCAGTTGATCTCCGAGTAGGACTCGGAGATATCGGACCCCTCACGATATGGTAAAGACCCAATCTTGTCCGAGTAGAACTCCTTTCATCCGTAGATACCATCTTTATCGTATGATAGATTTCCTTAATGTATACGGAAACTATCCGTATACGTGCGAGTATACCGTATCAATATACAGCGTACATCCAAGAATAGAGAGTATACCTTATCCGTAACCCTGACAAGACCCACCATATATAAAAATGCTAATACCACTATCAGTTGTTTATACCATTTTTATAATGTATCTTACCTCATCATAGAAATGCATTCATTACTTGTAACAGAATATATGATCGGTCAAACGACAGTGACTGAGAGGCCGGAACGTCGTGAAAATTGATGCTCTAGCTAGGAGGTTATCATATCAACAAAGAAAATGAAGACAGCTTCGAACCGCGGTGTCATGAATCTCATGTTGCGCTGTCTTTTCTCCCCGACAAAATCTATTCATTCATATTGATTTGATTCCGCTCTGCTGAAATACGATCAGTACTACAGTACAGTATATACTACTCTCACGTACTCCTACTTAGGAGTACTCCACTCCATACTCTGCACACGCTCTTCGTCATCATGCACATCTAATCATCATCATCTCTTCAATTAGTACACAATATACAGCCTCTCGTTTTTCTTTCAAAAGGATATAGGAGTAGCAAAGTACTATAACTCGTACGAATAACATGAATCGCGGTATTTCTTTGTCTAACCAGAAAACATAAATAAACTTTTAAGGGCGCGCACATATATATATATATATTAATATTGACAAACCAGTAGTAGTAGTTTGAATCGCGACGAGTTTGCTTAGAATGATGTGCTTTTGTTGGAACTTGCTAAAGATCTAGGATTGGAAACGAGCTACCAACTAGTAAGATACGCATGTCCCTACGCTTACAAAGATCACCTATGCCTAATTCTCACAGGGGCTCTAAAAGGATTAATACTACACTAACTTTTGGGGGTTATAAGTAAAACAATTACGTGTTGTCGGAAAAAATCGTACCTACTCCCTTCTCCACAAAATGAATCATCTTCTGATTTACCCCAGAAGCTGATTCACTTGAGGGAGGAGGGTGTGTATATATAGTAGACAAAATTACTCGGGACATCAAAAAACGTGTAATTAGCGTGAGGACACGTAAAAACATGAATTTCTGAAGGACACACAAAAAACCGGTAATTAGCTGCTGGAACGTCAGATTATTTTATATATTCGAAGAAATTGGAGAGAGAAACACATTGTAAGTAGGTTTTACCCTTCATTTTTCTTTTTTTTCTTATTCTTCCTTATTTCTCTCTCGTTTTTCTCTCCTCTCTGCTCTTTCTTCAACGAGGGCGGCGCCAGCGAGGCGGGGCCAGTGTGGGCGCTCGGACGGGAGGCGCTGCGGCGGTCATGCGCAGGGGTTGGGGTTGGCTCGACGCGGTGGAGGTGGCGCTAAAGGATGGGAGGTGGTACCGGCGCGTTGGGACGTCGTCGGCCGCAGGTAAGGCGGATCTCAACGGGGTTATCCGCATCACATCGGACGCGCTGATGCTAGACCTCCTCATGCTGCAACGCTCGTGCTATTGAAGCCCCCACAGAACTCCGCGAGCTCGTCCAGCGGCGACGCGCCACCACCTTGGCTGGGGCTCACGAAGAAGGTGGGAGCTTGCTCAGCCCGATGTTGGGGCAGCTGCAGCTGGAGGGAGCTGCTTCGGCCCGGCGGGAAGTGGTACCACGCCGGCTCGTCTTCTTGTGGTGCGGGATGTGCCGCGCTGAGCTGCGGCTAGCGATGGTGCCACGACAGCTAGCATGACGCATCGTAAGAGCTCCCCGGCGACACCGGCATCTTGTCTGGCCAGGTCGCCGGCGCCACCACGCCGCCTCCAAGCCACACATCCCGCAAACGCCGCGCTACCTCCGCCCAGCCGCCGGCATCGCCGCGCCGCGCTATCTCTAGCCCCGCCGCTACGTCGCGCCATCCTCGGTCGTCGCGCCTAGTGCGCCCGGCCGCGCCGCCCCGTCGCACGGCGCTGCCGCCGCCAGGTCGCGCCCCCCGCACGGGTGTGCCGCTGCCGCTCGCCACACCCCTCCGGACGATGGAGATTTTTTTTTTGGTGTGTGGTGACATGCGGGGGCAATCTAGCATGTGTTCCGAAAAAAAAATCTCAGCACTTTTTAGCTGGGAAATGATAAAATAATGCGTCTGGTGTCCTATGGTAAATTTCACAGTTTTTGTAGTGTCCTAGGGCAGTGTCACGTTTTTACGGTGTCTCTCAGCTAATTACACAAATTTTGTGTGTCCTGTAGCAAATTTTGCCTATAGTAGTATGTCATCCATCGAAAATAAATTAAATGAAAACAAATTTCTACTCTTAAAGGTTCTAGAGCCAAAGTGGTTAAATGTTTCTTTAAAAAAAAACTAGTTCTAAAATTCAAAATTAGACACATGACAACTTTAATGATAGATCGAGCACAGGCCAAGCTTTTTTTAGATTGGAAAGTGCTACAAGGGTGAACAATTGGTCTGAAATCATAAAGCACACCAACAGCATGTTACAATTAGAGCGAGTACAATAACAAGCTATAAGTCAGTTGTAAACACATGTGGAGGAGAGAAGAGAAGAGAGAGAAGGAAAGTGGGCTATAGATTTGTAGCCAGCTGCAGCACAGACTCTAATACGTTGTGTGAGTATGAGAAGTGTGACAATATATTAATACTGTAGTATATGTTTATATATAACTATGGTATGGATGGGCTACTTCCTCCGTCCCATAACACAAGTGATTTTGGGGATGTGACACTTTCTAGAACTACGAATCTGGACAGTCACATCGCCCTAAAATCCCTTATATTACAGGACGGATGGAGTATTAAATTTGCTATAAATAAATTAGAGCTAGTAGTTGACTATACTATTAAATTTGCTCTTACACGTGCCTGAAGCCCAAAAATGCAATTAAAAGAATGAGTAAATTGTGGTTTGGATTTTCTTTTATTATAAAAGTTTCGCTTTGAACCACACGCTTTATTATTAATGCTTTCACTTTAGATAATTAAATAAAAAAATACTTATGTTGTACATAGACCGCTCCTAACTCTGCCTTAATTACATCAGTCTTGCATACCAGTAAACTTGTCAAGCTATATGTAGGCCACACCTTTATATATGGGATGCGCCTGATATCAAGAGATAAAGGGGGTTAGGATGATCCAAAGCAATAAGAAAGGGATAATATTACATTGTTCAAAGTGAAAAAGTTTGATAAATGTGATCCGGACTAAATCTTTGGTAACAGAAGTGGACCAAAGCAAATTCATTCAAAAAACAAATTATATTTCATCCTTTGTAATTTTACATGATCTTTCCTTAGTTTTTGTGCTCCATGGTTGTAAGCTAGTACTAGCTATAACATTTGTTTACGAGTATATTCCATGAAAACACTTAATTAACCACACAATAAGGATCTTTTATGTGTAATTAACTAATATAAAGCTCCGCGTGAAAAGAAGACTAAAGAGATTAATATATTCATCTCGGAACTGTTGTGCTTCAAGAAGTATTTTAAAATCAGCTAAACTGAAAGCTGACAAGGGGATGGGGCTATGTAGGACACAGAATACATTTTTTCAAGTTCCGTGTAGAAAATATTAGTCAAACAGCGGTACCCAGCTGCAGTGATCCACGAAGGGATTCTTTGGAGTGATAAAGCATGAAAAACCATTTCCCAGTATATTTTCAAAATAAAACAATCTAAGATATTGTGGTAATGTATGTGATCATTACATGGGATAATCGTTGTTACTGTCTAAATATTACTATCGTATAACGGTATTTTCAACACGGTAAGAATGTCGGGATATTTAATTGTAAAATTTTGTATAAAATTTAGAAAAGAAAATTCTGTAGGCGACCATGAGCCCCTATAATTACTTCCTCTGTCCTCTCTTATGATTATAAATCTAGACTACTCTTTATCCAGATTCGTTATGTTAGTAGGTACTCCCTCTATCTACTTTTGATAATAATATTTTATCTTGACACACAGACCAAGGATAAGTGATTCTACTTATCATCTATTTAAATATGCTACTAGTCATTCCTCGTAAACAAGCGATTCATTAATATTTACATTTCTCGATGCTCATGCAACCAATCTTGTGTGGAAGAATGAAGAGTCATGCATTAAATCCAAGAAAGTCATTAAGATGATAAGTTGTTGGATTGAAATATGCCTATCAAAAATAAAATTTTCAGATTTGAAAATATGACTATCAAAAGTAGATGGAGTGAGTAATATTTTCTTTTAGGTTATTTTTTTTTAAGGACGAAGAGAGTACAGTATAGGCCATAGTTATCTATAGGCTAGTAGCTCTACAGGCTGTACTGACCGTAATGATGTCATCCATCCTTTCGGACTATTTAAGGCAGCTCTTGTGTGCAGATTCCTGAGCCATGGCATTGCTCCTTGCCTCTCCTTCCAGCTTCTCCTTCAGCTCCAGGCCGATAGCCAGTTAAACCCAAATACACATCTGCTCTTTCTTTTGCCCGGTTACAGCATAGCTTCTCTCAATGCTTTGCCCCCCTCATTCCATTTGTGTTTTATTCCTGCCTTTCAAGTAGTACTAGTCATCTTCGTGACCTAGTTAGTTTCTTAATTGGTGTTCTTTGCGATAATAATCTGAAGTAAACAAGTTCTTTATGAACACTCTCACTGTTCTCGTCTCCATTGGATTAGCAGATGCAGATTTACCAGGTTTCCTTTTTCTTTGCCGCGTTGTTTAAGATTTCCATTGAATTTCTTGTTTTGCGATTCATTTGGTGCTCCAAGATTGTGGCTTTGACTACATGTGTAAGAAGAGAGCTCTCTTCAGTCCACTCTCAGATGGCTGTAGGGTTTTATTAGCTGCCGAATCATCCATTCACCTACCAAGAAAGTTGCAGGAGTGTATCTCTTGGTAGCGGACTGGATGACGCGGGAGCTAAAATTTAGCTCTGCGCCGTTTGTGGTTGGACTGAAGGGTGCTCCCTTGTTCAAGCACTCGTGCATAAAATCATCCGCTAATGTTAATAATAATCTTCGGATTTCTATATGATTTGCTGCGCAAAGTTTTTTTTTTTTTTTGTGTGGTTTTGCCGTTTTGGACAAAATATTCTTATATGAGTTTTATGTCCAGTGTGTTCAGTTTCAAGATTTGGACTTTTTTTTATATCAGTGGTCAATGACCTGGGAAATCTACAGACAGAAATCTACTGAAGCATTGACTAGACTATCCAAGCCTGTCTGGATATGGCTTGTCATCAACAGTGCTTTATCATCATTCTTAAGCTGTATGATTTGATTCGGTTTGTGTTTTTACTATACTGGTGAGGAAGGAATATATGTCCCCAACTGTATGCTGTTATTGTACATACAATATTCAGGGTGGGTTTAGTTCACGTTAAAATTGAAAGTTTGGTTAAAATTAGAACGATGTGACGAAAAAATTGAAAGTTTGTGTGTGTAGAAAAGTTTTGATGTGATACAAAAGTTGGAAGTTTGAAGAAAGTTTACAACTAAACTCGGCCTCAGTTCGAAACGACAGGCATGTAAAGCGTTAGTATTAGTTAAAAATGTCAACGTTAACATTATTGTAAATGTGTCTATGCATGGAAATCTCTCTATTCATACATCCTGCGGCCCGTACATATTGCATAAGTGTTCAGATTACCACGAGGCCTAGAAGGTTTTACTGAGATCATTGCCGAAATCCAGTTTCAGGGGCAGCTAGCCAGCTAAACATTGACTTTCTATTACTCAGATTCTTCAGGTCAGTAAATTCAGAAGTTGGCAATTTGTTAATGAATTCTCTTACGGCATTCTGTAACTAGCTAGCTATTGTATAAATTAAGACCTATATTTAATTTATTTGGGTAGAGATCGATGAGTTATATTTGTGTAAAGAGTGTTTGGATCTACTATCTCAGGATCTGTTGTAGGGAATTAAACGCAATTTCTAAGACAAGGATTTTCTACACCTAGGTGCCGTGGCACCTATTATTTGTATGCGATTCAAATAGTTATAGAAAAATTTGAAAAAATTTAGTAACATCGTTTGTAATGATACAAGTCTATACACAAACATGCAGGACTAAATTTGATCTACAACTAGAGAAACAAAAATAATAAAATCAGACAATAAATAGTACCCGTACAGTGTCTTCATATATCGATCGAATTTAGACTTGTATGTTTGCATGGTGTCTTATATTAACATGGACTATCTTATCAAATTTTATGAAATTTTTATATAACTATTTAAATTACATGCATACACCTGTAGAAAATACTTTCTGGCAATTTCAAGGATTAGTGGTGCTTACATGCATGCATGCACATTGGACACATTGAGATTGATCTGTTGTATACATCATCAGAGGAGGATGTAAACCCAGAGGACATATACTAGTACTAGTATATGGTTAAGGATGGCTTTCCCGGAACATATATAACAAATTAGCAATCATGTATTTTTCTTTTGCATCTCCATCACAATTATATTCTCTGTGTATCAGGCATCTGACAAATTCATTTTGTCAATGTTTCCTCTTGTATCAGTATGCAGTTATGCCTCTCGAAAAATGGCGAGAGGAGTCAAGGACGACTACGTACCGGTCTGTGTTGGAATCTGGAAACGTTTGAATATAACGTATGAACTGAAATTCCTGTAACGCTGGAATGTGAGATTCCAGATTACCAGCTGATACAACGTATGAACAGAAATTACTGGAATGCATGGGAGACTTAAATTGTTTTTCATGATAATGAGTATATACGTATTTGCGTTCAAAAAAAAGGAGTATACGTATTTGAACGAGTAGTTCCAACCGGACAATCAAGCGCACGTGTTTTAATTAATATTCGAAGCACCAAGTGATCAATTACGTGTTTTTTTTTTGAGAGAGAGCAGGGCGATGACGTGAAATTGAGTTGTCAATATTGCAATATTGTAAACCGTCGCAGGGCATACATTGTGTTCAACACAGTCCAAGCTGTACTACTAGCTGTAGTTGCTGTTTGCCTGTCCACGATCGAGACGACCCAGTTTCTGCTGGTGTTGATTTTTTTTTTCTTTTGTGTGTGTGTGTGTGGAACGAACCATCTTATGCAGGCTTTTTATAAATGAAGGAAAAGAAATGTGTACGGCCTGTTACGGCTGGGAAAAAAAGAACGAAAAATTACACAGCCGTACGTGCAACATCCGCAAAAGCCTTGTAGGGTGGGACTTCAGCAATAAGCTTCTCTACCGTCCTCTCCATCCCAAATTATGAGATTAATTGTATAAACCAGTTTTGAGAGTGCACATCCTTGTTATTTAAGCGATATCACTTCATGAAGAAAGGTAAACAAACTAATATCACAAGTGAGACATAATCGGAAAGTCACTTTTACACTTGTTCTTGATTTTTTTTAAAAAAAAACATTATATAACAGCAATATAGATATTTAGTGTATGTGTATGTATCTCTCTCTATTAGTTCCTCAATGTATTAGAGAAGTCTCTGACATGACATTGTCGACTTTGTTCATCTAATTAATCGGTTCAATTGGTTTAATTTTTTTACTAGCTTGCAAATAGTGGGAAAATATATGCATACCCAAGGATGAAGAAACCTCATATATATGTATAGTGTGAGAAATAAATCAAGCATCTACGTACATGTGTATCTGGTCTTAAATTTATTAGCACAACATTGAAACGTACGTAGAATTCAACAAACGTAATGAGCTGAACAGAGACAATAGCTGTACTCAACTTCTGTCACAAATCATATACCATTTCCGTAGCTACCAAATATATCATTCCAGTAGATGGGCGCGCTCTTCGTTCTCTTATTATTTCGTATAAGCCTTTCCACATTCTGCATAAACAGCATGTGATAATCTCTATACTCCTTCAAGAAACAATTAAATATATGAATGGATAGTCATATATAAAATCAAATTATTACGGCAAAAGTAACACATTTCATCGAAAATATATTTTATATACATTGCTTTAGATAATATTGTAATTTTTTTTATCCATCATAAAGCATATGCTAGGAAAAACAGAGGGGGTATCTATAAACATTCTATAGATTTTTGGTTGAAAAACTTTCAAATGTAACTATGATGTAATTAGAATGTAATAATATTGTAACTTGTATGTATGGCATATTTCCATTAAAAAATTACGTGGTGCAGGGGTCGCTCACTCCTACCAGGAAGGCAAGGTCACGGTTTTGATCCATCATAAGTCCAAGAAGTTTTTGATTTTTTTTTTCATCCTTGTTTGCACGAATCTTCTAAAAATCGAAAATTCCCCCCTATAAAACTATCAACAATTATCTAGCTTTTCCGCAAGAGGGAAAAAAAATGAACTCGCCCGACCGTTCCTACCATGCCATAGAGGCGGAAAGATAGGGCGGTGTCACCTCCCGAACTCGCTGAAGAAAACTTCATTAAATTTTAATATTTTTAAATAAACTAGTGATGAAATTCCTTGGTACTAAATGATAGTAGTACTAGTTATAGTTAAATTTGCCCGAACTTAAACAATTTTTCTATCTCCGCCACGGCACAAAAGTACGGCGTCCCACGTGCATAGCTCACGGCGAAAAGCAGGCGATAGATCGATCGATCTTGCGCGGTCGATAGGGGGGGTGGCAGGTGCCAATGATCCGCGGGCGCACGGCCGGTTTTGTAACACGTGCCGCCCCGCGGCCGTTGCCGCGCCGATCCCGACGCGCATCTGCCGTTGCCGCGCGCCGCCGCCCATGGCCACCCGCGCGCGCGGCGCCACCACCACCGCCAGCTAGCGCCAAGGCGAATCTCCCTCCGCTCCCGCTCCCCCCGCGCGCCCAGATGCTGCGCCACGCGAGTTGGATCGATGCTCTCGCTCGCTCGCTCGCTCGGCTAAAATTCCTCCACCGCTGCACGAGGGGGTACGTATGGTGTGGTGGTGGTCTTTTCCTATGTATGCTTGCCGCTTTTCCTATATATGCTGCCCCCGCGAGATTGTTTACTCCTCCCCATGCCATGCTCTCCACGGTTCGATGCCCGTTGTTGTTGTTGCCTCTCTCTCTCTCCCCTCCTCACACACCGCCACCATGCATGCTTTCCCGAGGAGTTCGAACAAGTGTACGCCATTAAACTTGTTTACAACACCATTAAATTTGTTCGGAAATCGGAACCATGAGCAAGCAAGCTGCCAAGGTGATGGCCTGTGAGCAGATCAGTGCGTGCATGCAGGGAGAGCCTGATGAGATTAAAGAAAAGCTGGGCGTGACATGGCGCGCTTCCAGCCATGCACGACAGCAAGGGGGGGTTGCATGGTGGGCGGCCAGATTCGCTCCATCCAACCATCGCAGCGCAGGTGCTGCGTGGGGTGGGTCGTATTCTAGCAAGAGCAAGTTTAATAGTATACCCAACTACTGGCTCCAATTCATCTATAGCCAATCTAAATATCTAATAGCTCATTCATACAGTTACATACTACACTATTAATATCTGGTCCCACCTGTCGTACACACACTGCGTCTTGGAGTCCGTGCTACAGCTGGCTACAAATCTGTAGCCCGCTACTCTTCTCTCTCCCTATTTATCTCCTTAAAATATGTTTGCAGGTGGCTTATATCCTGCTATTGTACCTGCTCTAAGTACACTCCAGTAGGCAACAATTGCCTTGTTCAAAAGCTGCCATGGCATGCCATGGCGCTCTCTGATGCATTCCATGCTCTGCATGCACGTCGGTGGATGTGGAGCGACGGCGAGCGAAGTGATCACGTGTGCCGCACAAACTCTGCTTTATTACTCGGAGTAGGGAGGTTGCAGCTGTTGCTTACTGTTGTACTCCCTCCATCTACTTTTGATAGTCATATTTCATCTTGACACACAGACCAAAGATAAGTAATTATACTTATCAGGAGTACTTGTCATTCCTCGTAAACAAGCGATTCATTAATATTTACATTTCTCAAAGCCCATATAGCCAATTATGTGTGGAAGAATGGAGAGTCACGCATTAAATTCGAGAAAATCATTAAGATGATAGGTTGTTGGATTGAAATATGCCTATCAAAAATAAAATTTTCAGATTTGAAAATATGGCTATCAAAAGTAGATGGAGGGAGTACTTTAGTAAGATCATGGCGGCGCTGAGATCGCTTTCCGTTTGTTAAGAACAGTGACTTTACCCGCTAACTGTTGCAGGTGGGCAGCACACCATTGAGATTTCGATATATCAACCGTTCGAAGTAGTACGTCGCATAAAGAAAACAAAAGAAAAACCTGACCAAACTGTTTTTATACCCTGGTCATACTTCCGATACGGATCCGTATCATATGTATTTCCCGTTTCAACGGCTAGGTTTGTCGTAAAAGATCTAGAGCATCCTTCTCTCAATCAACGTCCACGATTAGTAGACGTTTTTTTTTTAAGTCACTGCACGGAAGATGCGCACACCTACATGAATAGAATCGGTCAGAACCAACCTGCTGAATCCATGTTATTGCATATTTAACTGTTGAACGCAACAAATCTTCATCGATTCTGTTTTATTCGTATCTTTAGATAGGCAGATGGTCAAACGCAATCTGTATCAACTTGAAACTAATTAACTAATGTCAGACGCCCACAAAAACAGTAATAAAATAGAAATCTTGCAGAGGAAGAACCGTGGTCTGAAAATAAGTAATTTGTCCCATAGTTTTCTAACAAAAAAATAGTGCTCGCTCTCAGGTCTCACTTCGATTAATCTAACCAGCATCAATCAGTCAAGAGAGAGGGAGGGAGAGAAAGAGACGACCATCAGACTGAAAAGACTTTGATATTGGTCGAGATCGAGGAGCTCAGGTGGAGCGTTCCTAGCTTCAGATTAGTTTCTGTTAATCCAAATGCTAATCCTGTTCAGATACGCGCAAAACAAACCACCAATCGCTGTCTCAGGCAATAGTAGAGCCGTGGAGGTGCTGTTACTACAAGATTCCATATTCTTGCGTCATGGATGAACTCCATATTTACATCAGTGCACTGTACTCCTTCCGTCCCTTGAAAAACATGTCTAAAATTAAATGTGATATAAATTAGTATAATAAATCGGAACACTTACACCACATCCAATCTTAGATTTATATTTTTTAACAGAGAGCCAATTTCTAAGGACAAATTTAGATAAACATATATCCATATTCATCTTTAAAGTTGATTTTTTTTCTTTATGGAAGATGTACGTAGCACCCTACCCTCAGGCCCGTCCCCGGGGCGTGCAGCCTGCGGGCTCTCGCAGGGCCCCGTTTTCCAAGCCCCCTAGGCCCATATACGTGGCCTATACGTTCTTGTCCATCGGCCTATTAGACAAGGACCAGAAGCAAGAAGGCCTGGTGTGCTGGTAGGAGCGTTTGCCCAACCAAGGACAACGAGAGACCACATATGGTTCGTTTTCCTTTCTTTAGATCGATAGCATTGCGCCGCTCGATTCACTCGTCTCGTCTGCCGCCGCCGGCCGCCCTTTCGCATCGCTGGTCGCCAGAGTGGCCTTACCGTCATCCGGCCCGACCCGCCGGCTTGTTTCGTGCTGAGCGGCGAGGACCGTGGCTTCCGCCAGTCATGTTGCAGGTGGACTGCTAGTGTCTTTGCTCAATGCACTTCCAGGACTTCAGCCCAGTACTTCAGCCCTTCAGTAGTAAACGCAAACGCAAGTGTTGCCGGGGTGTCGAAAACAATAACCAACCACAGTTACTGGACTCTTCTGAAATCTGAAGCCTCAAGAGTTCCTGTAGAACTTCTGGGGCTGGTGAGTATTTGCAGCTGAACAGCAGCAGCAACAACGTAGAACTGGTGGCGGCGGAGTACATCAGTTACACAAACTATACGGAATTACAGACCAACAGACCAGGGACAACAGGCAAATAGGTTTACACATCAATGGAACGTTTGACCGTCCTTTATTATTATTATTATACCTCTGAGCAAACAAGCGTGCGAATAGTTGGTGCTCGGCGATAATAATGAACAAATAGGTAGTGTTTTACATAGAGGATGAATACTTTAAACAATCAATTTGGCAAAAACAGGTGGAATCCCTTGCAGCTGCAGGTTCGAACCTGCAGCTAATTACATGGAAGCAGCTATACCGCAGCCGAAATTACATGCACAGATTATGCCGTCACCTGACCAAAAAGAAGCTTCCGGATCTGCAAGGAAACGGGAAGAAGAATGAAAATATGAAGGTATAACCATTTGCTCTGCATGTGCTGTAGCCTATCAGGGTCGTTGTGAAATTGACAAATAAGAACATGCAAATCATGTTTAAATGTTCAAGTGGTACCGAACTAGTATACATGGTTGAAACTTTGGAAGTGGTGGAACAAAATGAATATTAAAATCGAGCTAAACGAAGGCACCTCCGGTAATTTCTTGCGGAAGACAACTTCCAGCCTGGCATCAAGTGTGTTCTCACACACAATCTTTCCATCTCGAGAAGCCAGCACAACACCTCCAGAGCTGCATAAACACATTATATTAGCATAAACAGCAGGATCCATATCAGGATTAAGAACTACAGTAAAAGTATTGAAATTGAAATGAAGCTATGGATTTCAAATCCCAACTGCTGTCCTATACTAGAACATGCAGAGAGAGAGAGGGAGAGAGAGAGAGGGAGAGAGAGCTGCAACAGGCCAATGATCACTTCATTATGCTATATCAGGAGCTGTAGTGCTCTCTTCCCATATTCAATCAGTTTAAGGTAGACGGATGTATTTGTGGCTTAACCTAGTGCAGTATTACACTATTCAGCATATCAACTGTTCAATAAATGTCATAATGTATGCCAAAGCAATAGCCAGAGAAGAGCTGATTGTCCAGGTCAGGGTAGAGTTAAAGTCTTCAGCACTAAACTTCTGATTAACAGGCCCAAGACCGACCTGTATACTCATATTGATGTTATTTTCCAAATTATACATGTTTGTAGAGTTACTGAGCAGATTATCTGTTAGTCCAAAAGATAGCTTTCTTTCTTTTAGTATATTTGCTAGACTGTTACTAGTAGTACACATATACAGTAGCATATTGGCAGGCTGCAGGGTAAGAAACTATTTATTACCAAAACCTCTCATGGGAATCATGAGAGCTTGGAGAAGGCGGTAGGTACACATCGTGGTCAACAAGTATCTCTGGGTGATGAACTTCTGCTTTTGATGCATATTCATTCTTTGCTGAATGCAGTACAGATTCCACATGATGATGGTCTTCTTTGCGGCAACGGAGAAGTACCGCTGGCTCTTTCAACCGAAGCAAACCCTGTATTTCCAGTCAATATGATGAATGATTATTTTGTTAATAACAGTAGTGAACAAACAAGGAGATGGCATTTCAAACTTAATTCCATCAATTAAATTGATACATGTCCATAAGAGAAGTTTAAAGGTGAATCATAAACAGATGTTCTTTTAGCACTAGCTCTTTTGTGCATGCAGTTAGAGTTGCAAAACTACAATGTGATTTAACACTTCAATATCCAATAATTCAGTTCTGCGTATCGAACTTAACTATATAGGTGAAACCCTCTTGGGGTCCACAATTATCAGAAGGATCGCTCAAAAAGGCTTAATGGATAAGAATCTAGCAGATGATGTATTCAACATTTCATACAAACCTGAACGACGAGTTCTTTCAAAAGGTTCTTGTATTCATGGTGGTTGTGGCTGACACGCAGGAGTTGCTTTGTAGCATCCTCTTTCATGGAATTAACCAAATCATCCTGAGCTTGAAGCACTTTGATGCGAGAAGCATTCAGCTGCATAGAGTACTCACTGATAAAGGAGAAAACAAGGCCTCATCAGTTAACAAATGGATAAACCCAGAAATAGTGATACAGGTGGATTCTATGAAACCTATGCTAACAAGCAATCAGTACCATATTAAATGTAATACGCAAGGAAGGTTAACAATGTTTGAGTATGCATGTTGTGTCAGTTTGTACTCTGTATTACCATTTTGTCAAATAGTTCTCTAACTTTTTCCATCCTAAGATTGTTAATGTACAACTTTTATTACATCCAGATCATGATTGATACATACTCTCACTTCAACAGACATTGAACTGCAAGCAGCAGTTCACACAATTTTGTCTAAAAAATTAAAATACAGTCGACTCATCAGTGAAGTTTACTGCAATGAACTACACATCCGAATTTGATTTTTAAGTGTCTCAACAACCAGTGTAGTCAAATTACGATTACTGCCAATTTAACCATGTGGCTGAAGTAGTTTGTAGCTAGCTTTTACTACTAATGTTGCACACAAATGAGAATCCAGCATTCCAGCTGTATCTAAAATGTATTGAGGCATTGATGTAATGTACTGTATGCTGCAGAAATCCTCAACATGAAATGCTGTTAATGGGACCATACGGAGAACACAGGAAAACATAAATAATTTGAGGAATCGAAGTCTCACATTTTCTTTCTAACTTCGACTTGCTTCTCTTTCCGTTCATATTCTTGCCTGATCTTCTTTTTCTCAGCTTCAACAAGTTGAAGCTTCTCAATATTGAACTCCTGCAAACACATTATACAAATAAGTTAACATATGGAAGGAAATCAGAATGGTTAACCAACTGTCAGCAATGATAAAGGCATAGTGGTTTATCTGGTTTGAGGAATGAGATGGTTAATTGAGCCTTTTTTTTTCGGATGATGGAAGTATAACTCTGCCTTGCATAGGATGCACACAGCCAACTAAGGAGCTAATTGACAACTCAGTCCTATATGACTTGTTTACTTTGAGGAACAGAATGGGTTTGACCATCATCACCTATCCCTCAAAAACACACTTAGTGGAGAAGTGAGGAAAGGATCATCCCACGAAAATTCATGGGATCATCCCATGATTGATCAAGACATACTGGATGGTTTGGTTTCTAAAGCCAAACAGCCTACTAAAATCTGAACAACTGACTCGTCAAACAAGTACCTGTTGTCAGTCATTGGTATTGATAAAAGGTGGGGTTGAAAAGAATGGACACGCAAACAAAACAAGCATGTCTTTCCAGAAGATTAATAACTCATTGTAATGAAACTTTCTTTTATTACAAACATGAGGATGCCCCTGTTGCTTCAAGAATAAATCATATTTCCAGCACAGTTGTAGTCAGAAAGCATATTAAACATGTTCATGTCCGCTGGACCTTATGATAGTAAAAGGCGTGATACATGATTGCACAATTGATGATGCTTGTTGGTAGCAAACATGATTGCCAATCATGCACACCAAGGGGTGATCGATCAAACCATGCAGGTGGATCAGTTGTATTCAGCTGAAATGACAAGCTAGAGCAAGTAAAAATGATCATAACAGTAGCAGCCCACTCAGCAAGTATGTTGCTTGACATTCATCATGGCCAACCCATCATGCCAACAAGCAATAGAGGTGTTCATGCATCCTATCTCCATTATGATTGCATTGACATAAAAAAAAAGGAATAAAAAAGTTTATGGCTGGTTAATGGTAATGGATAACTACAGCTCATAAGTTGGCAGGTGATGGAGGGTGGTGACCAGTTGTTGCAAGGATTTCCTTTAACCATGTACTACTACCTCTTTCCGTCTTATCATTGTTAAGCTTAACCTCCAATTGTGCTTCTAGCACAATCTAGAAGCGAAATGGGAGAGTGAACAGATCAAGCATACCCTATTCAAGTTTCAGTTCATCTTAAGCCCAAATCTCGCTTCTAGAATGATCTAGAGACCTTTGAATTATACTAGCCTCTCGTATCGCAATCTCAAAAGCCACAACTGGATTCAGGTACGGACTAACCAGTACTAGCAGAGAAGGGCGCAAACTGAACAATTGACCATCCAAGGTGGCAGTACTTCCTAGTCCAAAGTAAGAAAACGAGCTTTATTGGACTAGAAACTCGTGATCTGGAAGCTTCTAGATCCACGCACCGAGATCGGCTCAAGCGACACACCCCGGATCCCGATTCCTCTCGATCTACCTCGGAACCAGGGAGCCTATTGCCTAGACGCTTCGGCTACAAAATTCTCGTCCTAGAAACCGAAACCGTAGGCTAAAACAGTCGAACCGCTCGGAGCCTCGGAAACAAGGTAAGATCAACTTCTAGCTCTCGACGCTTCGAGATCACGGGGGGGCACGGGGCAGATCGGGCGGGTGAAAAGCTTCGGAGGCGCGGATCGAGGAGGGTTTCGCAAGAGCCCAAAGCCCAAGCCCATGGGAATCGCATTTGGTCCCTTATCTAAGATTAGTTTAAATCGTACCCTCTCTTAACCTTAGTTTGTTCACTTTGCTACCATTTTCAAACTTACCAAGTCTTGGTATTGCCAAAATTTGATAAGATTGCTAAAATTTTGGCAAGGTTGCCAAATTTTGGCAAGATTTCATATGTAATTACTAAAATTTGGCAACAAACTAAATGTAGCCACTTTTTTTGGTAACTTTGCTAAAAAAGATAAGGTTGAAAATGGTAGCAAAGTGAACAAGTCCTTAGAACCTGTTGCAACGCAATATCTCATCTCACGGTTTGGATTTCCAAAATCCAAATGCCTCACGTTCTGTGGAGAGACACATGCACTGTTTCACACACACCTTGTTGGGCATAGCTCTAAGCTCTGAAACCGGTATCTTTCGGTGCTATAAAACCAAAAACGTGAACTTTTAATGCTATATAACCATTTTTCCCAAATTTATAAGCCTAAAAAATTGCATTGGTTTAAAACTTCAAGTTTTATGAAAAGAAACAAAATAATTCATCTAAATGTCATCATAGCTCTCTAGCTTCAATAAATCTTGGATTTTAGGCCCCCTTTGATTCAAAGGAAATTCATAGGAATTTTAGAGGATTTTATTCCTATTGGAATTTTTCCTACAAAGCCTTTTGAATCAAAGGAATGAACCATATGGAATCATATGAAATTCCTATGGAATGCCTCTTCCCATACAAGTTTTGGAGGAATTTTAACAAGAGGTAGAACCTCATGGAAGAAATCCTTTGAGTCTTTATCTCTCCTCAAATTCCTGTGTTTTTTCTGTGATCCAATCAAACGGTCATTCCTATATTTTCCCTGTGTTTTGCAATCATCTGTTTTACACTTTCATTCCTATCAGAATCCTATGTTTTTCCTATTCCTTCGTTTTTTCATTCCTTTGATTCAAAGGGGCCCTTATGTTTATTCACAATGAGATGGGTTGTACATGGATATAACCTTTAGATAATAAAAGGCTCTATCAAGGGAAACAGAAAAAAAATATAAATAGTTCGTAAAAGGGTACTCCTTTCGTAAAAGAAAAAACTCAACCAAGTTGGAAGTGAGACACAACATAGTTTAACGAATCTGAACATAATTGTTTAAATAATAAAATGCTAAATTAATTAAGAGAAAGAAAAAAATATTGGTAAAAAGGTATTCCCTCTGTTTAAAAAAACCCAGCCTAGTTGGGATGTTATATAATACGGAGTTTAGTCCAACAAATTTGAACATGTGCCTGTCCATATTCATTGTAAACATAGATTGTGTTCGAATCTTATAAAGATTCAGATTAAATACGGGCATGCAAAACAAAGAAAAGCTATTAGCATATGATTAATTGAGTTGTAATTATTGCAAACTTGAAAAATGGATACATTTAATATTTTGAAGCAATTTTCATATAAAAAGTTTCCGCTCAAAACAAGCCGTTTAATAGTTTGAAAAGCATGGTAACGAAAACCAAGGTAAAATCTTTATCTTTATGAGAAATGAATTGGGCCATAGTGTCTATCTATTTGTAGCTCGCATTCACCATGCAAAATGGATGAGTCATGTACCTATTTTCTCGGTTGTCTTATTGTTGCAATTGCTTATTAGGCAAGGCAAAATAAACACTCCCTTTTTTTTTCCCCTTGACTTGACTAGGGTACATAAAACCAGACAATCATTTCTTACTATATTTAACCATTTTGACTCTAGTATACATCTTTAGTGCTGTGTGTGGGAATGGGTGATAAGTATTTTTTAAAAAAATACGGCCTTTACTATATGTTAAAACAAGAAACTACAGATGTTAGCTTTGTACTATACCGAAATGCAAGATCCTCTCGGTCAATTAAATATAAACCTTTTTGTTGAAATCGTTGATTAATTGGGCATCCTCTTCCTTTTACTTTTAGGCAAGGCATAAGTTCTTTTTACAAAATTCAGACCAAGGGAATTAGCATGGTTTTTATTTTTAAACCGGATAAAAATCTTATGACATCATGGTTATTTATAAGGGAACCGACAAAAGTCACAAAACCCACAAGAAACGCAACATGCACTACCACAAGTCAGTGAGCACCAAAACGTAGAGTATGATCACTTCTAAACGACACCTCCAAATAGGGATCTGGAGCATGCAGGCATCGGCGATGCAAGCAATAGCTAGAGATCGAGCAAGACTTTTACCCATAGCTTCCACGACCTACCAACCATGATAATGGGCTTGTTTAATTTCTTTATAGATTATAAATTATCGTGGATATACTTTATAAACTTCTAAATGATGTGAATTACTTTGAAAGAAATGACTCTTCATCGGTATTTACTACAAAACCTTTTAAAATCAACTTATCAACTTTATAATATTTATATTTCTCGTTTATACTATTGAATAATTATCATAAACCCAATTTCACTTATTATCATCAACTATCATAACCATTTTTCTAAAAAAAAAACACAGTATAAACGTAGGTGCTCATAGCACACCTGTATGTATAGACGCACACCCTATCTCTATAAACACCGTTGGAAAATTAGGCTGGTATATGTTAAAATTGATGAAGTTTAGTAATGGATTATTGGATTGTCACTCCATTGGAGCAAAACAACACGGAATGGCCTAAACATTTGGCCAAGAAAGAAGAGGTAAATAGATTATGATGTCACTGTCCGGTTCTTACTCATCTCTATTTCTCCGTACCTCGAACTTTACATGCATCCTCTAAAATTCATACCTTAGAGTAAGGATAATAGTATAACTCACTTCCTACTGTTAGCTCATCTTAAAGCCAACAGTATAGCTAACTAGTAGTTTCAGTTCATCTATAGTCAATCTAATAGCTCATTCATACAATAGCTACATATAAGCATATACTACACCATTAATATATGGTCACACATCTCATACACACATAATATATTAGAGTTCGTGCTGCAGCTGGCCACAAATCTGTATCCCGCTTTCATTCTCTCTATTCTCTTCTCTTCTTCACATGTGCTTACAGCTGACCTGTAGCCTACTATTGTACTCACTCTAATAGATTAGTGATAAGGTTGTATACAATTTTCTTATTCTCTCTCTATCTCTCACTTATACATTTAATTTTTTATTTTGAAGTTTGTGTTAAGCTAGCTTTTGTATAAGAGCCAACACCCCCTTGATTTTTTATTATACTTGCTCTTACACTCGATCAAATCATGCACGTATGGCCATAGTTTAGACAAAATGTATATGGCCAAAATAACCATTTATTAATATGCAAAGTGCCACCTATAAACTCTTCATTTAGTAATTAATTAAGACAGTAACCTAAATTTTATAGTATGATTACGGTGTAGTGCTAGACTATTTGGAAGGGACGCGATGTGCGAATTTTCGATAGCAAGCAAAAAAAAATGTCAGCCAAGCTCCTGGACCTGGAGGATGGAGACTGGAGGTGTTCTATCATCTATGAGAAGAGGGCGGCATGGAGATCTTCAGGCATCCAGACTAAGGCTATGTTCGGATTCAATGGATGGGAACTAATCCTTCCCGTATAGAAAACGGAGCGGTCCATTAGCACGTGATTAATGAGTTAATAGTATTAATCACGCGCTAATGGACCGTTCTGTTTTCCGTGTGGAGGGAATAAGTTCCCATCCAGTTCATGCGAGCACAGCCTAATGCATGTACGGTGGTTGGTTTTTAGAGTAGTTTCTGACTTCCTGCGCACATGTTGGAACGCTTAGCCTGGGTGTCGTTTGGATAGCTATTCGAGCCAACAAATAACCCATTTGTATTCTTTGTACGGCAGTAATTCTTGAAATATCTCTTCTACTAGTACTATAAAAAGAGAGTCATCCTCATCCTATTCTTACCCGTCCCACATTCCAGAAAAAGCCATTCACGTTTAAAAAAAATCTTTTTTCTGAAAAAACATGCCTCATATGCTCCATCCGTATCAAAATAGTATACTTACTTTAAAACCAATTTAAAACCAATTTGAACTAGATGAGTGTACTTATTTTAAAATGGAGGAAATAGTTTCATTCTCTCTCTTCGATCTCTCTCATATACCTTAGCGAAAATTAAACATGTCTTGTTTTATTTACAACACTCACATCCCATTGTACATGTCTAATAAAAATTATACGACGTCTTATTGGCCGTCCCGGTGAAAAACAAACTATATACTCCCTCTATTTTTTTCTGATGATCAGTATTTTTGTTTTGAGTTCTGACAACAAGATAAAAAAAATAGACATAACCCCGTAACCCATTTTACTCCAGGGCGCAAAGACTGTCCCTGTGTTCCTTTGCATACGAACCAATTGGCCATGTAAACTGGAGAGCTACCAAACCATGCATGTGAAAGCAATTACTGCATGCAGATCAAACAATTAGTGTATGGAAACCGAACAGCCATCAAGCTTATACATTGATGAAAAAAAAAAACGAATTACCCCCTCAACTATCGAGATCGATTGAATTACCCCTTGAACTGCAATACCGCACATTTGACACCATAAACTTTTGAATCCAGGTGAATTATCCCCCTAGCAAAAACCAAAGTGGTTTTCAGCCTACATGGTAGACATGTGACGATACAGTCAGTAAAAACAAATAAAAATCAGTGGAACCCGCTTGTCAGCGTTGTTTTTTCTCTATCCCCATTGTCCCCCTTCTTTGCTCTCGGCGAGAGGAGGACAGAGCGTCGGCGGCGAGGTCCAGTCCGAACGGAAGGGGAGGAAGGGGGCTACACGAGCTCGCCTATCCCTAGCACGGCGAGTAGGCGGCCGATGGCCGGGAGGATATGGTGGGGCGCGACGGGGATGTCGTGGTAAGGGTTGGAGACGGCGGGCCATTGGCGAGGAGGGCGTTGAAGACAGCAGGGCAGTGGTGAGGTGGGCTTGAGGCAGGGGCTCGTCGATCCTGCGCGTAGGAGCTCGAGCTTGCTCGAGAGACGTCTCCGCTAGCTCATGGAGGGCATCCACCGTCTCCTCCAGATCTGGCGGAGAGGCGAGGAGGAGGTGGGAGGTGGTGAAGATGCCACCGGGCGACCGACACCGATAGCAGCACAACCGTGATGCTTGGCGTTGGTGAAGTGGGTGCGGGAGCGGAGGAACTCGAGGAGGGTGCCCCCGGGGTCGCCAGTGCCGGCTCCATGGTCGCAACAGAACTGAAGCGCTCGTCGTTGACCACAAATACCACCACCTCTGGGCCGCACGCCATCGTTGCCTATCGCACTGCCAAGCGCCGCCCATCGTCGACCTTTTTCTTCTCGGAAACGCTGCCGCCACTCGTGCCCTACCGCCCACCGCTGCTCGCCACTGACCGGAGCCTGCTGACCGGTTCCCCCTCCTCGTCTTGCGCACGTGCGTCTGAGAGAGAGAGGGGAGGGGAGAGAGAGGGGGGAGAGATTAGGAATAGGTGAAGAGGAGGTATGATAAGTGGGTCCCATTAATTTTTTAAAAGAGAACGGCTGACTGGATTGCCAGTCCACGTAGGATAAAACCATTCTGGATTGAGTCGAGTGGGGTAATTCGTCCGGTATTGAAAGTTCAGGATGAGCAATATCTGGTTTTTCGGGTTAAGAGCGTAATTCGATCGACCGTGATAGTTCGAGAGGTTAATTCGTACTTTTTTTCTTGAGGAAACGAGAATAGTTTCATCTTATTTAGGCGCTGATAAAAAGGGAAAGGAGGGAGTCTATATAAGGGTGTGTTTGGTTGGGTGGATGAGTCTGGATGGGAGATGGGCCACCCAAGTTGTTGGTGTTTGGTTGGAGGGCAGGGTGGATGGGCGCGGCCAGAATAGAGAATATTCCTCGATATGCTGGATGAGTGCATCCGGCCGATTTGGCTGGATGAAGCCACCTAGTTTTGGACTGGGTGATGTGTCCTATTCCGATTGGCTTGTGTTTGGTTTGATTTCCTGTTAAGCAAGCTCCAAATGATTTTTTCTCCTAAACTGTTTATCTAATTTATGATTTGATTACACCATTATATTTGTTATAATTAAATCTTTAAAACAAGATCTCGGATGATTATATTTTGATAAAATATATATATGACAAATGAGTCCCACTAACTTTTGGCTTTTCCCATCCATAATGTATCCCTCCAACCAAACAAGAATTTGATCGTCATATCCATACAAACCAAACAAAAAATTGAATCGCCATATCCAACAAAATATGGATGGCTATATCCTATCCATGCATGACCGTGAACCAAACACACCCTAAAAGTATGAAAGAGCCCAGATCGCATCTTGCTCTGCCTCACGGAATCTTCAGTGTGCCACCGTGGAGTGGCGCAGCATCACGTCTCCTTCACCAATCAGTATATACCGCCGTTTCAGGGCAGGTGATTAGGTGTCGCCGGCGATGATAGCCGGTCAGACGAGCACAGTAACAGGATAAGCTGATAACGTGGAGGCCCCGCGATCTGGCGCCTTGTCATTGGCTCTTCTCTGATCTTTTTGCACGCTACCTCTGGGCCCCACGGGCAAAACACGCACGCAGGCACGCGAACAGCAGGCTACGTGGCCAGGAGGCAACCCGATCGCGACGCAGCTGCAGCTGCGCGCACGCGCAGCAGCGGCTAGGGCCATAGCTACCGTGCAACGTGGCCGCGCCGTGCACGGCGCATCTCCGACATCCAATTGCACGTAAGATGGTGATTTCGAAGTCCGTTGCACTTCCAGCTCGATCGGTTGCAGCGTGTGCCACCGAAATCAAGCACGGGATCAACCAGCCACTCGTGCTAGCGATCTACGTGTATCAAAACTAAGGAACACGTAGTAGCTAGTGCTGCAGTAATATTTTTAGCTACACACAGAACACGAGTACTAGTTCGTACTCCTCCGTCCCAAAATAAGTGCAAAATAAGTGCAGCGTTTTGCCTATTCACGTTCAACGTTTGACGGTCGTCTTATTTGAAAATTTTTTATGATTAGTATTTTTATTGCTATTAGATGATAAAACATAAATAGTGCTTTATGTGTGACTAAATGTTTTTATTTTTTCATAATTTTTCAAATAAGACGGACGGTCAAACGTTGAACGTGAATAGTGCAAAACTGCACTTATTTGAGACGGATGTAGTATTTGTCACTAGAAGAGCACACTTTTTGCAAATTGCCGCCCACGACTATGTCACGAACCGGCCCGTGAATTTTTATCAAATATACTATAACCATTGCTGATGAACGATAGAAAAAAGTACTAATTCTATATGTGCTGATAAAGCAGATCTGCTGACTTTAGTTAAGCCAAATCCGCATGCAGCTGATCACCGAGATGCCACGGCGCCGAACCCTTTCCTGCGTGCGTGTACGCAGTGGAGAACCTTCGGCCCCCGGGTTGGTGGGGCCCAGGAGGGGGCGGAGCAGCAAACCACGTCACCCACATGACTGGGCTACCCAGCTGGCCCCGTGGGAGCGCGGGTGGACGCGTAGAGCCCCTCCGGTAGAGACACGTGTGCCGGAAGCAACGGGTGACAGCGTGACTCAAGAAATTAAACTATCCGCCACGTTGCGGCTCACCCACCCACTCTACACCGGCGCTTCGCGGGCCCCGACGAACGCCATTATTCATAGGGTGGCCCACATGTCATCCTCATGTACTCTAATGATGATATTTTATTTTTCTCGGAGAATAATGATGATGATGATAATAACTATTACAAATTTACAATTATTAAAAGTGAATAAAGAATATAGACATCTGAGAGTATGTGTGAGTTTTTTTAAAGTCTCACGATTACAATTTAGAGATAGCGACTAATAACGTCTTTGCTAAATCGACGCATATCTGTGAATCTGTTTGCATGTAGTGGAGTAACAGATTTTGTTAACCAAACTGTACCCGAATCTGTGGTACACGAACCGGGTGCCCCGTAGCGAAACAGCCCGCGCTCGGGCCTACCCCGTGTATCACGAGCCGACACGTGTCCGTGACGTGGTACCCTTTCCTTCCGCGCCGCCTCCCCACTCATCCCTTCCCCGCAAGGCCTTCTCCTCCCGTTCCCGTCAAATCAAAGCACCCCGCCGCACGCAGACGAGAAAGGAAGCGCGCCTCAGCCTCAGTACCACCACCTCCACGCTCGCGCCGTCGGCTTCGTGCTCCTGCGCCGCCGCACCGATCTGCACCGTACGCGGGCGTCGATCCATCCAAGGTACGCGCGGCGCGGCCGATCTCTGCCTCCCTCTCCGTGTTCACGCGCGCAATGCCCGGCCCCTGGTTCGTCTTCTCTTTCGCTCTTTAGCACTTCTCCGCGAGGGCGAAGGTTTCTAGTACTAGCAGAGAGCAGGAGCCAGGAAGCCCAAGCCCTCCCTCGTTCGTCCCTGAAATTTTAACGCGTTTCGTCCGGAAGATCCTCTGTTCTTGTAGCGTATTACTCATATTATCATACTTCTACTGTCGTCGTAGTAGCAATTCACCTCCAAAAAAAAAAAACTGTCGTAGTAGCAGTGATTCAAATGCATGGCTCGGCTTTCTTTTGCTTTCTGTCGGGTTTTAAAGCGAATCCTATGGCCACACGTAGGAAGCGTGTACATGTTTCTTAAGTTTACTAGTACTACTAGTATATTTTTCGTTATTTCGAACAGAAATGAAATTATTTGTGGAAAAGGTGAGAGTTGAGTAATTGGAACGCCGATTTTCCCGATTTCACTATTTGTTAGGTAACAAGTGGACTGTTACGTGTAAAATTATTGCGCTCCATAGGACCCCTGGTTTGTGCGGTTTGGAAGACTGTAAAATTGGTGCCCGCCCTGGCTGCCCTTGTCATCTCAGTCTCAGGTAGTCAGGTGTCACTTGGCCTTGTGCATACGTTGGATACCGGAGCTTTCAACTAGTCTAGTCAGCTTTTGGTTGGAATTGCTTTCAACTGGTTAATCCTGTCCGGTTTGTGGAGTGCTTGGGGGGGGATATGGTGGCTGTCGTAATCTTGGATTAATTTAATTTTCTTGGAGATAGTGTGTTGTACTCTTGTTATCAGTATTGAAAGCACGACTAGATTTTTATGTGAGGATGGTGAAGCACTTCTGGACCATGTCAAATGACTGAACATAGCTACGGCCAGTTTATTTCTGTACTATATATTTTTGAAAATTGCTAGAGGGCTTGAATTTCCATCCCTCCAATTTGTTGCAGGGATTGGTACTCCGGTTCTTTCTCCGGCACACTAATCTCTCACAACAATGTATATTAGTGTGGGTTGGTGTGGTAGTTGCCTAGGGCAGAGGTGGCGCCCTACGCTGGTGGTAGGCGGGGGTTGGCAAGGGGGTGTATACGGTGGTGTTGGTGTTGGGAGTGGGTTGTGGGGGGAGGGGGAGTAGGGATTCAGATTGGGTGACATAGGGTGAATCTCGGCCCTCCAAAACAAATCCAACAGCTGAGATTCGTCCACGTCATCATGAGTAAAATTTTTTATTTCTGTACTCCCAGTAAAACTTTTACTCCAGGAATTTTACTCCCAGTAAAATTTTTACTCCTGAGTAAATCTACGAGTAAAATTTTTACTCGTGATGACGTGGACGAATCTCAGCCGTTGGATTTGTTTTGGAGGGCCAAGATTCACCTTATGTCACCTTGTGACATGTCTACCCTATGTCACCCAATCCCGCTAGAGGCGAAGAAGGAGGATGGCGTAGGAGAGACTAGAGATGAGTAAGACGATGAAGCGGTGACGCCGTGATGGCTCACTGGAAAGGAGGAATTTTAAGTGTCGGATTGCTGTACAGGAATGCCTGCACAAGCTAGGTGTGTCTAGTGGTTTTTGTACATGATTGTGTGATATCTATGGGCCTGCAAGAGTTTCATATCTGTGCATTTAGTGAATTATATTTTTTACTGAAACATACTTTTTTGTGTGACTATTTTCAGTACTTATGATATGGTTTAGCATATGACCAATCTGTACGATGAAAATATGCAGGAACTCATAAAAAGTCATGGGAAATGACGAAGCTGTAGTTACTCAGAAGATGGGGAAAGCACCATCGCCCCCTAAGGTAAACGCATATAAGTAGATAACCAAGGCCAAATATGGGCACAGACAACATTGCACGAGCAAGATGTCAAATTGATTATTGGCATTTCTTCTTTTATTTGACAACATAAATCCGCTTTGAGGTTTTAGATGTGCTAGGGCTGCATCAAACAGCTGCGAAGCATGATTTTGTCAATTAGCCACATTATTGACAAGGGGTGGAATCCTTAAAGGTGCCTAAGTAGCAACTGTATTACTTTGCAGGATCATCCAGCCCTTAGTCCATACCTTGATTGGTCAAATATGCAGGTTAGGTGTCTGACAATCTATATTTTCCTGATAACTGAAGTTTGGATTTTCCTTTGAACTGAGTAACTAAATTTAAGGTATCATAATCAACACAGGCATATTACGGCCCAGGGATCTTGCCACCAACATTTTTTAGCCCTGGAATAGCCGCTGGTCATACCCCTCCTCCATTTATCTGGGGTCCTCAGGTTTTTGACTTTACTCTCCATGTATCAGGTGTCATTCTTATCTTTAAGAGTTCTAAGTTATTTCCCTGTGCCTCTACAGCCTCTGGTGCCATCCGCTTTTGGGAAGCCATATGCCGCAATTTATCCTCCTGGTGGAGCTTTTTCACATCCGTTCATGCCCCTAGTAAGCATTTCATTTTGTTCACCTATCTATTTTTCAGAACATTGCATTTAACTAAACATGGAAGGCACCATGGATTTGAGTCAACTATCACGCTTTGGAATTAAAGCGATATCCAATTTGTTAAAATGCTTGCATAAAGCCATGTTAACATGGAAACTTCTCTATGAGCAGAACTAACACGAATGATTTTTGCCGTTCGAAGTATTCATGATATGTAGTTGGAACTTGGAAAACCTATCCTTGCAGACGAATTATCTCTACATGAAAATAAATTCATTCATATATTGCCATTTTTTCTGTAGAAGGAAGCTGGATTTTTGATATTTTTTTTTCTTCTGTGGAAGTATATATGTATTTTTAAATCATTTGTTCAATTGTTCTTTTCTTTAATGTCTTTCTTGCTTCACTTGTGTGAACGTTCTGTGCTGAATTGCTAATCGTTTTGCTAGTATCTTAATTATGCTTCTGTTATTGATTGTTTATCTTATATTTTTATCAAGATGGTGAGCCCATTGAGCATGGAGCCAGCAAAGTCTGTCAACAGCAAGGATAACTGTTCAAATAAGAAAATGAAGGAAATTGATGGTGCGGCTGTGTCAACTGGCAGTGGCAACAGTGAAAAAACAAGGTGATACAGGATTTTACAAAATGAAAACGATAACCAGATTGATAGTTCAACTTATATACAACTATTATGAGTGACAAACTGATTTCATGTGCATCTGATGCTGCCAATGCAGTGGAGATTGCAGCTTAGAAGGATCCAGTGATGGAAACAACCAGAAGGTATTGTTCTGTAGTTATTTAATGCCATTGAAGATGTTCTGAGCCAGCAAGCTTATACTTAACATGCTGATATATTTCATCATTATTCAGGCAAGTGGAACTCCCAAGAAAAGGAGCATAGATGATAGGCCTAAATCAGGTACTCAATCTTGGTAATCTTGGTATCATCTGGTACTTCATTTTTATAATATCCAGTTCAATGACTCATCGTGAACTTTGCGGCATTTCTTGTTATTTCTCTAATTGATAACTGAAACATAATATAATCCTCTGTTAAGTTTTCAGATGATAAGAAGGCCATATATTCTGAGCACTAAGCAACACTAAGAGGTGATTTGGTTTTTGTTTTTCCTTTTCTCCAGGCGTGGAAACTGGTGGAGCTTTAACACCTAATGATAGACCTAGCGAACAAGCAGCTTTGCCAAATCTATGCATTCCAGTTACAGCAATCAAACCAGACGTGAGCACTGCTAGTGACTTCAGAGTTATTGCCACCCCAGTAACTGAAGTGCCAACTAAGGTATGCCAGTTGCAGTTTTTTTTCTTGTTAAAGTGCCAGCAAATTATCATTTAGAAAAGGCGCCACTAACTTCGTGGAGGGAACCATGATCCATACTTGGACGAAGCAATCAAATTTCTTAATGTTTCCACTACCACGACTTCAGTAGAACATCCTTTTTTTTTTGAGAATACAACATCCCTTATTTATACTGCTGTTATTTTTTGGGATTAATTCTCGAGTCGCTAGTATGGTTTTGCTAAATAGATTGCTGGAGCTCTTTGCATTCTTTTTCTTTTAAAAAAGAACTACACATTCATTCCAGAGAGAAACAGAACAAGACCCGTCCCAGAAGGACACCCTGAGATAGCAACAAAACACCTCACCAAACACCACTGTCAGGACACCTAAATGCAAAGTACCTAGATACTCAATAAAAAATGAGATTCACTCTTGAGATCAGGAATTTTCAGCTTTCGATTCATGGGATCGTTTCTTCTTGAATTAAACTATAGACCTATAATCCTTAATAAATTGTCAGGATGATAAGGAATCAAAGCGCGAGAGAAGGAAGCAATCAAACAGGGAGTCTGCTCGGAGGTCAAGGTTGAGGAAGCAGGTATAATAAGATGCTTAGCTAGTTTTAACTTGTAAATGTTTTGTGGTATCCCCTTCAGTATTCCATACTCTAGTAGAAATTTAAACCATACTTGTACAATAATGATATTCTTTCATTCTAACAGGCCGAGACTGAGGAACTGGCTAGAAAAGTTGAGCTATTGACTGCGGAGAACACATCCCTTAGACGTGAAATAAGCAGGCTAACGGAAAGCTCCAAGAAACTTAGATTAGAGAATTCTGCTCTAATGGTAAACATCTTTTCTAACGATATGATCATTGGAGTATTGGAGCTATTTTCATTGAGCACTAGTCCTTTTTTTTCTTCTCTCAAATGCGCCTTGTTTAACAGGAGAAACTAACGGAAACCGGGCCTGATGAAGCACAAGAAGTGCCTCCAGTCAAAACAAAAGCACAGCGAGCTCGAGGCGTCGAAAATTTCCTGTCAATGATAGACAAGTCTGGCACACCAAGAAGCAGCGGGCACATGGACCATGCCATTGCCACGCCCAAGCTTCGTCAGCTCCTGGGCTCTGGTCTGGCGACTGATGCTGTAGCCGCAAGGTAATCTTAACGACTTGACCCTCCCGCCGTTCGTGCTCGAACGCAGCACGTGGCCTGGTGAATTTTATAAGCTCAACCTGCCCGCACGATTAACATCGAAGTAGTAGGTACGATTTTGTCACTGTATTCGCCCTTGTAAATTACTAGTAGCGGCCTTTTAGACGAGCATTCCAACCCGCTCCACCGGGATATGAATGCCCCCCTGGCCGTCAGTTCTTCCCTGAGTTTTTACTCTACTCTCGTAGATCTGTAACATCAGTGCTGGCTCTGTGTTCATATCAAACTGATCTCTGTAAATACTGTAACATCGACAGAAAGCCTTCTAGCTTTGATCTTTTTACCTTTACCTGCTTTTGGATGATCAACTTTTCTCTCCTACGGGTGTAAACGTCTTCTTTTTCCTTGGTTAGTTCGACACATAACATTTGTAGGCGATGCGATCAACACCGGTGGTTGTTCGCTTCTGTCCTTGGCGTACGACATGTTCTTTACGGCTTTCTGTTGATACGGCTCTCTATTGATGATCGATAAGATCACACGGTTGCATCAGCGATGATCACTATGCGGTGGCCGGTGGGCAATTACTCGCCGGCGTCCTATGCCATTCGTCTTGTCGACGGGAGCGCTGTACTCCGTTGAAAGCGAGAACAGAGGCAAGGGAATCTCCGGTTGCTGCTCCTGCACCTCCCGAACATCCGCCATGCTGTTGCCATGACTATGGGCATGTGTGAGACAACACTGTGACAGCAAATTCAGGCTTGAAACAACTTGGGCATTCTAACTACTACGTTTAAAACGGTATCAATATGGCAGAGTGACTCAAGTGCCATGGTTTGTGCCAGCAAATTCAGGCTTGAGAGAGAGGTGCGTGAATTTCGTGATGGTTTTGGTGAGGTCGTACCTGTACGGTGCTGATGAGCTGATCTGACTGCGTGGTTGGATTGACGCATGGTCCAGTGCTGTGCTGTTAGCTTGGGCCCTGCACGGCATTAGGCCGGCTTTCTTTTGACTCGACTAGCACCCGCGTGACCCTTGACTGAATTGGTAATATCGATGCATCCAATTGCTGCAAACGGGTCGGCCGCTAGCTCACCACCACGACCCAGAGTCCGAACATGCTAACCAATTTTCACCTGTCAAGGCCTCAAGGGCTCATGGCAATGGGCAAACAGGCAGAATACAGCCAGGCGCACGCCACGTACGAGTGGAAAATCGTTAATACAGCTTTCATCTGTTAATACAGAAGTGATTAAGGCCTTGTTTGTTTCAGCTTAAAATTATTGTAATCTAGATTATTAAATCAGATTACTCTAAGCTGGATTATAATAAGCTGATATAAAATAAGCTACGAGTTGTTTGTTTCTCTGGATTATTAGAGTCATCTAAGGCCCTATTTGTTTAGGCTTATAAGCCAACTTATAAGTCGAAAAGTCTAAGCCTAAACAAACAAGCAACTTTTTCATTTGGATTTTTTGAAGCCATAAGCCACTCTAACACGATTAAGCCAAAAGCTAGGTTGGAGAAGCTTTTTTGGCTTATGTGAGGTAGATGTATGACTCAACCACTAAACTTAGGACATTAAATCCACCGGCTTATAAATCATATAAGCCAATAAGCTGACTTAAAAGTCTAGGCTAATAAGCCTAAGCCTAAACAAAGAGGGCCTAAGAGTAGTGGGTCTTTAGCCACTCAATAATCTAGAAAAAGCTCCTCTAGAGGAGATTATTAGATTATAGTAATCTGGCTTATAGATTATAATAATCTAGCATAATAATCTACTTGTTTGTTTCAGCTTACTCCTAATAATCCAGATTATAATAATTCTAAGCTGAATCAAACAGGGCCTAAGGAGCGCAACAATACCACTATTATGTATCTTGGCCAAAGGCCCTGTTCATTTCTTCTGCAAGTAAAGGATTAAATTTTGGATACTCGTGGCACGCTTTTTAAACGGCTAAACGGTGTTTTTCGTGCGAAAACTTTTATGAAAATTGTTTTAAAATATCAGATTAACCTATTTTTCAAGTTTGTAATAATTAAAACTCAATTAATCACATATTATTACTACCTCGTTTTGCGTGAAATACTTAATCTTTATCTTCATCTTCAGAAGATTCAAACACCACAGTAGGCCATTTCCATTAGTAAAAAGAAAACGGCGAGTCCAACATTTGAGAATGATTAAATCTAGAGAATGTCCAATGTTTATATACCTATAATAAATTCATCCAATTTTAGATAGGAAGATATTTTAAGATTCATGTAACACATGTTTCTCTAACTGTATCTCCTTATTTTCCTACATTGTTGTCGATCGACATAATCACATTTTCCCTCGTAATCCATTGTCTCTTCCCCACATGCATCGCCTCCTTCTGCCTCGCTAGTTGGGCGCCTTTCTCTTGAAGCTAATAAGTGGCAAGGTGCCCTAGCCCCTGTTGTTCTTCGTTGTCTTAGCAACATAAAGTTCGTGCCGTGGAGACGTCTCTGCCTCCTAACCTTTTGTAGATATGATGCCCTTGCTACTACCCTTCTCCAAACTCATGGCTTCACTTTGTTGTCTACTTGTGTCCACCATGTCCTAGGCCATCCTCTAAAGCCACCCTTGTTGCTTCCTACTACCTTCATCACCTCCTAACCCTCGAAACCCAAACATGTAGGCTGAAACATGTGAATATTTAAGGTGACGGAAAATCCAGTAATCTCCTTTTGCATTGTTCACATTATCTAGCCACTGTCTTTTAAAAACATACGAGGTAAAATTGACTCTAGCGGATATTTATATGCATTTTTAATCACTCCATCTTCTCATGGTTGTTCTCTTTATTTGCTGCTCCGTATGACCCTGCGACAGTTGTGTATCTAGAAGGGCATGGGTGGTCCGACTGATAGAAAAAAAATTAAACATCACAAATATAACTATGCCAACATATACAATACATGTATATCTAATAGAATTGGCCAAAAATGCATCATGATATATTACTATCATCTTACAAACATCTTAAAATTAACGTTAAGTAAGAAATTTGACTTGAAGAAGCTTATACGGCTACAAAAGTTTGAAGAAGGTTACCCCATCATCTTATTCCTGAGTTTATTCTTCTGATATAACTGTGGGAGGCAATCAAGAAGCATTCTTCTATGTTCCATATTACTAAAGAAAGATGTAATATTTTCATCTTTCTTCACGTCTTAACAATCCGTAATACAATAGTACATTTTGAGATGAGAAGAATCCAAAGTAAAAAATTGAAAAGAAGAGTACAAGTCTAGAAGACCTATTCAGCTAATCAATAATCACTAACCCCTTGGCCACTTGCCTTTCTTTCTTGATGTGTCCCTGCACACTGTGACACCGTGCTGTCACCGGCCGGCGCACTCGCGTCCCGTCCTTGCTGCCTTGCTGTCGTCACTTGATCACTATAGGCTAGGCGGCGGGAACGTGTAAACAGGAAACCAGGAAACGAAGGAGTAGCCGAGCAAACCAAGAGGTAGGAGCCCTAACCCTAGGCATGGGTACGATAGGTCGTCGCTCAATTGTATGAGATGGGCATGAGGCGGAGCCGCGGTCGCAAAGAAGGAGCAGAAACGAATTGACGTCACTTCAACTTTAGTTTTCTTTTTACCATACCTACCTATGCATGTCTTGGGCCGACACATTTTTGGGTGGTCCGGACCATCTTGAAGATCCGTCGATGCCCTATGAGATTACTACATATCCTTCAAGTTTCTGACACATTCGTTGTCCTTGGCCGCATATTGCCCCTGGCCACTGTCGAGGTCATGCTTGGTGCCACTGACAAAACACGCCTTGTTGAGCATTGCATCCTCACCACAAATTGCTATCCTTGCCGTCTCTGGTGATCTGGTCAAATCTAGCACCTTTATAGCCCATGTTGACACTCGCATTGCTTTATGAAAAATAAATTAAAATAAAATTATATCGTACATATTATGAAAAGTATAAAATTGGTACTATTTTTAAATGAACAGATTGATGCAACATGAGTAAAATGCTCCAATGTTTCTTGAAGTTGTATCTTGTATGCAGATGATATAGAGGGCTATGAACTAGTAAAATACACCCCCTTCCCGATGTTTAGAGTCGTAGTATCCGAGTCTTTTTTTCCTTTGTTCTTCTCTTTTCCTCCTCTCTTAGCATAAGTCGGTCTGGCTTAATGTGTTGTGTAACAATTATTCTTTTCTTCTAATATATTGACGTGTAATTCTTTTGCGTGTTCGAGAAAAACTAGTAAAATATAGATATATACTTTTAAACCTATTAAAGTAGTGTAAACTACTCTATCCGTTTCAAAACGTAAGAACTTAGATCTAATTTTTCTAAAATATAAAGAAACAATTCATTTGTAGTATATCATATAGGAAAAAACAGTACTAATCATATCGTCATATGCGTGTACAGAGCGAAAAATGTTAAGCGGTCGGGCGATGTCTGCACACGCATGTTCCCACTTGATCGAGGTGGCGCCCCGCGGTGGCAGTGTCCGCGCCTCTCGGATTCCGTTGCGACGCTGTCCCCAGCAGCTGGTCTCGCTGGCTTCGCTCCTCATCTGGAGGCGAGCGAGCGAGCGAGCCGGGTCGGCGCTGCGGGTGAGCGACGCATATGGGTTTCCGCCCCGCACGACGCCCGCGCGCCACCTGATTCGCATTCGCTCCATCCGCTTCTTCTCGGATTCCAGCTGTTCCCCCGTGGCCTTTCTTGGATTCCCCCGCCCCCCGGCCCGCGGCCCCCCCCCCCCCCCCCCCCCCCCCCCACGTACCCATGGCGTTGCCGAGGTGGCTCCCATGATGCGCTCTCGCCGCCTCGCCATGTGACGACCCGCGCCACGCCCGCTTTTCCGAGACCGAGAGACGGAGAGAGAGAGACGGAGAAAAAAACGTAGAGATCCATGCCGCATTCTCCATTTCTCCCCCTCCCGGCTGCAGCTCGCCGTATCCTGCTTTCTTGCCTTGCGGGCGTCGTCGTAGCGTGGTAGGAGTAGGGGAGCCCGGCGCGCGGGCGGGCGCGGGTGGTTGGTGAGTGCGCGCGCACCGCGCAGCAGCAGCGGGGAAAAAAAAAAAAGGCTAACTAAGCTAGGACAGAGGAGAGAAAAGCCGTGGCGCTTTGCGGTCACGAGATTCAGGGGGGGTGGTTTGCTTTTGCTCGCAAGGGAAGTGTTGGGGGAGCCGTAGACATCCGAACTGTTCTAATGGCGACCCTCTGGGGGGCGGTGGCGGTGGCGTTGCTTTGCGCGATGTATTGGTGAGGCGGTACTAGGGGGGATAGTAGTAGTAGTACAAGTGGTGGTTGTCGTCGTCGTAGTCTTGTGGGTTGCGTGCGTGCGTTCGTGCGCGCCAGCGAAGTTCTTGCGACGATCGTGGGGGGTGGGTTCGTGCCGTGCTCTCGCTCCTGCCATTGGTTGATGAGCATGGGGCATTACTCCGAGCAGAGGCCGGGGTTCGAGGTGACCAAGGACTGGAACGGCGCCGACCAGGTCATGATCCGGTCGCCGCGGGGGGCGTCCGTCCTGGTGAGTCGCCGCGCAAATTTTCACTCTTCTTTTTTTTGCGGGTTTCTGGCTGGCGATTAGATTAGCTCGCCGGCATTTCATCTCCTGCGCACGCGCTACTCTGATGCGGGTCCCTTGGGTTGATGCGGTGGTTGCAGGTCAGCCTGCACGGCGGGCAGGTCGTCTCCTGGAGGAACGACCGCGGCGAGGAGCTCCTCTTCACCAGCAGCAAGGTGAGGCCTCTGCGTACCGATCCTGCCTCTGTTTCCTGGCAATGTGGTTGTTTCTGCAACTGATGATCGGATTCGTGCGATGTGGTTGGGGGGAAGGGTTTGGTTTCATCAGGTTTCTCTCTTGTGGATATACTTGCATAATTGCAGCCGGAATGTGCGTGTTCCTATTTTTTTTTGCGCTTAGTTGATGCAATTTATGCTGGAGCAACGTCCTTGTGCTGAAATTTCTCCGATAGACATGCATGTGAACTGAAATTCCTCTGTTTGTGATTGGGTAAAAGAAAGGTAGACTTTTTTTTAAACAGTAGAAGCCTTTCTTTGGGGCATACTGTATAATGAGAGTATGAGACTAATCTATTATTTATTTATTTTTGAAAGGAGAGATTAATCTATTATTAATTTAGGATGGTAAATTACAGGCTCAAATTTGATTTTTTTTTTCTCTACCTCTGAATTACCTGCTTAAGGCCTTGGATTCTCCTTTGTTTCTGAAATATTTGTGTGCTAGATAAGTAGATATAATAACACATTATAATTTGCGTGCTTTCAATTAGTTTTAAGATTTTTGATAGCTATTGTGTGTACATACAGGCTATCTTCAAGCCACCAAAAGCGATGCGTGGTGGAATTCCCATATGCTTTCCACAGGTACTGCAATATTCCCTATATGTTTGCAGTGAACAGTGCACATGAGCACATCTGCACCAGTTTGGGAGATGGATTTTCATCCCTTGAGGGGATGCAATTTTACTTCTGAACTGGTGAAAAAATGAACGTTTTTAACTGTAAAACCTTTGTCAGTTTGGAAATTGTGGAACATTGGAGCAGCATGGATTTGCAAGGAACCGGCTATGGGCCATAGATGATGAGGCTCCACCACTAAATCATAATGATAACAACGGCAAAGTTTCTGTTGACCTTCTGTTAAAGCCATCTGAAGATGATCTCAAATGTTGGCCACACTGGTATGATAACTTATTCTGGGGACATATATATTTAACTGTCCTTGAGTAGTTTGTCTGTTACAGTTAGGTGAGTAAAATGTCCAATTCTGGTTAGCTAGTGTGTCAGGGAGGTGGTTGGTTAAATAGCTCAGGCCATAAAGTAATAAGTACTTCTATGGGCCTTCGGTATAAAAATTTCTAAATGACTATTCATCAGAATAGACTGATTCTGTTGAATATAGCAACTGGGTAGAAATGAGAGAAACTACTTTTCGGATCAGAAACATTGGACAAACTAAATATTATATTGCTTCAGACCGAAGGTTTTTTAGTACCAAAGTAAATATTATACCAAATATATATTTTTATTACCAAGGAAATCTTAAGTCTAAATAGTGTACACCTGTTATTGATGTGGACAGGGATGTTCTGTGTGCAATAAGCTCAATACTTCAACCTCGAGCTATATTACATTAATTCTGTGATATATTTTATAAATATGATAGATGAACTTTCAAGGATTAATAAAAAAGAGTTTAGGGTTAGGCAGATGTTCTGTTTGATGAGATTTCAAACTGTAAATCTGAACTATTTCAAGCGTATAGTGGATGGAATGCTTTAGTAGTTTCGTTGAGCATTTTGATATCTGCATATTCATTCTGGAAGATTTGTCATTTGTCTGATATACTTATTATAATGTGAATTCCAGCTTTGAATTCCGTCTCAGAGTTTCTCTTTCGACGGATGGAGATCTCTCGTTAGTATCACGAGTCAGGAATGTTAATGGGAAGCCATTCAGTTTTTCGTTTGCTTACCATACATATCTTTCAGTCTCTGACATCAGGTAAGGCATTGTTTGAGCAAATAAATCTTGTTGCTCACTGAATTTCATGTTATGTGCTTACCGCTGATGCTATACACTCTTTCGAGTTACAAATATTATTCCTTCTCAGTAGAATATAATAATAGCTTAAGGTATAGTACATATTTATGCCATAAGCAATTAGCATTTCCTTTTTTTTAGATAATGTAGCATAACATTTCCTGTCATCCATTGAAGCTGTACATCTCATGCTTTCACAATCAATAGAACATTTGGGGTTTTGTGATTTTCTGATGAACAATGTGCATAAGATGGTGTGCTGCACCTTTCTCATTGCAGTGAGGTGAGAATAGAAGGTCTGGAGACACTTGATTATCTTGACAACCTTAGCCAAAGAGAACGTTTTACAGAACAAGGAGATGCTATAACATTTGAGTCTGAGGTAAATTTTCACTATTTATATGTTTGTGTACTTACTCCAACTTTATAGGTCTTACATTTCTTTGGTAGAGATGGGTGTTGCATTTTGTCGGTGTACTATAGCAAGCCTGCCTATACCACGTGCTTGCATTTGAACACTAAATAGCTAATGATCTTGAATCTGAATTTGGTCAGTCCTTTCATCCTCAGTTGTGTGTTGTGAACTTCTGCACCAAAATGATGCGCATGACAACAGATTTACTGATTCATAAAAAGTAACCATGTTTACAGGTTGACAGAGTCTACGTTGGTTCCCCAAGCGTAATTGCTGTGCTTGACCATGAGAAGAAACGCACCTTCATTGTAAGGAAAGAAGGGCTTCCTGACGTCGGTAAGATGATTTCCTTCATGTACCACACCAAACCAGTTTTAGCATTGTTAAGCCGGATGGATGAAAAATTACTTTCTGTCCTGGTAATCATAAATAAACAATGGGGTTCAAACCCTCTATCTTGGCTATCAGTTGTTTGGAACCCATGGGACAAGAAGTCGAAAACGATGGCGGATTTCGGCGACGAGGAGTACAAGCAGATGCTCTGTGTGGACGCTGCCGCAGTCGAGCGAGCCATCACGCTGAAGCCAGGCGAGGAGTGGACGGGGAAGCTGGAGCTGTCCGCCGTCGCTTCCACCAACTGCAGCGACCATCTGGACTACCCTTGTAGCTAGCTTCAGTGTTCCTATAATGCGTTCCAGTAGCTATATTCAGATGCTTAGTTTTGCCCCCCCCTAAATCGAAAATCATGTACTACGTTTTTCCTTGTACATGGGAGTGTGTACTACGTTTTTCATTGTACAACATGGGGGCGCTAGCTAGGTCCGTCGTCTTGATCGATCAGCCTGTTGCTGATCAGTCTACCCGTGTCATTTGTCAGATACTACTATATATTCAGATGCAAAGTTGACGGCGGGCAGGTCGTCTCCTGGAGGAACGACCGCGGCGAGGAGCTCCTCTTCACCAGCAGCAAGGTGAGGCCTCTGCGTACCGATCCTGCCTCTGTTTCCTGGCAATGTGGTTGTTTCTGCAACTGATGATCGGATTCGTGCGATGTGGTTGGGGAAGGGTTTGGTTTCATCAGGTTTCTCTCTTGTGGATATACGAAGTACTTGCATAATTGCAGCCGGAATGTGCGTGTTCCTTTTTTTTTTTTTTTTGCCCTTAGTTGATGCAATTTATGCTGGAGCAACGTCCTTGTGCTGAAATTTCTCTGATAGACATGCATGTGAACTGAAATTCGTCTGTTTGTGATTGGGTAAAAGAAAGGTAGACTTTTTTTTAAAAAAACAGTAGAAGCCTTTCTTTGGGGCATACTGTATAATGAGAGTATGAGACTAATCTATTATTTATTTATTTTTTTTGAAAGGAGAGACTAATCTATTATTAATTTAGGATGGTAAATTACAGGCTCAAATTTGGTTTTCTTTTTTCTCTACCTCTGAATTACCTGCTTAAGGCCTTGGATTCTCCTTTGTTTCTGAAATATTTGTGTGCTAGAAAAGTAGATATAATAACACATTATAATTTGCGTGCTTTCAGTTAGTTTAAGATTTTTGATAGCTATTGTGTGTACATACAGGCTATCTTCAAGCCACCAAAAGCGATGCGTGGTGGAATTCCCATATGCTTTCCACAGGTACTGCAATATTCCCTATATGTTTGCAGTGAACAGTGCACATCTGCACCAGTTTGGGAGATGGATTTTCATCCCTTGAGGGGATGCAATTTTACTTCTGAACTGGTGAAAAAATGAACGTTTTTAACTGTAAAACCTTTGTCAGTTTGGAAATTGTGGAACATTGGAGCAGCATGGATTTGCAAGGAACCGGCTATGGGCCATAGATGATGAGGCTCCACCACTAAATCATAATGATAACAACGGCAAAGTTTCTGTTGACCTTCTGTTAAAGCCATCTGAAGATGATCTCAAATGTTGGCCACACTGGTATGATAACTTATTCTGGGGACATATATATTTAACTGTCCTTGAGTAGTTTGTCTGTTACAGTTAGGTGAGTAAAATGTCCAATTCTGGTTAGCTAGTGTGTCAGGGAGGTGGTTGGTTAAATAGCTCAGGCCATAAAGTAATAAGTACTTCTATGGGCCTTCGGTATAAAAATTTCTAAATGACTATTCATCAGAATAGACTGATTCTGTTGAATATAGCAACTGGGTAGAAATGAGAGAAACTACTTTTCGGATCAGAAACATTGGACAAACTAAATATTATATTGCTTCAGACCGAAGGTTTTTTAGTACCAAAGTAAATATTATACCAAATATATATTTTTATTACCAAGGAAATCTTAAGTCTAAATAGTGTACACCTGTTATTGATGTGGACAGGGATGTTCTGTGTGCAATAAGCTCAATACTTCAACCTCGAGCTATATTACATTAATTCTGTGATATATTTTATAAATATGATAGATGAACTTTCAAGGATTAATAAAAAAGAGTTTAGGGTTAGGCAGATGTTCTGTTTGATGAGATTTCAAACTGTAAATCTGAACTATTTCAAGCGTATAGTGGATGGAATGCTTTAGTAGTTTCGTTGAGCATTTTGATATCTGCATATTCATTCTGGAAGATTTGTCATTTGTCTGATATACTTATTATAATGTGAATTCCAGCTTTGAATTCCGTCTCAGAGTTTCTCTTTCGACGGATGGAGATCTCTCGTTAGTATCACGAGTCAGGAATGTTAATGGGAAGCCATTCAGTTTTTCGTTTGCTTACCATACATATCTTTCAGTCTCTGACATCAGGTAAGGCATTGTTTGAGCAAATATAAATCTTGTTGCTCACTGAATTTCATGTTATGTGCTTACCGCTGATGCTATAAACTCTTTCGAGTTACAAATATTATTCCTTCTCAGTAGAATATAATAATAGCTTAAGGTATAGTACATATTTATGCCATAAGCAATTAGCATTTCCTTTTTTTTTAGATAATGTAGCATAACATTTCCTGTCATCCATTGAAGCTGTACATCTCATGCTTTCACAATCAATAGAACATTTGGGGTTTTGTGATTTTCTGATGAACAATGTGCATAAGATGGTGTGCTGCACCTTTCTCATTGCAGTGAGGTGAGAATAGAAGGTCTGGAGACACTAGATTATCTTGACAACCTTAGCCAAAGAGAACGTTTTACAGAACAAGGAGATGCTATAACATTTGAGTCTGAGGTAAATTTTTATGTTTGTGTACTTACTCCAACTTTATAGGTCTTACATTTCTTTGGTAGAGATGGGTGTTGAATTTTGTCGGTATACTATAGCAAGCCTGCCTACACCGCGTGCTTGCATTTGAACACTAAATAGCTAATTTTTTTTTTTTGACTGAAAAAGGTAGAGAGACTCTACCTTATAACCATTGTATTAATGGTAGTCAAGGTGTTACATAAAGAGGTACAAAAGAACCGGATAAAGAAGAACACTTCTACTTAGAACGGCAGTACTTGGTAATTGGATTTGATATCTTGCAAGTGTATGCTTATGTTCTTATCTTGTTGGCACTAGATGTAGATATCTTATGTCTTGGCTTTATAATTAAATTTCATTATATATGTTAAGATCTGGATACCTGGTATATCTTGTGTTTCAACAGGTTTGTATCAGTTGAACCATTTTCTTGCTTTCATCTTCTTGCATTTTATGATATTCACAACCACAATCTTTTGGATTATTCTACAGAAAAACCTCTGACTTCTGTTAAAACTTTCTTTAACAATTCGGTCAAACAACACAACTGAGATTGGTAGCATGACAATTTGTGTCTCTCAGATTGCAGCCTGTGCGAGAAACACGTGAAAAGCAAGTGCAGCTGTGGAAAGATCTGATACTTGATTATTGTAGAAGTCAAAAGCTATATATAATCTCCCTAGAAGAAGATTTCCCATTGTTCTCCAATCCAAAGATCGAGAGTAAGATTTACCTATCTTAATCTTACATACTAGTTTCTTCTGTTATTCATAAAAAAAAATGTGTCTCAGTAGCTAATCATCAAACTGTTTGGTTCGTTAAAAAAAAAAAAACTCAGCAACGAGGCATGACTGCAATGCATTCAAAGGGCTATGGAGGCTTTGAGTACATAAGAACAAAATAATTGTACTTGATTAGCTCGTTACACTCTTACCTGTTGCACTGAATTCACACAAATTGTTCTCTTCTGCAGGATCTCTTAGCCATGAAGCAAAGGAAGTATTCCTTGCTGCTCTTGTTAATGAAGGTCCATTTTACCATTAAATCTCTTATCTTTTATCACAGCTATAGTAATTCTGTGCATTACAAAATCATTTGTTTGATGCTCTGCACCTTCTTAAATCTATGTTGAAACTGCATGCAGGACGTGCAGAATGGATGGACAAAGGTCATAAGAAGTGCCTCATTCTTTGGTTGCGGATACAAGATTGGGCTAACTACATATTAAATTTTGTACGATTGTTTTATATTCGGCATTTGTTTAGGCGCTATCTATTAATTATTTGTGAACAATACATAGTGGCATTGTCTTCATTGTGTCATAATATTTCTCTCTACCCTGTGTTTGTAGGTAAAGGATAATGGGCTGGAAGATAGTGTAATGACTGTTGAAGAAATACGTTCAGGAATTGAAACACGTGGGACTGGTAATCTGCAAACCTCAGAATTATGGCACTAAATTTTCCTTTTCTCCAACTGTCAATATTGTGTGTCTCAAAGCATATTTTCTATCCTGAAAACAATTTTGTGGTGGAAACCTAATAACCTATGGTAGAGGTACTAATATTGTAGTTGGTTTTTGTATTTTGGCTTGATATTTCACTTGTACGTCGGTATTTTGAACAAAGGTAGTCTCTGGATGGATGGGACACTGCAAAGCCATTAATTAAGACAGACGATTAATCAGTGTTTAATGGACAGCTAACGTCTCAAATACTGTTCATACCGAAAATTAATCAATAAGGTATTTGTCAAAAAGATTGATAAATTGTGACTAAGCAAGCATGAGTTGTGTGCCAAACATTTCATTATTTATAAGTTTTGTTGACCGACATTGTTAGGACACTCCAGCGAACGCTATTCAACACAATTTAGCCTCTGTGACCAACTAATTGGCTGTTTTTCAGAACACCCATATACATTAATTGGTTTTTGTACTTCTTCTTCTTCATCATCATCATCCAATAAAGATGTTTCTGGCCTGTTAAAAGTGTGAGGCTTAAATTGATTTATCTATATCTATCTATACTACTAGTGGTGGTGTCCGTTCTGCCACATCACCTCTGTTGTCTCTCACAATCTATACTATTACACCACCCTCCACCCTACTTCATTGTTGGCTCTCACAATCTATACTATTACACCACCCTCCACCCTACTTCATTGTTGGCTCTCACAATCTATACTATTACACCACCCTCCACCCTACTTCACTGTTGGCTTTCTCCAAATTTCGAAATTACCTACTTGTCCAATAAGGAAAATCATAAAAGTACTACTTGAACTAAATATGTCTTTAATTGGCTTAATAAGCTTGAAACATAATTTATTTTCCGTTGGGCTCTTGGATAGTTTTATGATACGACCTCTGTTGCAGAACTTGCCGGAATTGACCGTGGTGTTCTCATGAGGGCTTTGAAGTTACTGGAACAGAAGGGCAAAGCAGCGATTTTTAAGGGCACTTCAGCTGATGATGAAGGTGTAAAATTTTCGGCTTAATGTCTGGGGCCTGTGTGGCAGATCAATTATCCTGACCAGCATCTTTGAATGACGAGAATTCTTGCCAACCAGGACGCTGATCACGTCCTCCCCAAACATATTTATCTGCCTTACTGTTCACTGCTGCTGCTGTTAAATGCCATGTTGGCCTGTCCATCTTTGACTGAAAAAAACACTGTAATCAGAACTTAATTCATTTCCACAAGCATACCTACAAACCCTTCTGTTGTTGTGTGATAAAACTAGGAACTTGTCTTGCATCTCATGCAAATAAATTTTCTATTTAATCAGGTCTATTTAGAAAGCAACAGGCAAGCATTGGCAGACCTTTATTGGAGAGTACCTAGTACTAAGTACTGTACTACCTATGGATTACGATCACCTCAGGAAGATGCAAAAGAAAACCCAAACCCAACCAAGGAGCTTTCATTTTCCCAACTAAAGCACTCCGTATTGGTGAGCACCACAAGTCCGTAACTCGAGAAACTTCTGAGAACCAAATTCTTAAATCTTTCGGTTCACACTACCAAACAGAAACTGGGATCCACAAATCCAATTTGTGGCAAAAACACGCAAGAATTCGATCCTCTCGATCCTGCCACTGACATGTAGACCACGAGGAATCAATCATCAGTCGGCGAAGGCCCATCAACAGAATCTGTGGGTACAGCAAGCCATTTCAACGCTTTTATTTTTTTGATCACCACGATGAAAAACGCGGCCGGCTAACCGGTCAACCACTACCGTTTTTGACGTCAATTTCAATGCTCGGAATGCTATACAGTCAGGTACAATGCATACATCTCTACTACCTGCATCTCCATCTCAAATCAAATCGGATATTTTATTAAAGAAGAGAAGGAAAAAAGAAAAAGAGGAGAATAATTGTTCTCTGTTCATGAGCAGCCACTAATATGAAAGGGGAGTTAGTGGATGGCATTTGATTTTGATTTGATCGATACCATTCCGCTTTCACCTGCCGTTGTTGATCAGCCATGGCATCACTAAAGTAAAGGCCCCCAGGAACCGATGATTTGGTGAAAGGAATAAACAAAACCAGCACGCAAACCTGTAGTAGCAAGTGGGGGGAGTTCTTTGACATATATACCCCTCCTTCCTCTTGGTTCCTTTCCCCCAACTCCATTATTGATTCTTGCAAGGAGGAAGAGCAGCTAGAGGCGAGGCAAGAAAAGAAGTGGAATCTCTCCGTTAGACAGGTTTGTTTTCCTGCGAGTGCTCTCTAATTTGCACTGATTAAGCTTTGATGATGCTTGATTTGTGGTTTGATTGTTCTTCTTGTTGTTGGAGATAGGAAGAGGAAAAGCAAGGGGGAATTGGGGATGGCGTCAAAGAGGATACAGAAGGAGCTCAAGGATCTGCAGAAGGATCCCCCTACATCATGCAGTGCAGGTCTTGCTTTCTTTCTTTTGCTTGCTTCTTTTGGGCGTGGATTTTGCAGTTCTAGGCCATACATCTTGCACAGGAGTCAGATTTTTGTACATGTGCTTCTGAATGACTTCTTTGTCCACGTGCTTGCTGCTTTGCCGTAGAATAGCAATGGAAAATTGCTCTCCAATTTGTCATATACATCAAAGGGGCTTAGCTTAGCAGTATCTGGAGTAACTCTCTGTACTCAGCTTTGCCCCAGCAAAAGAGGGGAAAGACAGATCACTGTATGATTAGAGTTTTCCTCTTATGAAGATTACGGATGGAGGTTTTATATATATATCGATTAAGATTAATACGGCAGAGTTTGTCTGAACGTACTCATGCAGGGATTAGTTTATGCTATTATGATTGACAGGGATACTATATTTGCCCTGATGAATTCTGGTAGAATTACTTCCCTTTCCATGGCTGATATAGGCTGGTGTTGTTGTTATTGTTGTGATTTAGTTTACTTTACAAACTAAATCTCACCATACAAGTATGCTCAAGAAGTGTCAATTAACTGAGCTGAATATTGCATATAGGGTGCTGTGCGATTTGTATTCTGAAATGTAAATGTTACCTGTCAAGTGCTTTGTCAAAGGAGTTGCTGGTGTGGTACTATAAATACCATGAGTATCAAATCGGACTATTCCTTCTAATTTAGCTCATCATTTACTAATATAGCATAAAACAATGGAAATGTAGTTCAGTATAGAAAAGTGATTAGCTTGCCTTATTCGAGAGAAAACTAGTTGGTTGTCTAGTTGTTATTCTTCATCTTTGTTTCCAATGATCCAGGAGAACTTTTATACCAAAACAACTGCATCCATGCTGCATCTTTGTTTCTAGAACCCAGGATCTGTCAGACCTGTCATCCTGTCCATTGGTCAGTTCATATGCTTTTATCTTTTGTAGTGGTTCTACTAGTTTTTAAAATTTATAGCAGGGCCCAAAATATTCAATAGAATAAACTTAATTTGTTAGACTACTTGTATGAACTTTCTTCGCCTTATGGACAGGTGGCCTTCACTCTTGCACTTTAAACTTCGTTCAACTAGTTGGATCGCATGTGCCATGGCGGCCACGCTTACACATTGGAAACATAAGTACTATTTAGTGTGGCTAGAATAAGTTTGGTCCTTTGAGCTTGGAGCTCACCCTGTCCATACCTGTAAGAAGTGACAATTTCATGTTGTCTAGTTGTATACCATTAAGCGAAAATGGTAACATACTGTTATTTTGTCAAAGGAATGTCTTCCAATTTTCCTTGGGGTCAAGAAAAACCAACCTGAGCTTAACTGTGCACATAACAATGGATACTTGTCTTTTGTCCTTCAGCCTACTTCTGTTTTGTTTGACCCTGTTTCAATACCCTTATTTATCATGCAATTTCATCTCTAATCAAAGCTGTAGAGCTAGACCATATGCCCATAATATGATATGGTTATCAGGCAATGGATAGTAGCCTAGGACTGCACCTAGCCACATTTCTTAACAGTGATGATTTATTACTATTTGACAGGTCCTGTTGGTGAAGACATGTTCCACTGGCAGGCAACGATAATGGGTCCATCTGATAGCCCATATGCTGGTGGGGTTTTCCTAGTTACCATCCACTTCCCTCCTGATTATCCCTTCAAACCACCCAAGGTACTTGGCAGTGACTTATCACTCCCTTTTTATCTGTCCACTATTCCTAGTCATATATATCTTCTTACTGCTGTTTTGTAAAACTGTAACCCTATTCCTCTGCTCATTTCACATATACAAATAGAACTCTGGCAGATGCTATAATTTGTGGTTGATTGAATTGGTGCTTTATTCATATTTTTTATTCTATTCTAAAGCATTCAAGGGATTGAGAACGTGGTATAAATTATAAAGTTCATGCTGAAGTTGTGCACAAGAGCAACTGGTGGCATGTCATGCCAGTAACTAACTTGTTGAAAACATACAGGTTTAGACTTTAGAATGAACTTAAAATCAAAGCCACTTATGAACCTGATTCTTGAAGATCAAATTTTGGGAAATCAAGGTGGATAAATATTGCAAGTTACGGCTGTAGTCATGCAAAAGTGAAAGCATAGCTGCTGTCTAATAATGCTAATTCAGTTATGTTGCCAGTGTTCTCGAATCTTTGTAGTATATAACAAAGTTGTTTCCTGGACTGTGCTATATAACCGAATAATGGTTTGGTAGTGATTGTCTTCTCACTTATCACTAAGGCTGTGTTTGCAACTCCCTTTTCCCAACCCCTCTCCCTCGTTTTCCGCGCGCACGTTTTTCAAACTGCTAAACGGTGTGTTTTTTGCAAAAAGTTTCTATACGAAAGTTGCTTAAAAAAATCAAATTAATCCATTTTTGAAAAAAAAAATAGCTTATACTTAATTAATCACACGCTAATGAATCGCTCCGTTTTCCGTGCGGAGGGAATATGTTCCCATCCACTTCATGCGAACACAGCCTAAGGTGTTCTTTTACTTCATTCTGAAAGAATATCACTTCAATTATAAATTCTTATGGTTTCTGGTTTTCAGTCTGAATATCCATTAAGTTCTATAGCTTTACAACAGCACCGAGACTGACTGAAGAATGTGACGTCTATGATATGCAATATGCAGGTGGCGTTTCGCACCAAGGTTTTCCATCCAAACATCAACAGCAACGGGAGCATTTGCCTTGACATCCTTAAGGACCAATGGAGCCCAGCACTAACCATTTCCAAGGTTTCCTCTCTCGCGTAACGCTATTTTCCTTTTGCGAGACGGTTGCTTGGTCTCTCGCAGTTGGGCTGAACGAATCCCGCAAAAACATGTGCTCTCTGCTTGCTTTCAGGTGTTGCTGTCAATCTGTTCCCTGCTGACTGATCCGAACCCTGATGATCCTCTGGTCCCTGAGATCGCCCACATGTACAAGACAGACAGGCACAAGTACGAGAACACAGCAAGGACCTGGACTCAGAGGTACGCCATGTAGCACCTCAGATATCGATGGACATGTCGATGCTGTAACAACATTATCAACGGGTGTGTCTCCCTCTCGCCTTGTGTGGTGTAAGGATCAAAACCGGCTTTGCAGTGCACTCTTGGTGTTGCTCCATTGTGTCACTCACTCATTGCAGTGATTTCGAATAGTATCAAACTGGTGGTTTTTTTTCGGTCAGATAATGTTTGCAACTTGCCAACAAGTCAGTGCTTCCAAATGCAGTGGTTCCTTGAATCTTGGCCCTCCAAGATCCAAATAACCAAGTTCATAGCTCGATTGACTTTTTTTTTCTTGTTCCCTTTTGCTTTTTGCATACGTTGAATGGATTGAACACGCTACTGATAATAACTAAACAGCTTACACAGATGTCCAATGGAATAGCCACATAACCTCGCACTGACGACAGTTTGCGTATCTACATTCAAATTACACAGATGTCAACTTGAGCAAGCATTGATTCTGAAAGTATAAGCTCACTCCAGTATGTTGACGTTCAAAGTGAGGAGGAAGAACACGGAGCTAGCACTCCTTGTTCATGGCCTTAAGTGCTATGCTTCATATCGATGGAGCCATAAGTACTACACATAAACTTACATTGAGCCTGTGTTCTCTCTATGGCAAAATGCTTCACCAAACACAACCGGTCAACCAAAATGTACAGGAGATGTCTGTCTATCAAGGTATTGACTAGGTAATTCTCAAGCATATCTGAAGAGAGGCTGAAACAATAAACCAACCAGAGGGGTGAATGGTTGTAGTACCTAAAAATCAAAACTTTTAGCGGAATTAAAAGTTACCCTCGAATTGATGTCGATCGGTCGGACTGGAGTTGATTAGCAAGGTGACCGGAGTTGATCAGCTGTGCATACGTGAGGAGGAGGGCAAGGTGGAGGGGAGTTTGTTTTTCTATTCTCTTCTAAATGATCTAAGTAAAAACTGATGATCCGATGTTTTGATTGTTTTTCTTTGAACTTCTAATATATTTTTTTCTAATTTTTAAGATGTAACATATGGTGGCTTAAGATTTTTCTAAAAGTAAATCTAATGGTTGAAAATAATGGATTCACCTATTTAAAAGGAAATCGATGGCATGTAGTTTCTATTTTTTCTAAATAAATAAATAAATTTAAGACGTAATATGTGATGACCAGAGCTCTATAGAGGATGTAGAATGCTTAAGATGATGTAATAGTTATCATCTATGTTTTTCATGTTTCATTCTTGTTGCTATTTGGTTGCCATGCAAAGAATAGGGGTCTATGTTGAAATGATGTATTTTTATTTTTATATAGTGAAAAAACATGGTAATATAGGTCTCAAATTATTTATTTAATTATACATAAAACAACAGTTCAAACAAACAAAAATTGGAGATAACTTAAGAATTATAATCATTTAGCTTTATAGTTATTGATATATTGTTTTTGTATTAGATTGTTAATTCAAAGTTAGGAGAGGAAGAAAATAACTAGGAGATGAGGGAAGGGAATTGTCGGACGGGAGATAGTATATGTGCATATAATTGTAAGATTTTTACATGTTTAAGGGGTTGTAATAACTATTACATTTATTAACTACAAATAGAATAAAAAATTTATTGGTTGATTGATACTTATCTTTTCCTACAATAAGAAACATGAATATTTTTATCATTGTAGATCTAATTAATTATTGTGATGTCAAGTACGATGACAAAATCTATATAGTTATTTTTTTCGTAATGTTTATAATTGCTCGAATGACATGCAAAGTTAGAAAATATGGCCCCAAAAGTTACATATTTCCTTTGAAAGGTTAATTATAATTAATATATGTCTCTAATTGTAAATTTAGTCATAAATAATCTAAACAACATAAACGGATAAAAAAATTTCCTATATGATTTAGATTTTATAGTTGCTTAAATTTCTTTTACAAAAAATTTGCTGGAGTATCGACAGCCCCCTACCATATGTCACAATCCATTTTTTTCCTGTTGGCTTATGTTAAGTATAGAGTATAGATCATGTCTTTGTCATGCTAGCTTTGAGGAGATGGTGTTTTTACCACAGGGAGGAATCAGAGGAAAAAGCGGATGATGTGAATAGGAGGGTACAAAGTACATATGTACGTCTAGGGTGGGGCTGGGTTGAGAGCTGGATTTTTTTTTTCCGTAAGATAGGTCTAATGGTTGAAATAATGGATCCATAAGATTTAATAAAATCCAACGGTTCTTTTTTTTTAGAATTTATAGGAATTTTTTTTCTAATTTATTAGAGTGCCACCTGACGACTTAGGAGCTTATGTAGGAGTGCCATTTGGCAGTTGAAGAGTGTTTGTAGGAATGAAGTTTAATAAACTTTTAGTATATAAATAGATGATATAAACGGTAGAGTCAATGATTAGAAGAAAACACTCTAGGTTCATCAACTGAACTTGACATGACCCAAATGAGCATAGAAGCATATGTAACTAGGAGAGAGCTTCTAATAAGCTTATTTGATCATAGAGATGCAAATTATAGGGTATTTGCTTGCCAAACATTCATCCCAAATCCAAGTACTTATTTTGCCATTTACTATTTGTTTGAACAAAAAGTACACAAGTTTTCTGAATCTTCAAGTCGGTCCAAAAATATTGGGTTATAGCAAAGTTGCTTACCTTAACGTTACTTTCTTTTGTGTTTTTAAACCAGAAATTTTATTTTCCATAACCTCTGATTATTAAAAAAAGTTAGACTTAGGCCACCTTCCGATTATTGCAAAAAGTCAGCTCTAAGATTAACTTAATCCACCTTGAACATTTGCAATGTAATAAATAAAATGTTGTGTAGCAACTTAAGCATAGTATCTTTACAATTAACAAAAGTCTGAATACTTATATTATATGATTCAATCTTTTGTCTTAGATAATACTCTTTAGATCTAATTTTGGCAGTTAAATATGTTTCAACTTTGTTCTATATGACTAAGTAGTTCTAGCAACTTTTAGTTTTAGGTTTGATTTTAAATATAATTCATCACAATCTAAAGAAATAAGATTTAAAAAATTATTTTTAACAGTTTATGCACCCATCTGGAATGATGTGATATATTATGCTCAACAACATTTTTATTTTGATTACTATATAAATAATTATAATAATTAGACTAAGAAGCTGAATTGCTTATATATATACAATTAATTACGTATGAAAACAAATACCTTTTATTGATATGTAGACTAGAAAGCTCAATTGTTTTCTTTAATAAGTTTGTATCATTGAGTTGTGGCTTAAAAGATCTCGAGACAGTCATCAAACCGATCACCTATTTTGTTTCATTCTCCTATTCATCATCTCCGCTTGTACCGTGTTAATCAGAATCTAAGTCAAAACTAAAACTATTAGAAAATAATAATTTACCCTCTTCTTCCCTAGAATACCAATCGGCTTTGTTGCTGTATCAAACTTTCAAAAACACATCAGCTCGGCTCCAAAGGAAGTGCTTGGCTGTATTATGAGATCGGACGTAGCACAGAGAATTTTATAAACCGTATGGGCAATCTTTTGGCTGTTTCAAAATCTCACACATTTAATTAACATGAACTAACTTCCTATTTTTTAGGTCTTTCTACTTGTATATATTCAGGTATGGTTACAACGAGTTACGATCATTACTTCGTATTCGCGGTGATGGCGATGGAGTTGCGAGGGAAGAAGATGGTGTTGCGAGGGGAAGAAGAGGGCATAGCAATCCCGGTTGGAGAAGGAGCGGCGCTGGGAGGAATAGTTATGGTGTGGATGGGGTTGGACTCGTTTGGATATGGGTCCAATATCGGTGGACGAAAATACCCCTAATTAAGTGCTAATCCTATTTTTAATATCAGGCACTGATGATCTTTAATTTTCATGTAACTTTTTTGTCGGAGCACAAAATCACATCCCATAATTTTTTTTAGTTTTTAAAAGCCACGTCACTCACTACCCTTACTCCTTTGTCACATTTTTATTTGCTTACTCGATCTACCACTAATTCTATTCATCCTCTTTAGAACTTTAAAAATTAGGCCTTATTTTTAGAGCTCATTGTTTTGTTGGGTTTCGTTTTCATAATTTTTTAGAAGTATCGTCAAACATCGCCAATTTACTACTCTACGGCCCGTCCGTTGCCACCTCTCTTTATTGTCATTGGATTTTAAAAATCAAACATAATTATTGTTTATGTTTTTTTACTTTCCATAAGTCTCGCCAAGTTGTTAGTGGCTTCGCCACTTTACTCCTCTACAGCTCGCCCGCTGCCTCCCCTCCTTATTGTCATTGAGATTTTAAAAATCGAACATAATTATCATTGGGGTTTATTTTTACTCTCCATAAGTCCCGCCAACAGTCGTGATCAAGCTGCTTAACGACATACCCATGGTCACTCCTCTTAATCATCATTGAGATTCTATTCAGGATTTTGTTTATAATTTGTAGATATCCCATCAATCGCCAGCACTCTACTCCTTTACTGGCCTATTGCTTCTTTTCTCTTTATTGTCATTTGTCATCGTTGTGTTCTAGATTGACTTTTTTTTGAAAATTGCATATTTTTCATTCCGATAATTTTAATTCATAAATTATATTTCTACTTGAACTCTTATAATTATTTTTCTATTTTTAAAATTAATTTTATATGTTATTTTGAACTTCAATTAATCTCATCATGTGTTCTACATTCTCTTATTTCAATAGTCTTTATTTTTTTATTACAAATTTTAGTTATTTATAAATTGTATTCTACTTGAGCTCTTATTTTTATTTTTCTATTTTCTGATTTTTTTTAATTTTTTATTTCGAATTTTAATTAATCTCGTATTGTGTTCTATATAGACTGTTCTTTTGATATTTCTTAATTTTTATTTCCAATTTAATTTGTTTCAAAATTGTATTCCTACTTGAACTCTCTTTTTTATTTTTTTTTTCTAATTTTGGATTTTATTTATTTTTATTTTGAATTTTAATTAGTATCATATTTGTTTCTTATATGCACTCTTGTTTCAATATCGCTTAACTTTAATTTCGAATATTAGTTATTTTCAAATTGTATTCCTATGTGAACTCTTCTTTTATTTTTTTCTGATTTCATGTTTTATTTTATTTTTATTCCAAATTTTAATTAATCCCATATTGGGTTCTTATAAGGACTCTCCTTTCAATATTTCTTATTTATAATTTCGAATTTCAGTTATTTTTAAATTGTATTCCTACTTGGACTCTTCTTTTTTTTATAATTTTGAAATTTATTTTATTTTTATTTCGAATTTTGATTAATATCGTATTGAGTTCTTATAAGGACTCTTTTTTCAATCTCTACTATTATAAAAATTGAAGATGTTTTTGCTGGTCGTGTATGAATCGGTTTTAATTTTATGTTTCAGTATTAATCTCTATCTATACTTAAAAAGAAGAAGAAATTTTCTTTGTCAGTAAAAAAAAGAAAAAAAGGTCCAACTCAAAAAGGTAAAAAAAAGAAAAGAAGAAGTCCAACTGAAAAAAAAGAAAAAAAAAGTCCGACTCAAAAAGTGAAAAAGGAAAAGAAATCCGACTAAAAAGTGATAAAAAAGCTTCTGTAGTCGGTAAAAAGACATGCCGTCATAATAAAAATTGTCCGACTCAAAAAAAAGAAAAAAAATATAGCCAGTAAAAAAACAAAAAAGTTCGTTTGGTTTTTTTCACCGGTTTTTTCCCGACATTTTATTTTTGCACGCAAAAGACTTTTTTTTCCCACACGCTAAGGCTTTTATTTTTTTTCTTTTTTATTTCGATGTGTTCACCGCGCGCCTCCTGGACACTTTTGGTTTTTTTCGTTAATTTTTTTGTCACCATTTTTTCTCCCGTGCGCCTTTTGTTTTACTCATCCGGATTTTTAATCCTATCCGTTCGCCGCATGGCAAAACAAAACCGGAAAAACTAATTCGTGCATGCTTGTCGGCGATGCACACTTTTTTAGATCAAAGGCACATGCCCAGCTTTTAATAAAAAGCGTAACAGGTTCGATACAAAGGTTCAGGAACAAACAGAAGAAGAGCAAGATAAATGCTGGGGATTCCAGCTTACAAAACATATCAACATTAGATCACAGATACTTAGGTATTGCGCAACATCAGACATTGCTTCTCCCTCCCGCCTCTTGGATACTGGCAAGCAACAAGCCCCTTAAACCTTCCAGCTCGCTCGTATCCTTCGCCGGCACCAGTCTTCTCCACTGTATCAAAAATGACATCGCCTTGTGAGCTAAATGCAAAACATCTTTCAACAGTTTATTGTTAAACACCCAGTCGTTCCGCACTAGCCAAATCACCCACACTCCAGCGGCCAGAAGATAAAACAGGGAAACATTTTGTTTCTCATGGCCATTCACCAAAGATAAAAGCTCCTCTCTAGAACTGGGGACTTTCTCCCAGCTGAGAGCATCTCTATAGCAGCACCAAAGAAATTGTGCAGGGGGCATTTAAACATCAGATGATCAACATCTTCCTCCTGGCCACAAAGTTTACACAGCGGACTGCCCTGCCAATTCATTTTCTTTAGTTGCTTTGCTGCCTGAATTCTCCCCTTTAACATCAACCAGAAAAAGATTTTAACTTTAAGTGGAATAGGAGCCTTCCATAATGCCTGAAGTTTCAAGTCTCTAACACCACCACACATCATCTCTCTGTACAAAGTTTTTGTGGTAAATTTCTCTGATTTAGTAAGCTTCCAAAACATCACATCACGTGCAGCATTCAGTTGTACCTCATCAAGAATACTCATCAAGTCAGACCATTCTATCACCTCTGCTTCCCCTAAATTTCTTTTAACATTCACCCTCCAACCTACTCCAGTGTACATTTGGTGTACTGTCTTCCTTGGATCAGAACAGATACCATAAAGCAATGGAAATTGAGTTTTCAAAGGGACCTCCTCTAACCACACATCTTCCCAAAAGCTTATCGATTTTCCATTCCCAACTCTATAAGCACTGCCACAACTCATCCATTTTTTAATTTCATGAAGCCCTTTCCAAAATTGTGATCCCCCTTCAGGTCTGGATTGAAAGAACCCTCCACCACTTCCCAAATATTTTCTCCTTAGTAGATCACAACATGGGTCTTCACATCCAGACTCTAATTTGAAGATCCATTTACATAGTAGAGCTTTGTTCATTACTCTTGTGTTTATGAAACCCAGGCCTCCAAACTCTTTAGGCCTGCATAGAATCTCCCATCTCATCAAATGATACTTCTTCTTTTGCCCCACTCCTTCCCAAAAGAATCTGGCTCTTATAGAGTCCATTCTGTGGTGACTTCCTTCAGGGAGCAAGTAGAATCCCATCATATACGTAGGAATACTACTAAGACAAGAATTTATAAGGATTGCTTTCCCTCCATAGGACAGCTGACCACACTTCCATGTTGCTAATCTTTTCTCTATCTTATCAGGTGGGTACGGCTAGATCTGCCACTGTCAGCTTCTCCATGCTGATAGGCAAACCTAGATAGGTTATAGGCAACCTCCCTGTCTTGCAATTGAAAAGATCTGCCACCCTCTTAGCTTCCTCTTCCTCAGCCCCGATCACTATCACCTCGCTCTTTTGGTAGTTAATCTTCATACCAGACATCTCTTCATAACAGTATAATAAGAATTTCACCGTGTTAATATTTTCATCCGAGTGGGACATAAACAGAATTGTGTCATCTGCGTATTGCAAATGTGTGAGCCCCCCTGGAACTAAATGAGGTACCAGCCCTTCAAGGTGACCTGCCTCTTTGGCTTTGGATAACATTTCTGACAAGGCATCTGCAACCAAATTGAATAACAAAGGGGACAATGGGTCCCCCTGTCTAACACCTCTATATGTCTTAAAAAACTCTTCAATTTTCCCATCTATTATATACTAAAAGTCCATTAAACTTCCTACAAACGCTCTCAAGCTGCCACGTGGCTCCCTCAAAACGCTCCTAAGTCGCCACGTGGCGCAACAAGAGAGTTGAGAACCCCCTAGGGCCCGCACGTGCAGTGCATGGGTTATTTCCATAACGTGAACTAACGAAGATTAGTTCCATATATAATTGTGTATGGGAGGCAAGAGATTCGAAATTAATGTCAAAGCAAAATCTAATCACATATGGCAAGATTAGGCACGTGCAGCGCATGGATTTGTCATGAATAAACGAATATTAGTTCCATAATTGTGTACACAAGGCAAGACTACATA
>CM020179.1:38419789-38456120 GCA_009805545.1 Oryza longistaminata | reverse complement strand
CGATTTTTAATCCTATCCGTTCGCCGCATGGCAAACAAAACCGGAAAAACTAATTCGTGCATGCTTGTCGGCGATGCAAACTTTAAGCCCATAGAACCAGGCCCATTCGTTTGTTTGCCCATCTTTTTGCTCTTCCCCATTCCTCAACTCATATCAGCGAGACCTCAGCAGTGTCGATACCTCGATGGTTACTTGCTATGGTTTCTTCACAGCACTAACCATTTCCAAGGTTGCCTCTCTCGTGTAATGCTATTTTCCTTTTACGAGACGATTGCTTGGTCCCTACAGTTGGGCTGAACAAATCCGGCAAAATGTGCTCTCTGTTTGATTTCAGGTGTTGCTGTCAATTTGCTCTCTGCCGACTGATCCGAATCCTGATGATCCCCTGGTCCCTGAAATCGCCCACACGTACAAGTACGAAACAAGGCAATGACCTGGACTCAGAGGTATGCAATGTAGCACCTCAGATTTCGATGGACATGTCGATGCTGTAACAACATTACCAACGGCGTGTCTCCCCAGGGGTTGAAATTTCGAAATTGGATTTTATGCCCAGGGTCACCGAAATTTCAGAAATTTCGGTAATTTCAGAAATTTATGGTCGAAATTATTTGAAAATTTAACTGAATTTGAATAAAAATTGATCAAATTTACAAAAAAAAGTTGCAAAAAAACCAAAAATTTCGTACGAGATTTGAGCATGCAAGTGGGGGGCGAAATTTCAGAAATTTCGAACTGAAATTTCAAACCCTGTGCCTCCCTCGTGTGCGTTCGTGCGCTCGCGCTCTCACCTCGTGTGTCTGTAAGGATCAAAACTGGCTTTGCAGTGCACTCTGGTGTTGCTGTATTGTGTCACTCACTCGTTGCAGTGATTTCAAACAGCATCAAACTGGTGTTGGGGTGCTTTTTTGGTTAGATAATCAGGAGCTGAGCTAAAACAAAATGGAGAGGGATGCTACTCTTTTGCTTTACTCTACTTTAGAGTAAGAAGACTGATATGAGTGCCTAAGTTTAAAGAGTAAATTCCCTATATACCCTTGGAGTTGAGCTAAAACAAAATGGAGAGGGATGCCACTCACTTGCTTTACTCTACTTTAGAGTAAGAAGGCTGATATGAGTGCCTAAGTTTAAAGAGTAAATTCCCTGTATACCTTTGAAAACTCACCCAATCCCTTTCATACCCCTGAAATTTACCCGATCCCTTCTATACCCCTGAAATTTTAACTTAATCTCTTCCATGCCCCTACCGCTACATTTTCCTTTTATTCCACTATTAAGTTTGGTTGCAAATGTCTTTTATGCCCATGATGATTTATGTTTGAATAACGTTGAAAAACGATTGAAAATTTGTTTGAGTGCATGCATTTTATGAAACTAAAGAGATTAAATAATTAGTTTAGAAATTTTTAACATAAATTTTGAAAATAAAACAAATGTAATAGATTAAATTTTTTATTTGAACTTTTAATAGGGCAGTGGATCTTTTTTGATCGGGAGCATTATATTCATAAAAAAAATATCGTGAGCATTGGTAGTTCTATCTTTGTATGAATACTCCTCATTTTTATGACTTTATAAAAAATAAAAATAAATACATATTTTTTTATTTCATCATCTAAAAATAAATCTTGTCATAAATAATGTATCGCACAACAAACTCATAATTATAACAGTCTCATGCGACAAACTTTTACATTTTCAATAATGTAATTCATAAATTTATATGTTCATCCAAAGGGTAAAATGGTCATTTTTATAGAAATTTGATGGCCAACTAATGGTCAGCTGACCAAAGGGGTATGGAAGGGATCAAAATTAAATTTTGAAGACATACAAGGAAATAAGCAAAATTCAGGGATATAGAAGAGATTAGCTAAGATTGCAGGGGTATACACTCAAGTTTAAATTAAGGGGGTCCATATATGATGAAAATAATTAAACTATAGCTAAAAGAATTTCTTGACTGGTTCATGGGCACCCCTCCCCCTCCCTCTCCCTCTCCCTCTCCTCCCCTAACTAGCTCCGCCCCTGCAGATAATGTTGCAACTTGCCAACGAGTCAGTGCTTCCAAATGAAGTGGTTCCTTGAATTGAATCCTGGCAGTGTTTGCAGCGTTGTGGTCCTTGAATCGTCGTTAACTAGAGGCTTAAACTGCTTTCTCAGTGTTTGCAGATGTAGACGGCCATAGTCATTTGACGATGAGATCTTTTACCAGTGTTAAATGATTATTGGTGTACTAGCAGCAGCGGTTTGCTTTGCTGTGAAGTGAGGGAGGAGGATGCATGCACTAGGTCCGAAAACAACTAAAGCTGTGGTTTTGTTCAAGAAAGTAGGTGAGGTTATCAGAAGTTTAGCTGTAAATCCAGTGGGGTATACAGTGAGATGCTCGCTGTCTTCTGCACAGGGGTGAAGTATATGCGTGCAATTTTTTTACAGTTAGTTCTGCTCTAGTCGTGCACAGTATACTCTTACAAAGGACTCCCAAAGTATACGCTCATTGGCTGTACAGTCCAAAGTTACTACGACTACAAAGCAAGAAAAGAGAGAATTTCATCAGGCTTTTGTCTTCCATTCCCTTTCACCGAACGGTGTGTCTCGCGTGGGATTTTTTTTTCCTCGTAAATTCTTTTCTGAACTTTTTCTTGCTATCCGTACTAAACCCGGGATGTCAGATATGGAACGAAGAATCAAGGCCGACTTGAATGGAGCAGATGCCAAATCTACCATTGCTATCAGTTGACGTCCTTTGATCCTTTCACCTCTTTCCACCGAACGTTGCTCGTGCCGTCGTGCAGGCGAGGCACAGTTTGACCCCCTCACTTCCACGCGTGCATGTGCCTGTTTCCAAGTTCATGAGCCTAGCTATCGCCATATATAGGATGTGAAATGCAAGAGCGAGTCGTGGTACTGCCGGTACTTTGATCTGGCAGTCTCGGCTTTTGGCGACTTTGAGAGACGCAGACGTAGTGCAGGTGCAGAGGCTGCTGCTGCGGCAGCAGCCTTGTTGCGGAGCGGATGATGTGCTGTGCCTGCGCAATAATACCGGCGGCACAGGAGCTGTTGGTGGTTGCGGCATCCCAAAAATGAGCCCGTAATCATGCAGCGCTCACGTGGTTGGCCGTGCACGCCTCCGCTGCAGCTTTCACTGCCGCTTGCAGCGGTGTGCATCAGTGTATGGTGGTGGCGCACGCCGATCGATCCGTCTATCCGTTCCACGGGGGTTGGTACTTCGGTTGGTGGACTTGCCTGCTGCCCGCATGCCCCCCTGCTTTGCGTTTGGATCGAAGGGTTTATATTAGCTTAACCAGTTAAGCTTGGGCTATGTTGTGAGTACTATAGTGCTTTAGAAGAGTTCTTTCTGGTAGGTTGGGTTCGGTTAGAAACTGATGAGCCACACACTCGCAGGAGCTTAAGGCTTTCGAGTCTCCAGTACTTGCACCGAGCCCAATTTGAGAAGAAAACGGGGTTCGAAGTGTTAACGATCCCAACAAGGGCAGGGAGAAAAAAAAATATTGCGAGAGAGAGAGAGCAGCGTGCAGGTTGTGCAACAGGAAGCGGCTATCGCGGCGCCCGAGTCGGTCCCGACAAGAGACGACGAGGCCGCAGCAAACGGAACAGGACGCGCTCTCGCGCGGTGCCGTTGGTTGGCCACGCACAGGAGCAGCACACGCACCGCCCCCGAAATGCATCCAAAACATCGACCAATCCCAACAAATCCGCAGCGCTGACGCGTGACGCGGTGGTCTCGTCGTCGCCCGCGCCGCTGCGCTCGGGATACTGCCGCTGCCCGCTGCCTGCCATTCCGATACGGCGCGCCGGGACCCCCGATGCTATATCCTCCTCCTGCTCTGCCCTGCCGTGCGCTGTGCTATCTGCCTATCTCTTCCGCGCCTGTCTGCTGCTGCGCACAGTTCTTTTCATCCTTTTCCAAGGCGCGCGCGCGGTCACACAGAGCCAGCCACTCGGCGAGGCCGGAGCCCCGGACCGAGATAACGGAAATCAATCAACCGCTCCCTCGCTCACGGGTGGCAAGAGCGCAGAGGGGAGAGCACCGTAAAGCTGCCCTGCTGCTGGCTGCACACGTAATTCCATCGCTTGAGGTGACCACCAACACGAGGGAAATCTGAGGTTACCACATCGGGGTCGGGGCTAGTCTAACCGGGCTCGAGGTGGCAGGCCTGAGTGGCTGACAGTGGGCCATGCTTAGGTCATGTCTTTGGTCCGTACGTAAGGCCCGAAGCCCAATATCAGCACCCAGCGGATGCTCCATCCTATCATCCTTCCAAAAAATAACGTACGGGGGTAAAAAATGGCCTCCATCGGATACATCATCGGCTACGTAAAAAATAGAGCGTACGCTAAACACAGGGAACATCAAATTTAGTGTTCCTCTCTCCTCATGCCCTATCCCAACCACCACAGCTCCCGCCCCATTTGGAGTTCCGGTTCGATCTCTCGTAGCATCTGTGCAGCGACAGGCAGAGAAGGAGAGGGAGGATGAGGAGCGGCAGACAGTGGTAGAGAGGGAGGATGAGGTGTGGCTCCGGCTGGATTGACCGTCAGAGTCAGAGAAGAGAGGTAGATAGGTGGCACCAACTGGATCTGAGGGAGTTAATGGAGAAGAAGTGGCCCCCTCCCGGTGTTGTGTCGGCCGCGCCGCCGCTCCCCTTTACCCGCGACTTTGACTGCCGCATTTCCCCTCCGCTAACGACTCCCGCCACCGGCCCCCTCTAGCTCCTGCCTTCCGCCACCGCTCCCGTTCGCTCGCGACTTCCACCACCACATCTCCCCTCTACCTGCGACTTCCGCCGCTGCATCTCCACCTCCGCTCGCGTCTTTCGCTACACCTCCTCCTTCCGCCGCATCTCCCCTCTGCCGTGACTTCCACCACCGCATCTCCCTCTCTGCCCACGCCTTCCACCGCACCTCCCCCTCCTGTCGCGCTGCTTCTCCACCCATCAACCGCACCACACCTACACCGCCCGCGACCACACCACCCCCGAACCGCCCATCAGCCCTCCTCGCCCTTCCCGTCCTACATACGGAGTAGAAGAGAGGAAGAGTTAGTGAGAAATTAATATAAAATATATGGTGGTTAAAATATATTAGTAAAATATAGGATGATACAATATGGATGATCTATTAGAGATTTAGAGTGAAAAGAAATATGGAGCGAGAATATTTTTAGACAACCATCCAAATGAAAATATGGAGGATGAAATTTGGATGAGCTACTGGGGATGCTCTAAGATGGAGCGCTTGAGCAGCTATAGTCTTACCGAAACGGGATCCCAATATCCCGTTAGAACGGGACTAGCATCACCACGGTAACAATAGACCATGTTTTCCGAGTGGTTTCGTCGTCTATTCGTTAAATTATTATCCATAGTTAGAACTTAAATTTTAAAATGTAATATTAAAATTGATCTTGAGTTTTTCATTGTAATCTTTAGCCTTTAACTAATTTTAAATTCATAACAATACATGTATAAGAGTTTAACCCTGTAACAACAAGTTATTGATTCCACATTTGTATGCACCATTTCATCCATCCATTTCAGAGGTGAACGGTTCAGATTTACCAGCAGTACAATACAAGAATAATGGTATGGTATCATACGGAGTACTTTCTCCATCCCATAATAAATATAATAACCTAGTATCGAATGGGACACTACGGAGTACAACAAACATATGGTAGGACTAATGTTCTATTTGATACTAGGTTGTTATATTATAGGACGGGGGAGCAGGTAATATGTTGCCTATCGTGCTAGGTGACGCTTCGATCCTTAGATTTGGATTGGACGACCGTAGTGCGGCCGCTTAAGTTGCAGTGCTATAGTGTTAAGTGCACCAGATCCGGGTCCCTACATTAATTGATGATAGTAGTAACACATGATTTAATAGGGAGTACATCAAATTACAGTACTCACCATGTACTACTACTTCTCATCTACTTCCTCTATTTCATAAAATACCAACCTAGTACTGGATGTGACACATCTTACTACTACAAATTTGAAACATACATTTGTCCAAATTTGTTGTACTAGAATGTGTCACATATAGTCTAGTTAGGGCATGCACAATAGAAACCACTCCTACTAGTGGTCTCAACCTGGCACATAGGATAAGACAACACAAAAGCCACTATGTCTACAATGGAGACCACTGCTGAGTATATTTTGTGTTTCAACCCCTACCTATTTATATGTTAGCCACTACAATATTTGTTGTTATAAAATTAACTATTTAGACCTTGAAACAACCAAAATAAATACACGAATACCCCTAATATATATATAACCCACTGTAAGCCTCTCTTTATTTTCTCTACCTACTCCATCCTTATCCGCAATCGGCCAACACACCCATTCTCTCGACGCCGCCGCCTCCTACTCTTCCACCGCACCGCGCCGACGCCGCCCCCTCTTCCGCCGCAGCGAAGCCGCTCCCCCTGCTCCACAACTTCTCTTCCACCTCCGGCCTCTCCCTCATTTTCTCTGCGAGCTAGCGGCAATGATAGAAGGGCCCAGCATCACTGGTCTCCCCCTCCTTCTCTGCGAGCGGAGACGGCGGATCCCAATAGTGGCGGTGGAGCAGTGGTGACGAATCCCCATGACGGCGCTGGATCTGGCCACCGGCCTCTCCCCTCCTACCCTCTTCTCATGGCCAAGGGCCAGCGAGCTCGCTAGATCCGGTGACCTCGGTGGGGGAGTGGCGATGCGAGCATGACAGCGGTGGCGGATTAGGCCGCAAGATCGTCGGATCCGGCGAGCGTTGACACAACCACAATGGCGGTGGTGAGCGGCAACGACGACTATGGCAAGTCCTCCTCAACCTCTTCTTTTCACCAAGCGCGTCACGAGGTTCCATTTCTCCCTAATGCGTGGCCCCGAGCAATGGTTTCGCACATCCCAAGCCAAAGCACGCTGAGGTAGCTATGACCTCTGCAGACACGGCAAGGGGTCATGGAACCATGGTCCCCACTGCCACGGGTGCTCAGCTCTGACGTGGAGGCTCGAGACCACATGACAGGGTGGAGAATTGTACATGGCCTTACTTTTTTTGGGGACAAATAAAGGACATAAATCCTCTGCAGTACTGCATTTGCAGTAGCAGCGGCTGACATGTACTGCAAATGCAGTATTGCAGACAATCCCCACTAAAATATAAGTAGTTCTCCACAAAACACCCAGATCAATTAAAGCTTATTAAGTTGTATATATCCTTCGCAAGAAAACAAAAATCTGCCAAAATGCCGGGGGATTGAAACGAGATCCAACACCGGGCTCCCCTCCAAATTTGACCGCATGATACAGATGCATGCATCCACTCGACATCGTTTCATCTGCTAATCGGTGAGGAGTACATGCACAGTGCCCTGGGAGACGACACCGCAATTATAGTTAAAGCCGGGTCCTGTACGGACGAGCAGGACCATTTTCTTCTCTTTTCCTAAAGCTCAACATCGATCACTCAAAGAAGAAGAAGAAAATACCATCGATGATACTATAGTGTTATAGCATTAGAGGTGCCCCCAAACAATAGCAGAACGCCAGAACCCGAATGGGCCGGTGATAATTTATAAAAATGGAGCAAAAAACGGTTGTATTCTCACGATCTATCACACACGTCAAGAGATGGTACTGCTACTGACAACATGGGCCCACGCTAACCGGCCGGTACAAGGCTCGCATGTCAGTGACCGTGGTTGCGGCGATGGTATGTAGAATCAACCAATTTTCACTCGCGTGCATAATATGGTACGTTCTGGCTGCGATAAACAAACGACGAGCACTCGTCGGCGCGAGCTACGCGTGTTGGGAGGTGGAGCCCCTAATCGCCACTCATTAGCAATTTAGCATTATCAGCAGCTGGGAATTGGGAAAATCAATGGCATCCTACCCTGCCCTGACCCCGGTCAGTCTGCTACTCATCTGCTGGCTATAGCCGCTTGCCCACCATTCGCATTGCCGAGAGACGGGTAGCTGATCAGCAGGGACCATCCTAAGAAATTGCACGGAGAAATAGGGGATTCTCGGCCATATGGAGGCGTATATAAGTACGGGCCCTCTAGCTAAGCGAGCAGCTGCTGACACGTGTGCTTACGTTACTGTACATACACGTGTCTGACCCAAAAAAAAAAGTGTGTTTGTGTCTTGGCTCGAATTTTGGGGGTGGTACGGGCATGGCACCAGTCCGGAAGACAGCAAATGCATTTGCAGGGAAACGACGACGACGGCCGGCCATGCATTCGGCATATCCTGCGACTGCGTTCTCGAGACAACGGCTCATTTGCAAATTTTTGTGAGACCAATGATCAACGGTAAGGTTAGTCGATCCCTCCGGCTAATCACAAACTGTCAAATTGTGCTGTTTTATGATATAGTTGTGTGAAAAGCAAACAATTTCAGTCTTTTTCTTAAAAAAAAAAAGGTTCCAATAGAAGTACTATTGTACAGAGAGAGCGCAATGTACCCATCGTATTTATATATTACCGCCACCAGCAATAAGTAATGGCATAATCCATAATGTATTTCTTTTGTGTCGACTGTTAATTGCTTCGGAAGTAAGCATGTTTCACCTGGTCGGTCTCTTATGAATATTGTGTGCTGATCGTACGTACAGTAGTATTCTACTATACCAAAATATGTCGTACGTCTAGGCGCAGCAGCACGTTGTACGCAGTACATATATACGCACGTAAAGTCGCGCGCGTGTAGGGTACGTGGCCACGAAAAGGGGCTACAGTACTTGCTGCGAAATCTAAACGAAAAAAAAAAAAAGAACACAAAAGCTTTCAGCTTTGCTCGCTACCCAATCACTATACTGTACACTCCTGCGCCGAGTATATGCCTTGGCATGTGACCCAGGCACTGCATGCGCCATCCATGCAGGATCGATCGATGCGGCTCGCAAATCTCACTTAGAGCAGGTACAATAGCAGGCTATAAGCCAGCTATAAACATATTTTAAAGAGATAAAAGAAGAGAGAGAAGAGCAGCGGGCTACAGATTTGTAACCAGCTGCAGCACGGACTACAAGACGTAATGTGTGTATGACAGGTGGGACCAGGTATTAATAGTATAGTAAGCAACTATTGTATGAATTGGCTATTACATTGCCTATAGACGATTTGGAGCTAGTAGTGGGCTGCACTATTGACCTTGCTCTTAGGGGAAGTGCTATGATAGATGTGACTATCACCTTCATATTTATCCATATCATTTATTTATAAACTAAGAGGCAACTCATACAATATGTCACCTCTAGTACATAAATACCAATGTCTCTAATACTCTCACACCTTATTGAAATTTGTGTAGAGATTGCCTCTTAATTTAGGGGTGGCTCATCATCTCTCTCCTCACTTCTCTCCTCTACCTCATCATTCAATCCAATGTGGCACTTTTAGGGGCAGCATATGGAGCATTATAAACTTGCCCCTTAACACTCGCACATGCGTGAGTAAGTGCACCGCGCGTGCCACTGGAGAGAGGAGGCGGGCGGTGCGCCGCGTGTGCGCGCGCTGATCAGGTGGTCGATCACGTGCGTGCGTTCGTGCGTGCGTTTGAGACCCCTGGCCTGCGTGCAGCGGGCTGTGGTTTGTGGATCGATCGAGACCAGAGACAGACGGAGCGTGCGCGCGGTGCATCTCGGCCGGACGTCGTTCGTGCGTGTCACGCCGGCGCACGGCACGAGACCAGCTTTCCTTTCTTGCGATAGCGCTCCGTGTTTCGGAGGATGAACGGCTGGTTAAATGGGGAACGGACCTAGACTACAAAAATCTAGTATTTTCTCGACGGTCAGCTGATTTTATTGGTGGTGAAAAAAAGCCGTCAAGTTTTGATGTTATCTTTTGCGGTTTCTGGCCAAAAATAAATGTGGATTCTTATATGTTCGTGATTTGCTGTCGATACCATATATATATCCGACTTTATATCTGTGAAGAGCCCCAGAATGAATTTGACATCATGGGTTCTAAAATGTGTTCCTTAATTACATATGTATTAATGTATATGCCTTTTATTTTTCAAGAATATCTTTCAACCACTGTAAAATTAACTATTGATAGCATATATAGTCTGTAAGTTTGAAAGACGAAATCGTTAGTTGAATACATGCCAACGGTCAAGTGCTTCACAACATCAAAAATGAACGTGCGAAGGCTTAGAGCGGCTGACTGATGAAAGCTTGGAGTCCTCGGATTGTCGTCGCATTGTTCGTCACAACAATTGCTTACATTATATAAGAGTAAATGTGAATCAGAAGTATGTGGCTAGCGAGTAGCTGCTAATAGCAAGTTTAACGCTCCCTTTGTTCCATAATATAATAAATTGTACATATTTTTTTAAGATTAGAGAGTGACAAAAGTATAAGTGATGAGACAAATGATGATAGTGAGGAAATAAACTAGTATAAATTTGAAAGGTGAAGATTAAAACATGTACAAAAGTAGATATGCGGAGAAATAAACTAGTACAAAAGTAGTGGTTGCCGCTTGGAGGAGAGGAGTGGAGTGGACCTCAGATGCAGCCGCCGCCACTCGTCATAGGCTCACAATATCACAGCCACTGCCACTTGTGGGAGTGGGGATGGATTGGTGCAACACAACAGTTGGGGAGTGGGGATGGATTGGTGCAACACAGCAGCGACCACCATCACCTCAGGGCGCAGCCGCCGCCTTCGTCGCTGTAGGTCGCAACCACAACCACATCCACGCGCCATGGCGCCCGGGAAGAACAGAGAAGAGTGGGGATGGAGGGATTGGTGCAGCCCGTCGCCACTGTAGGTCGCAGCTGTAGCTGCCGCTTTAGTCTGATGAGGAGAGGAGAGGGCGAGAGACTAAGAAACTAAGACATGGAGAGAATTAGAGTTTTGACGTTTATTATGGGTTGTATGGTTATATGGGTCATTCACCAATTTTAGCCCGCCGAGTTTAGCTGCCGCTAATTGAAGATCCATTTAGAGGCTATCCCTCGCTAGCTAACGATAGCTAATAGCGACATAGAATGTATAGTACATATCTTAGCTGTTGTTTTTTAAGTAGTTATCTCTAACTAGTGGCAATTATAGTTGGAGATTTAAATTCTTGGTTATAAAATAGTGTAATGTGGATAGGTCATAGTTTGAGCAATGTCACTGCTGAGTCATTCTGAATTCGAACAAAAAGGTGGAATTGTCAAATGGCTGTGTATTTAAACCGAGTTTGGATTCTAAGCACGGCTAAACCGAACCACCGCATGCATGCATGTGTACTTTAGACTGAGATTGTTGTACCGGTCAGGCAGAAATAGAGTACTAGTAGTAGTAGTAGTAGCTATCAGCATGCACGCTCGCGAGAAACACAGAAGAAGACTTAATAAAGCGATCAACAAACTAATGGGAGAGCTCCAGAGTGTGCTAAAAAATACTTCCAACAGTATAGTATTCCATCGATCTTAGCCGTTGAGTGCTAAAGTTCGGGTCAGGGTCCATCGGCAACCAACGAGACCCGAAACGACTCCTGCCCCATTGCGCTATGGCTGTGCTTTACAATGAGATATAAGTATATATGAAGGAATTAATAAGACAAATATTTGTATTATAGGTTTAATTTTCTCTATTTGGTTTTTCTGTTCGGTTAATTTTTTTTTTATGGAAGAAAGAAAACCTTGTAGTATGATGGAGGGGGCGATTCGGTTTTTTACAGGTTTTTTTTTACAGGGTTTTTTTTTGCGCGCGTTGTAGGGTGAGAGAAGGATGACTGTCTTTCAAAGAGTAGAGATAAGATAATAGAAGATAAATTACATCTCTGGCCACTTTTTAGAATTGAGCTTAAATTTAAAATCTAAACTTGCTTAACCATGCGTCCGGCGTTAGTGGCCATGGAATGTTATTTTAGTACAGTTGTAACTTAATTGTTGATGATTCGAGGTAACATAATTTGTACTATATTAGTATAATAATACTTGATTGATAGATGTTTCATATTAGTATATATATATTGATTGGTAGATGTTTCCTATCTCTGTTCTTGATTGAGAGATTAAGGTTGAGATGAGAAATAGTTGTCATTACTCTCCACATTTTATATATAAGTCGTTTTAATTATATTTCTAGTCAAACTTTTTAAAAGTTTAACCAAATTTATAGAAAAATTAGTAACGTCTATAACATCAAATTAATTTTATTGAAAACCAATATTGAATATATATTCTAATAATATGCTTGTTTTATGTGTAAAATGTCACTATATTTTTTTTAGAAACTAGGTCAAATTTAAAGAAATTTGACTAGAAAAAGTCAAAAATACTTATAATATAAAACAAAGATAGTGTTTGAGATGAAAAAAATAGTAGATAAAGAAATTAAATGAAAAATGATTGTGATTGTTTAAGATGAGAAATTAGGTGCAGGAATAGCATAATATAGGATGGAGGTACAATCTTATCATGGTTGTTGGTAGACACGTTTCACTGTGGAGTTTATAACATTAATCAAAGAAAAGGTAAGTCATTAAATCACTATATCACAGTGATCAAATTATAACAGTGGAGATGGACTGATATAGTTATACTGACTAGTATAAAATGAAAATTACATTGCGTCTAACTATTTTTTCAATAGGAGACGTACCCGTTGATGCGATTGTGTTGTAAATCTCAAAAGTGTTTATAGAGATTGTGTGCGCGTGAGTGTGTTCATATATAAACTTGTGCGTTTGTACTAGGTTTGTTAAGTAAAAGCTCCAAACGGAAAAAAAAAGAAGAAGAGGGACCCATGACTTTAATACTCCACGCATAGACTGTTGAGGATATAAATCCGCGTGAACTCTTTAGTACAGGCACAATTATGAAGCAGACTACCGCAAGTTTCTACGTAATTAAGGTCAACTACCGTGCTAAGCTTCGAAGCGGAATTAAGGGCAATCCATATATTATCTCCATTTTAAAATAATAGCTCCCTTTACTATGAGCTCGTTTTGACGTAATGTTAAATTTCAGTTAAAAGATAGCTATATTTTTAAACGGATGGAATATATCTTAGCATTCCTGATATTTAAACTTATACTCTATCCTTTTTAATTATTTATCATTTTAGTAAATCTCATACTAAACAACAAGGCGTCTTTTTTATCCCAATACAGGACTCACCTAACAATTTACGGTGTTAACGGAATCGCCACCACCTCATCTAGACAACTCTAAACCAAGATGGGTTTGAAGATTAAACCGGCTAGCAGAGCCATTTAGAGATCAAAACAGCCACGAGGCGTATTAGATCGATTTGAAGATAACACGCACCCATCTCGTGGGCAAACGAAAGGTTTACAGGACAAACCTAGAGAAGGGGTAATCGCACTCTCGTAGCGATGTTGGACGATTTACACAAAGATGGACTAAACTAGTTACAGAAAAGACATGGCTAAAAGTAAAGGTAAAAAAATGATTCGATTGTGTAGGGATTGAGAGATTTGGGGGGGGGGGGGGGGGTGGTGGAGTTCTTGAATCGAATCGGCCTTGTCCCTTATAAAGGGGTTGGTCTTGCTCCTGTAGATCCTCCACGTCCAACTCAGGATAGAACCAAAGGAAACTGAAACATATCTTTCCAGTAAGGAACCCGAGACCTGACAATATCGGACTAAGAGTCGGACTCTGCTGGTCTGACTGGCCACATGTCGGTCAGACTGGCCCATGAAGAAAACCCGATGCCTTTCAAAATTTTTGGTAATGTTTTCTATTCGAATCTAGGTGTCAAATTCGGGTGTAAACAATAGTACGCTCGATGAAACTAGTAGAACAGTAGTGGCATTTTGGTTCCACAGTTTCGGGTCCAATGGCACAAGGGCAGTTAGATGTTTCCCGAGCAGATTGATATTTGACAATGACAAATATGCAATTATATAATTTTACCTCACCACTTAATTACACTTCCTAGGGAGGAATTTAGATGAGGACTTTACTATATGTTGAAATTGGGAACTGTTTAAATGGAGCACATGAAATACACAGGATTTAGATAAGGGAGATAAACACAAAGGAAATAATTTAATAGCTTATAACTTATTGTAAGAATACTTCAAAAATCCGTATGAAACATACCATTCTATAATAATTTTAAAGGAATTCTAGCGAGCCAATCACTCGTTCCAAAGAGTCTCATAGGATTTCTTTTAGAGACGTAGAAAAGCATAGGAATAGAAAAATCATAGGAATATAATAGGATTGTATGGGTAAAATAGAGGAAATAGAAAACATATGAATTCCATTGGATGGGTTGTTTGGAACACAGGAATACAAAGAATATAGGAATTATAGGATTATCACTAATGGCCCTACAGGAAGTAACATTAGCAAGGAATGTTGATCACTGAGTAGGTAAAAAAGAATGAGGTTTGAGTGCATGTTTTTTTCCTATGATTTTCCTCTGGAATAATATAATGGATGTAGGATTTTTTTTCTCTAGTTTTCCTTTGAGCTATTCCTATGTTCCAAAGGCATAAATAGTGCCTAAATCCTTTGGAGTGTGAATTCTGAGTTTTTCCTTTAAAAACTGCAATCCAAAAGATCCTGAAATTACTATATTTTTCTTTTGTTCCAAAAAAACCCTCAACAAATACTCTACTAGAATGTGTACTAAAAGGGTATCTCCAGACTGTCGAAATTGATCGAGCATGCAAACAAAATCATATACAATCCCATCTACGAACATCTGTGATAACCGGGAGATAGCAAAATTAGAGCACCTGATATCATCATGGCAATAGCAAGATACTAACCGGGATGTCGCTTGCTGTTTGACACAGCTTCAGCTCCAGCTCCAGCTCCACCCCTCCTGGAGCTCAGCCAAACAGTTTCAGCTCCACTAAAACTGGGAGTGGAGCTGGGTGGAGCTCTCTCACAAAATGAACTAGAGTTGTGGGGCTGGGTTTAGACAGCTTCACAACTCTACTCCGGACCCAACTCCTGAAGTTAAATTTAGGAGTTAGAGCTGTACCAAACAGACCTATGCTTCAAGTTTACTGCTCCTTGGAGAACCTGGACGAATGATTAAGCGGGTTATCCGACCCGCTAAGCACGCGGCAGGAAGGACCGAATGAGTGAGCGAGCTGATTAACTAACGAAGTGCGAGTAGTTTAGTGCTACGGGGGTCAGAAGAGAGGGCCTCTGACGCCGGTGCTCCGCCCGACGATTTGACCGGGATTTCCTTTTTCCGCCACGACCGACCGAACTGGTCTTTCAAAGAGTAGAGATAAGATAATAGAAGATAAATTACATCTCTGGCCACTTTTTAGAATTTGAGCTTAAATTTAAAATCTAAACTTGCTTAACCATGCGTCCGGCGTTAGTGGCCATGGAATGTTATTTTAGTACAGTTGTAACTTAATTGTTGATGATTCCGAGGTAACATAATTTGTACTATATTAGTATATATATACTTGATTGATAGATGTTCTCATATTAGTATATATATACTTGATTGGTAGATGTTTCCTATCTCTGTTTCTTGATTGAGAGATTAAGGTTGAGATGAGAGATAGTTGTCATTACTCCTCCACATTTTATACTATAAGTCGTTTTGATTATATTTCTAGTCAAACTTTTTAAAAGTTTAACCAAATTTATAGAAAAAATTAGTAACGTCTATAACATCAAATTAATTTTATTGAAAACCAATATTGAATATATATTCTAATAATATGCTTGTTTTATGTGTAAAATGTCACTATATTTTTTTTAGAAACTAGGTCAAATTTAAAGAAATTTGACTAGAAAAAAGTCAAAAAATACTTATAATATAAAACAAAGATAGTGTTTGAGATGAAAAAAATAGTAGATAAAGAAATTAAATGAAAAATGATTGTGATTGTTTAAGATGAGAAATTAGGTGCAGGAATAGCATAATATAGGATGGAGGTACAATCTTATCATGGTTGTTGGTAGACACGTTTCACTGTGGAGTTTATAACATTAATCAAAGAAAAGGTAAGTCATTAAATCACTATATCACAGTGATCAAATTATAACAGTGGAGATGGACTGATATAGTTATACTGACTAGTATAAAATGAAAATTACATTGCGTCTAACTATTTTTTCAATAGGAGACGTACCCGTTGATGCGATTGTGTTGTAAATATCAAAAGTGTTTATAGAGATTGTGTGTGCGTGAGTGTGTTCATATATAAACTTGTGCGTTTGTACTAGGTTTGTTAAGTAAAAGCTCCAAAACGGAAAAAAAAAAGAGGGACCCATGACTTAATACTCCACGCATAGACTGTTGAGGATATAAATCCGGTGAACTACTTTAGTACAGGCACAATTATGAAGCAGGCTACCGCAAGGTTCTACGTAAATTAAGGTCAACTACCGTGCTAAGCTTCGAAGCGGTAATTAAGGGCAATCCGATTATATTATCTCCATTTTAAAATATAGCTCCCTTTACTATGAGCTCGTATTTGACGTAATGTTAAATTTCAGTTAAAAGATAGCTATATTTTTAAACGGATGGAATATATCTTAGCATTCCTGATATTTAGAACTTATACTCTATCCGTTTTAATTTATTTATCATTTTAGTAAATCTCATACTAAACAACAAGGCGTCTTTTTTATCCCAATACAGGACTCACCTAACAATTTACGGTGTTAACGGAATCGCCAACCACCTCGATCTAGACAACTCTAAACCAAGATGGGTTTTGAAGATTAAACCGGCTAGCAGAGCCATTTAGAGATCAAAACCAGCCACGAGGCCGATTTAGATCGATTTGAAGATAACCACGCACCCATCTCGTGGGCAAACGAAAGGTTTACAGGACAAACCTAGAGAAGGGGTAATCGCACTCTCGTAGCGATGGTGGACGATTTACACAAAGATGGACTAAACTACGTTACAGTAAAAGACATGGCTGAAAAGTAAAGGTAAAAAAATGATTCGATTGTGTAGGGATTGAGAGATTTGGGCCTTGTCTCTTATAAAGGGGTTGGTCTTGCCTCCTATAGATCCTCCACGTCCAACTCAGGATAGAAACCAAAGAAAACCTAAAACATATCTTCCAGTAAGGAAAGCCGAGACCTGACAATATCGGACTAAGAGTCGGACTCTACTGGTCTGACTGGCCACATGTCGGTCAGACTGGCCCCATGAAGAAAACCCGATGCCTTTCAAATTTTGGTAATGTTTTTCTATTTCGAATCTAGGTGTCAAATTCGGGTGTAAACAATAGTAGGCCTCGATGGAAACTAGTACGACAGTAGTGGCATTTTGGTTCCACAGTTTCGGGTCCAATGGCACAAGGGCAGTTAGATGTTTCCCGAGCAGATTGATATTTGACAATGACAAATATGCAATTATATAATTTTACCTCACCACTTAATTACACTTCCTAGGGAGGAATTTAGATGAGGATTTTACTATATGTTGAAATTGGGAACTGTTTAAATGGAGCACATGAAATACACAGGATTTAGATAAGGGAGATAAACACAAAGGAAATAATTTAATAGCTTATAACTTATTGTAAGAATACTTCAAAAATCCGTATGAAACATACCATTCTATAATAATTTTAAAGGAATTCTAGCGAGCCAATCACTCGTTCCAAAGAGTCTCATAGGATTTCTTTTAGAGACGTAGAAAAGCATAGGAATAGAAAAATCATAGGAATATAATAGGATTGTATGGGTAAAATAGAGGAAATAGAAAACATATGAATTCCATTGGATGGGTTGTTTGGAACACAGGAATACAAAGAATATAGGAATTATAGGATTATCACTAATGGCCCTACAGGAAGTAACATTAGCAAGGAATGTTGATCACTGAGTAGGTAAAAAAGAATGAGGTTTGAGTGCATGTTTTTTTCCTATGATTTTCCTCTGGAATAATATAATGGATGTAGGATTTTTTTTCTCTAGTTTTCCTTTGAGCTATTCCTATGTTCCAAAGGCATAAATAGTGCCTAAATCCTTTGGAGTGTGAATTCTGAGTTTTTCCTTTAAAAACTGCAATCCAAAAGATCCTGAAATTACTATATTTTTCTTTTGTTCCAAAAAAACCCTCAACAAATACTCTACTAGAATGTGTACTAAAAGGGTATCTCCAGACTGTCGAAATTGATCGAGCATGCAAACAAAATCATATACAATCCCATCTACGAACATCTGTGATAACCGGGAGATAGCAAAATTAGAGCACCTGATATCATCATGGCAATAGCAAGATACTAACCGGGATGTCGCTTGCTGTTTGACACAGCTTCAGCTCCAGCTCCAGCTCCACCCCTCCTGGAGCTCAGCCAAACAGTTTCAGCTCCACTAAAACTGGGAGTGGAGCTGGGTGGAGCTCTCTCACAAAATGAACTAGAGTTGTGGGGCTGGGTTTAGACAGCTTCACAACTCTACTCCGGACCCAACTCCTGAAGTTAAATTTAGGAGTTAGAGCTGTACCAAACAGACCTAATGCTTCAAGTTTACTGCTCCTTGGAGAACCTGGACGTATGATTAAGCGGGTTATCCGACCCGCTAAGCACGCGGCAGGAAGGACCGAATGAGTGAGCGAGCTGATTAACTAACGAAGTGCGAGTAGTTTAGTGCTACGGGGGTCAGAAGAGAGGGCCTCTGACGCCGGTGCTCCGCCCGACGATTTGACCGGGATTTCCTTTTTCCGCCACGACCGACCGCCATCACGTGCCGCCCCACCTCCCTCCACCCGCGCCCCGATGACCGCCTCCACGCCTCCGGGGCCCCACCACGCGTCAGTCCGCGATTGGCTCCTTCCCCTCCTGAGCCCGTGGGCCCTTGCCTCTCAGGGACCACGTTGCCGTCGGTCGGTCCCGCGGTGGCAGCGGCTCCGTACGGCGGCCAAAATATCGCGACGAGGGAGGAACAGGAAACCTTGTTCGCTGTTCGGGCCCGAGAATGTGGATAACGAACCACCTCAACTCGTTTAAGCTTGTCATTTTAACGAGCTTAGCTTTTTAGCTTGTTAATGTTAACGACTTAAAATGTTTAGTTTGATCGACTTGATTTATGATGATCTAGCTCGTTAAATTTGTTGGACTCATTAAATATATCTCATTCACATCATATTAATATTTTCAAATTTATTATTTTAGGGCCAATTTGCCTAGTACCATAAAAAAAAACAAGGAGTTAAAAAATACTATCGTATGTGTCGACATATGGGTCCAACCCCACGTACGATGGTATTTTGCAACTCACATATCTTTGAGATGGTATTTTCCAAATTTTCCCATTATTTTCCATCTATCAAATATGATGATAGACACTAACCAATAAATAACTCACTAAATATTAATGGTTCTGATGTAAGTAAAAGACTAAACACTAGTTAAGAAATACTAAGTATATGAAAATATGGTGATATCTTCTACTAACGATATGGTGATATCGTCTACTAACGAGTTAAACAGGCAGCTTGCAAGCTAGTTCGTTAAGCTCACGGGCTTTAAGGCTAGCTCGGCTCGACTCATTAAGTCTACGAGTTCAAGTCGATCTGAGCTACAAACTTTAAGCTTTTTTCCACCTCTATTCGAAGCTGGGTCCCTACGCAGCAGGAGAAGGGCACAACCATGACATCCGATTTCCTTTTTTTATGGGTTGAAGGTGCTGAGGGTGTAAGAGTTGAGACTGATATACGTCATTTAGAGATTACTTCTATTGTAATACTCAACTTTTTTTAAAGTGAATTGTATTAGCGATACACAAAATTTAGACTAGTGCAAAAATGTGTAAGGCACTCATATTTGTATATGAACGTGTGTAGCGCGTACAAACCAAACACAAAACTTATAATCAATCTTGATAAAGTAAACCATGATTAGGACATCATGTGCACACCTAAGGAGCGTGTGTTTCATGTTACTCCATCCTCCAAATATAAGAGATTTTTGGTTGTTTTTGGAAAATCAAGAATAGAGAAAATTGACTATAATACATCTTATTAATTAATAGGTGGGTGTGGTTCAGGATAAGACGAGGAGAAAGTTAAAGAAAACTGATTGGTAAGATAAATAGTATTTTCTTTGTTATAAAATGAACTAATTTAGTATGAAGTAGTACTTTTCAACCCCTTACATTTGAGAAAAATTTCAAATACTCCAACTTCTTACGCTTAGAGCTAGATGAACTATATCACTTAGCAATAGCATTATCTATCTCTTTAATTACACGGCAGACGCACATGTACACGCACCACTACACACGTAACATCACACTCACATCTTCATGAATGCGTCTATTAACACATGCATCATGTATTTGTTTTTCTCTTATTCTTATTCAATTCTATCACTGCACTATTTATTCCTCTTGCTCTATATCATATTTAATTGGACAATCATTGAGCATTATTATAGTGTTTTGTGCCAACGTGTCATCTTTCTCACGTATGTGTGTGCATAGCATCTTAGCTAATCAGCGTCCAATTCCACAAAAATAACCGTGTCGGTATACCGTGTTTTGGCTGGGGCGAACGAAGAACTACAAATGTCCACATGCTTCAAATGGATGTTTCGCAAGTTAATGTGCTCAGTTGCATCCACCTTATAATATTACATACCACCAATATAATTTACTTTTGTATACCCTTGTTTTGTTTTTATTCCCCTTTTAATACCTTCTCTTTTATATATACTAAGAGCTAAAACTACACATCTATATTTCCCTCTCCTTTTCCATATCAATAAATCTATATATAAATATGTTAGAGTAAATTGCATTGCCGGTACACGAACTTGTCAGGTAGGTACAATCTAGTGAACGAACTTGTAAAATGCTCATTTTGGTGCATGAACTTGTCCAGGTGCGTGCGGAGGAAGCTGAAAAGAACACTACATGACTAAACTTATTAATTTAGGGCCTGATTAGAATACTATGTAAACATATATCTGAGAAGGTTGCCATTAGACATACCTATTCAATAAAAATCAGAAAGATTAAAAAAACTTAGCACTGATATAAGGGTTAGAAACATATGAGATTCGTTATTTCCATGATGAAGGATAAAGTTTAAGACGAAATTTATAAATATGACATGTCTTACGCACGTCACATCCTAACAACATCATAAATTAACATTGCCAAGTTATTTTGGTCCTCGTTCGCACGAACTAGACAAGTTCGTGTACTGAAATAAGTATTTTATAAGTTTATGTCACTATAATTGCCCCCACCTAATAAGTTTGTGTACCACCAATGCAATTTACTCAATATTATATGGGCACTTGCTATGAGCATTCACATTAACAGAACAGATCTGATTATCGATTAGACAGATATCGTATATCAACATAACCTAGATTTGCATTTAACATCACGTGTGGGCTATCGGTGAGCCGAGCTCAAGCGATCTTGCCGGCCTAGGCTCAAGCTCGGACACAAGGTTGAGCCAAGCTTGTGTAACCATGCATCGAGCTACTACTAGACATGCCTGGTTTGAGCTTGACTATTGATGAGCTCAACCTGTAAATAGAACTATATATGTATATTTCAAGGAAATTATCTAGGAAAGTAATTAATTTCTAGTTTATCACATTAATAGAAAGAGGAGAAAAAGAATAAGTAAATATATGATGCAATAGAAGCTACTTATGGTGTGGATACATAAAAATAGCATATTGATCTCCTAGTTTGTTAAATAAACAATAAAACCATATTATTTGTTAGGCTCATTGAAGCTTGATCCTAGCTCAACAAGCTCAGACCTTTGGCATAGGCTCAGGCTTGGCTTATCTAAAGCTCAAGCCAAGCTGGAGTTGAGCCTTTGCTTTTTTGGCAGCTGTAATATATAGTGCGCTACATTAAAACCATCTAGTCAGCACATTGTGGGCCACACTTACCCATCTATGGAATGAATTTATAAAATATAAATTTATGAAAAGTCTATATCTGAGACTCCATATTGACTATTACATCCATTCTCAAAATATAAGGATTTTTACGATTAACGATGAGAATTTAAAATTAGGTGAAATTAAATGAGAAAAATGTTGTGACTGGTTAAAAAGATAAAGTGGTGGAGAATTTGTTATATCTTGGAGCAAAGTTTGAATGCTAGAAGTTGTTATATTTTAAAACAAAAGGTGTATAATTTACTACTCATTCATTCTAAAATATGAATTTCTAGCTTATTTAGCAAATACTAAGGCTACTAGGTCAAAGAGTCTTAAATCGCTTTGGATTTCCCATTTCAAGCATCTACTCATTGAAATCATTGAAATAATATAAATTACAATTGCGGATCCACTGTTGAGGCTAGTTGGGGCGCAGCCCCACCTCCAATTATGCACCTAATTAACCATTAAAAATATAATTAACCATTAATTAGTGAAAAACCAGTTGGCGGCAAGGCAAGCTACCTCGCTGGCTAAAGCAGACCATAGCTATGGTCTTGAGCAAGGCAAGGCAATATAGATTTTATTCATAGATCACTCTCAGCAGACCATACCTATTTATTATAGATCTTTTAGGATATTTTCTATAGCATCAAAAGTTGAAATGAGAGAGAAATGTGTTCTCTTCCAATCATATGCGCATTTGGATTCATTGAAAATACTTTTGTCGATATATTTCTAGTTTGTTCAGTCTACTAAAATTTTTATACAGTCGCACCTCAATTTATATTCTGGATTCGCCACTGTTAAATTAGGTAATTATCGTAGAAATGCTTATACTATCATATGCAATTTGATCAAGGAATCCTTATTATTATATATATTGAAATTAGGAGTAGGAGTATTTCTTAACTTTGAATTTATAAAGTTGTTAAAACATGGAAATTTTATAAGTGAGATCCCAACTAATCTTAATTAGTTTTTATCAATTTCGAAATTTGGACTTATAGAAACGTAGAAAAGCTACAATCAAAAACATAACCAATTAAAACTGAACTTTATTAATTACTACAAGTTAAAAATTATTAAATTATAAAAAATCTCTTTAATGTTCTAAATATCAGTAGTAACAGTCGCGCAACATACGGGTGTATGACTAATTTATCTATAGGCAAAACTATGAACTGCTATTAGCTAGCTAATCTTGTAATTGCGCATGTAAAAGGTAGAGTCAGATATGAGCTCTACGTTATCTAGAGACTAGCACCTACAACAGTTAGAGACAATATGGTCTCTAATCATTAATGTATCAAAATATTTTTCTTATTTTTCTTTCTTTCTTTCACACCCATGCAATAAAATTTGCTCTAATAAATGATAAGAGTCGACTCTGGGCCGTTGTCATGCATACAACCATACTCCTTTCTTTTTCTTCCATGTTATCAAATTTATTTGCATGGCAATAGAGATAGACCACTAATAAAGCACATGATCGTCGCCGATGACAACACATGCATATGAAAACATCCTGACCGATTGGACATACAGCTATCAGCGCCGCATGTAGAGACGCCATGCAGCAGCCATAAACGCCGTACGTTTGGTGCCCCAGATAGCGGAGAAAACCTCCACCGCAACGAACAGTAATGCCACCCGCTAACATCGCTCGATTGAATGGCTATCGCATCGGTGTACCCCCTCGCGGGATCGGTGCCGCCGCTGCATGATGTCCGAGCCAAACTTGGCGAGACCGCTGATTGGTGGGAGAGACGACGAGGGATGGCGCAAACTTGGTGAGACCGCCGGTCGGCTGGGCACCACCCGCGGGGGCGCGTTGTCACAGCCCAAACAGCACGGGCCACGGGCTGGTGACGGCACGTCGTCGTAGTAATCAATATAGCCATCATCACATCCCATGCCGCGCGTTCTACCGCGTCCGTAACTTCCCCACTTGCGCGCTGCGGCCACTGTGCCCAGACACAGCCGCAGCGGGGCAGCCTGCAACGTAGGTGTGCGGACGTGCGGTGCGGTGCAGAGACGACACACAGGCCGCGCGACCCGCGAGCGGGTGGATGGATCGGGAGTTACAGCCAGCCAATCCATGAGCAGTAAATTGTCGCGAGTCACGCACCCCCCGGCGAGCCACGGATGGACGCAGGCGAGCCGACGCCCTCGGGTAATTAAACTAGTGGCGCGCGATTTGAAACGGAACCTTAGCCCGTAAACCCATGAAATTGCGCGTAGTAAATGCGATTGGAGAAGGAAAGGGTTAAAAACGGCAGAGAAGGTTTAATTACGGTTGTGGACAGAGAGGGGGCGAGTTAAAAATGCACTCCACCGCGGAATCGGGCGTGGGTTCCAACCGAGGCTGTCGGGTCGGGGGATCCTATAAGACGGCGCTAACCACCCACCAGCCCACGTCCCAGTCTCTCCACTCCGCTCCCCCAAAACCTCTCCAAACCCCCAGAACTCCCATCCCATCACGCCTCCGAGCCCGCTCTCAAGGCACATCACCAGCCGCCGCCGCGTCTTCTTCTCTCCTCCTCTTTCACCACTGCTGCTCTCGCTGCCGTCCTTGTTCTTCGCGCTCCAGTTGCTGCAGTGTGTAGGCGTAGTCTGTTCCGTGATTCCCATTTCTAGTACTTTTGGGTCGAATTTTTACTTGGTTCGAAAACCGTTAGTATCCCGGCGTGTCGCGGCGCCGCTGGCCCGCTGCTGCTTCGGCACGTACGCGCTCGGCAGAGGACGAGGCGCGGCTTTACTCCTGCCGCTGCCTTCGAGCTATTCGTAGCGATGAGTTGCTACTGCCTCCGCTGCTGCCGCTGTTGCACATTTCTGCCTCCTTTGTTAAAGAGGCCGTCTTTATTGCGGCCACTCCGATCCCTTCTCCTACGCCTGCTGCTAGCGCGTCGCCTCGCCTCGCCCTCGCCTTCCCTGGGCTCTCCTCGCGTTCCCTTTGGGTCTTTATTCCCCTGCCGATCCACGGGGCAGGGAGAGGAATCCATCCGTTCGTCCGTCCGCCTGCTCGCTAGCAGTGCTGTTAAGGCTGCGGCTTCCTTTCCTGCTGGGGTCTGCTTGCAGGGCTTGGTTGTTTCTTCTTCCGTTTTTTTTTATCCACTCGTCTTAAAAAGGGAGTTTTTGAGAGAGGAGCAGTGAAGCACTAGCTCCACCCATCATCTTGGTACGTGCCATGTCGCGGTCGCGCACGGTGCGGATCTTCTGGGACGACCCCGACTTGACAGACTCGTCCGGCGAGGACGAGGGGTGCGGCGGCCGGAGGGTGGGGAGCATGGTGCGGGAGCTGCCGCCTGCCCAGCTGCCCGTGGCGCAGGCAGGTTTTGCTCCTGCTGCTTTGTCGGAGCAGTGCAGCGGCGGGGACGGTGACATGGGAAGAAGGGTCGTTGGTGGCGGATGCACTGTGGGTGTGGGGCGGAGGAGGTTGACGAAGGGCGGAGGGCCTGGCGCGCCGAGCACCAAGTTCCGCGGCGTCAGGCGGAGGCCGTGGGGCAAGTTCGCGGCGGAGATCCGCGACCCGTGGCGCGGCGTGCGCGTCTGGCTCGGCACCTTCGACACCGCCGAGGAGGCCGCGCGCGTGTACGACAACGCGGCCATCCAGCTCCGCGGCCCCAGCGCCACCACCAACTTCTCCGCCTCCACCAACTCCGCGGGTGCACAAGATCCGGTGGCAGTTGGCTACGAGTCCGGCGCGGAGTCCTCGCCGGCGGTGTCGTCCCCGACGTCTGTGCTCCGCAAGGTCCCGTCCCTGTGCTCCCTGGCCGAGGACAAGGACGACTATGAGGCCGGCCCCTGCGAGCCCGCAACTGCCGCCGGTTCCAACCTCACCGTTCTCGAGGAGGAGGAGCTCGGCGAGTTCGTGCCGTTCGAGGACGCGCCGGTCTACGGCGGCAGCAGCTTCTGGGACTTCGAGCCCGAGTCCGGCTTCCTGTACGCCGAGCCGTCGTCGCCTGAGACGCCGTGGGACGCCGGCGCCACGTCCTCCGGCGAGGCCCAAGACTACTTCCAGGACTTGCGCGACCTGTTCCCGCTCAACCCGCTTCCCGCAATTTTCTAAAAACGGGATCGGCTTCTTCAATCACGGAACTGCTTTTTTGGGTGTTGTTGAGTATTCGTGCCTACTGTGTGTACTTCCTGTACGTGCTCCTCTGGTGTCTGCTTGTGTTGAGTGAGTCGATGAGAAATGTATTGTCCTGAGAGTAGAGTTTTTTTCCGAATGATATACTGCTGCTGCTACTACTACGTACTCCTGCTACGGCTTGAAGTCTATGTGTACCATCGTCGAATTTCGTTTTTGCCCAATACAGCTCGGTATACGCACGTACTGTATTGCTGTTCACAGCTAGCGTTCTGCATGCGTGCTGTGCTTTGGACGGGCGTGGTCCAAACGTCCAAACGCGCCGTGCTCGAAATGGGGAGGCCATGATTTGGTTCCGCGGAAAGCTTGAGGGGTTTTCGGTGGCCGGCCGGCCCGCTCGCGCGTATGAATGATGCGGCGAAATTTCTGCCCGATCGACGGGGCCCGACCACACTGCGAACTCGCGTGAGCGCCACTGTTGTGGAGTTTGCATCGGTTCAGGCACACAGTAGCCGGGCCCGGTAGCGCAGCAGCGCAGGCTGAGGCTTCTCACGCAAGGCATATGAGCGTAACGGCACGTTTTCCTGCGATCGGTCGGGCCGGGGCGGAGGCCCCGATTTATGACCTGAGCCCGTACACGCGCGTGAATCTTGTGACTCCGGCAGCAGAGGAGCAGTGTTGTTGCGATGCGAATGAGAGAGAGGCGCAGCGTGCAGGGAGGGAGCAGCGGTGGGCGTGGTCCAGCGGACTGGCTCCTCTCCTGGCCGAGGCGGTCGGTCTCTCCCGTGTCCACGACCACGTAGCGCCCCGTAACAGGAACACGTACGCCGGTGACCACATGGGGGTGGAAGGAGACAACGCAAAAGATAAGGAGGGGCTCACGGCCGAGACGGGATGGGATGTACACGTACGTGCTGAATACAATGCCCGTCTCGACCTGCGGCGCATGGGCAACGTACTACTACTGCTACCACCGCGGCGCGGCCCAGGCAGCCATCGATCGGTGGGCCGGCCTCGGCGCGTCACGCGGCGGCGGCGGCAAGCGCGCGCGCGCGGGACCACGGCCGCGCGGGGAGGCGTAGTACGTTCGGACGGTGACGGCCTTTGCGCCTTTTTCCCCCACTGCTCCCGGGGCGCGGGTACGTGACTACGTGAGCTATCTCCATCACGCCCGGCGTGAGGACTTTGCGGGGGTACACGGTACTGTACAGGCGACGGGGCGGGCGTCCAACTTCATGCGTTTTTTTTGCCAAAGGTGACATGTTGCTGCACGCGCGCGTCGCCCGGGTTGCTCTATATCCTCATTGGTCTGGTGGGTACCCCTCTACATATATGTACTCTACATACTCCCTCGCTAGTCTGAACCTTCTTCTTTAGGGGTGATGTGCGTTCGGCACGCCGACCGCGCCCTTGGGCAAGTTGGTACCCCCCGTTGTACCGAATCTGTCAGATTCGCGATTTTCTTTGGGCTGCTCAAGGTCCTACGTGGTTAATTATTGTTTTTTTCGAGGCCCAGTTCCTGAATTGGCTTCTGCTTCTGCCTTGAATCCCACGTGCCTTTGCGGAGTGCTGCAACAAGTGGGGGTAACAACTTGTGCAGTGCATGCCGGGGTACAGTTGGGTGCGCGGTAGAATGTGTATCCTATCATTTTTATGGGCTATGGCAAGGTGTGGATGCACCAAGCCCAATAGAGCATATAGCCCATGAGTTTTTTTTGATAGGATATAGCCCAAGAGTTGTTGCCATGAAGGCCTTTGACGGAAAAAGTTCATTTTACATCCCTTAACTAACACCTGTGTTTGATTCACATCCTCTAACCAGAAACCGGGTATAAAGGCTCACTTAATTATTAAAACCGGATCAATTGATTTTCCTTAGATCAATGCTAATAATACAACCGACCTGCTAACTATAAGGTTCTTTATAGCCTTCTCTCAGCCTACTCATATACAGTTAGCTCTTCACAATTAACACAGGGCCCACTTGTCTCTCTTACAGAGTTTCTTGGTTCTTGTGTCCAAGCTGGCTGTAAGTTTACAACCCGCTTCTCCTCTCTCTCCTCTCTTCTTTCCTCCAACTCAGCATTTAGCCGGCTTATAGTCTACTATTATATTATACTTGCTCTTAGTGGTTTGTAAAGGCTGTTTTAGTCTACGTGGCATATTGAATCAGTTTGAAAAATAGTGGTCCCCGCCTATCAATGAACACCTTCCTTCTTCCCCCCTCTTTTCTCTCTTTCTGCCTACGAGAGCAGGTACAATAAGCTGATTAGGCGGGCTCCAAAATATTACACGTCAGCGTATTCTTACGTGGCAGAAAGAGAATCGAAGAGAGAGAGAAATGCGGGCGACTATCTTGCCGCCCGGCGATAGCACGCATTTCGCTACCATGCAGCCTCCGGAGCGGTAAAAAACACTTTTTGTGGGCCCTGTGATCATCCTGTCCGGATCCCATGTGCCGATGTGCGTAGTGTTTCCAGCTTGTGCTAATAAACAGGAAACCAAACACACAAATGGCCACAAGGATATAGTGCACTTTTGATCGTAGATGTCTACACATGTCCATCCAAAGTTAATTGTTTGATTAATAAGATGCAGCTAGCACAGTGTACTGGTTGATCATACAATTTACTGCAACAATATGTTATATGGGCACTTGCTATGAGCATTCACATTAACAGAACAGATCTGATTATCGATTAGACAGATATCGTATATCAACATAACCTAGATTTGCATTTAACATCGCGGGTAGGGCTGTCGGTGAGCCGAGCTCAAGCGATCTTGCCGGCCTAGGCTCAAGCTCGACACAAGGTTGAGCCAAGCTTGTGTAACCATGCATCGAGCTACTACTAGACATGCCTGGTTTGAGCTTGACTATTGATGAGCTCAACCTGTAAATAGAACTATATATGTATATTTCAAGGATAATTATCTAGGAAAGTAATTAATTTCTAGTTTATCACATTAATGAAAGAGGAGAAAAAGAATAAGATAAATATATGATGCCAATAGAAGCTACTTATGGTGTGGATACATAAAAATAGCATATTTGATCTCCTAGTTTGTTAAATAAACAATAAAACCATATATTGTTAGGCTCATTAGAAGCTTGATCCTAGCTCAACAAAGCTCACGACCTTTGGCATAGGCTCAGGCTTGGCTTATCTAAAGCTCAAGCCGAGCTGGAGTTGAGCCTTTCTTTTTTGGCAGCTGTAATATATAGTGCGCTACATTAAAAACCATCTAGTCAGCACATTGTGGGCCACACTTACCCATCTATTGAACGAATTTATAAATTATAAATTTATGAAAAGTCTATATCTGAGACTCCATATTGACTATTACATCCATTCCAAAATATAAGGATTTTTACGATTAACAATGAGAATTTAAAATTAGGTGAAATTAAATGAGAAAAATGTTGTGACTGGTTGAAAAGATAAAGTGGTGGAGAATTTGTTATATCTTGGAGCAAAGTTTGAATGCTAGAAGTTGTTATATTTTAAAACAGAGGGTGTATAAACTTACTACTCATTCATTCTAAAATATGAATTTCTAGCTTATTTAGCAAATACTAAGGCTACTAGGTCAAAAGAGTCTTAAATCGGCTTGGATTTCCCATTTCAAGCATCTACTCATTGAAATCATTGAAATAATATAAATTAACAATGGCGGATCCACTGTTGAGGCTAGTTGGGGCGCCAGCCCCACCTCCAATTATGCACCAAATTAACCATTAAAAAATATAATTAACCATTAATTAGTGAAAAACCGGTTGGCGGCAAGGCAAGCTACCTCGCTGGCTAAAGCAGACCATAGCTATGGTCTTGAGCAAGGCAAGGCAATATAGATTTTATTCATAGATCACTCTCAGCAGACCATACCTATTTATTTATAGATCTTTTAGGATATTTTCTATAGCATCAAAAGTTGAATAGAGAGAGAAATGTGTTCTCTTCCAATCATATGCGCATTTGGATTTCATTGAAAAATACTTTTGTCGATATATTTCTAGTTTGTTTCAGTCGTACTAAAATTTTTATACAGTCGCACCTCAATTTATATTCTGGATTCGCCACTGTAAATTAAGGTAATTATCGTAGAAATGCTTATACTATCATATGCAATTTGATCAAGGAATCCTTATATTATATATATTGAAATTAAGGGAGTACGGAGTATTTCTTAACTTTGAATTTTATAAAGTTGTTAAAACATGGAAATTTTATAAGTGAGATCCCAACTAAATCTTAATTAGTTTTTATCAATTTCGAAATTTGGACTTATAGAAACGTAGAAAAGCTACAATTAAAAAACTAAACCAATTAAAACTGAATTTTATTAATTACTACAAGTTTAAAAATTATTAAATTATAAAAAATCTCTTTAATGTTCTAAATATCAGTAGTAACAGTCGCGCAACATACGGGTGTATGACTAATTTATCTATAGGCAAAACTATGAACCTGCTATTAGCTAGCTAATCGTTGAATATGCGCATGTACAAAGGTAGAGTCAGATATGAGCTCTACGTTATCTAGAGACTAGCATCCTACAACAGTTAGAGACAATATGGTCTCTAATAATTAATGTATCAAAATACTTTTTCTTATTTTTCTTTCCTTTCTTTCACCACCATGCAATAAAATTTGCTCTAATAAATGATAAGAGTCGACTCTGGGCCGTTGTCATGCATAACAACCATACTCCTTTCTTTTTCTTCCATGTTATCAAATTTATTTGCATGGCAATAGAGATAGACCACTAATAAAGCACATGATGGTCGCCGATGACAACACATGCATATGAAAACCATCCTGACCGATTGGACATACAGCTATCAGCGCCGCATGTAGAGACGCCATGCAGCAGCCCATAAACGCCGTACGTTTGGTGCCCCAGATAGCGGAGAAAACCTCCACCGCTACCTGCGTCATCAGCAACCACTATGAACAAAGGTATTTCGTCACAGCAGACACCTACTTGCAGATAAATCTAAATTATAGGGCCACACACATTATGTACTTGATGTACTCCGGACGCTGCCAATACTTGAGATACTTGAGATAACCGATAAACGCCTCATCCTCAAAGTATCTGTTCTGCGCTAGATCTGTTTCAACATAAGAAAAATTAACAAAGCCATGCTACAAACAGTATTCCAATTTGGTACTCATCTTAAAAGTTTGAACCTACTGATAATATGAGAAGCACACACTCCAATTACGCGTCCTATCTGCTTTACTAACAAGCTAATAACTTTAGGACACAATTGAATCGCATGTTGTTTCTGTTTGTCTTTTCTTAAGAACAAGTCAAAATTAAATCTGCCGTAGTTGTTCTAAAAAAAAAACATGATGGTTGCATTACCAACACCCCAATCCAGATTGGTTACGAAGAAACGAAGTTAGCTATGTGCTATCACCCAAAATTTGTTTCAGAAACCTGATAAAAGACCCGAGGTGAAACCGAAACCAAGTGGAACGAGAATTACAGTGGATGTAGGTAGGGTTGGCGAGGCACTGGATGAACTCGAGCTCCAACAAGAACCGCTGCCTCGCGTCGTTGGGGTCAGGCGGCGCGGGCCTTGCCTCCGCCTCCTCCATCACGCGATCGAAGCAGTTTGTTGGCAGCGCTGCTCCGGCTGTGTGCGCTCGGACGGGAAGGGGAAGCGAGCGCCGCTCCCCTCGTGCCCCGGCCTCTCCCTTGGACGAAGCCTAGAGCAAAGGGCAGCAGCAGCTGCGCCGCCACCAGATCCGGCTCCCGCCTGAGCCCCGCCGGCGCCGGCGCCGGATGGGGCGTCCACGAGAGCAGCTGCCACCGGACCTGACGCCGACGAGTCCTCCTGCACGTGATTTTCTTATATGTTTGGGTTATTTTGGTCTTTTGGTGTGTTTTTACCCTTTTTTTAATATTTTTGTTTTTTTCCTATATACAACAAACAAACACCGCTACAAACGCAACACCACACTCATGGACTCACCTCCCCATATATACGCCCCCTTGACACACGTCTTAAGAGGTGGAAATCTCTTACTATCGAAATCCGTGCAAATTATCGAGCGGTTAGCGATGCCACGTGGCACAGCGTGGTTCGTGCGTGTGCTCGCACACTTGAGAAGGACTAAAATATAAAAAACAATCTTACGTTGGAGTAAAATGAAAAAGAGCAAAACCACCTGATGTTTCCGGAAGGGTCACGACTCTTGGTCTTCTATAATCTTGATTCACTCTTCATCTTCTCTGTTCTCGTCATTGTTTCACATTCATTCTCCATCTTGTCTGATCCACCAGGAGAAAGAGGTTGCGACCTCCGGCCAGTACCTCTGCGGCAAGCATGTCCTGCACAGCGACGACACCACGAGGAGGCGGCGGTGGCCTTTGGCCGGTATCTCTGCGGCGAGCACGTCCTGCACCGCGAGGACGACGTCCGCGAGCTCAGTGAATGGCAATCACATGTATTAGTGATATATAAATATTGCAGATTTTCATTCTTAAAAAAAAAACCCAGCTAGATCTGTTACTTCACTGATATATATTAGACTATTTGTTATACTATAAGTTATTGGGAATGGAAGCAATCGGAAAGAAGTTTTACTGTCCCTTTGTTATTGTAAACGTATAATGAGGACCATCTTCATTAAGATAGAACTTTTGTAGAATATATTCTGTTTAGTGATGCTGGTACTACTCCTACTCTACCAAGTTCCAATATCATGAGGTTTTCTGTCTTTTGTTTGACAATTTCGCCAATATTTAATTATAACATTTGAATTTTATTTGTTAAGTCTTTGCTTAGCTCCAGCTTTGGGGCTTGTATTGACTAGGAGACTAGCCCAGTTCCTGAATTGGCTTCTGCTTCTGCCTTGAATCCCACGTGCCTTTGCGGAGTGCTGCAACAAGTGGGGGTAACAACTTGTGCAGTGCATGGGGGGGTACAGTTGGGTGCGCGGTAGAATGTGTATCCTATCATTTTTGTGGGCTATGGCAAGGTGTGGATGCACCAAGCCCAATAGAGCATATAGCCCATGAGTTTTTTTTGATAGGATATAGCCCAAGAGCTGTTGCCATGAAGGCCTTTGACGAAAAAAGTTCATTTTACATCCCTTAACTAGCACCTGTGTTTGATTCACGTCCTCTAACTAGAAACCGGGTATAAAGGCTCGCTTAATTATTAAAACCGGGTCAATTGATCTTCCTTAGATCAAGGCTAATAATACAGCTAACCTGTTGACTGTAAGGTTCTTTATAGCCTTTTCTCAGCCTACCCATATAATAGTTAGCTCTTCACAATTAACACAGGGCCCACTTATCTCTCTTACTGAGTTTCTTGGTTCTTGTGTCCAAGCCAGCCTGCTTCTCCTGTCTCTCCTCTCTTCCTTCCTCCAACTCAGCATTTAGCCGGCTTATAGCCTACTATTATATTTGCTCTTAGTGGTTTGTAAAGGCTGTTTTGGTCTACGTGGCATATTGAATCAGTTTAAAAAATAGTGGTCCCCGCCTATCAATGAACACCTTCCCACTGCTCCCGGGGCGCGGGTACGTGACTACGTGAGCTATCTCCATCACGCCCGGCGTGAGGACTTTGCGGGGGTACACGGTACTGTACAGGGGACGGGGCGTCCAACACATCATGCGTTTTTTTGCCAAAGGTGACATGTTGCTGCACGCGCGCGTCGCCCGGGTTGCTCTATATCCTCATTGGCCTGGTGGGTACCCCTCTACATATATGTACTCTACATACTCCCTCGCTAGTCTGAACCTTCTTCTTTAGGGTGATGTGCGTTCGGCACGCCGACCGCGCCCTTGTGCAAGTTGGTACCCCCCGTTGTACCGAATCTGTCAGATTCGCGATTTTCTTTGGGCTGCTCAAGGTCCTACGTGGTTAATTATTGTTTTTTTCGAGGCCCAGTTCCTGAATTGGCTTCTGCTTCTGCCTTGAATCCCACGTGCCTTTGCGGAGTGCTGCAACAAGTGGGGGTAACAACTTGTGCAGTGCATGGGGGGGTACAGTTGGGTGCGCGGTAGAATGTGTATCCTATCATTTTTGTGGGCTATGGCAAGGTGTGGATGCACCAAGCCCAATAGAGCATATAGCCCATGAGTTTTTTTATAGGATATAGCCCAAGAGTTGTTGCCATGAAGGCCTTTGACGGGAAAAGTTCATTTTACATCTCTTAACTAACACCTGTGTTTGATTCACATCCTCTAACCAGAAAACGGGTATAATGGCTCCCTTAATAATTATTAAAACCGGGTCAATTGATCTTCCTTAGATCAAGGCTAATAATACAGCTAACCTGTTGACTGTAAGGTTCTTTATAGCCTTTTCTCAGCCTACCCATATAATAGTTAGCTCTTCACAATTAACACAGGGCCCACTTATCTCTCTTACTGAGTTTCTTGGTTCTTGTGTCCAAGCCAGCCTGCTTCTCCTGTCTCTCCTCTCTTCCTTCCTCCAACTCAGCATTTAGCCGGCTTATAGCCTACTATTATATTTGCTCTTAGTGGTTTGTAAAGGCTGTTTTGGTCTACGTGGCATATTGAATCAGTTTAAAAAATAGTGGTCCCCGCCTATCAATGAACACCTTCCTTCTTCCCCTCTTTTCTCTATTTCTGCCTATGAGCTAGCCACTCGAACGCCGAGCAAGCTCGAGTGGTGGCGTCGGAGTTCGAGCTTGATGAGGTGGCAGTGTGCGTGGTGCTTGAGCTCAAGCGAGGTGCCTCTGGGGCCAAATGCTCGATCTACCGGAGCGGCGGAGTCATTTTCTATGATCCGCAAGCGGCGTCGAGGAAAACCGTGACCATACTGGCCAACCGCGCAAGACATCGCTGGCGCTCGGCCACTCCGCCCCTCCACCATTTCTCCTTGCTGAAGCTGCCGCTTCTCCCCATCTAGCTTCTCCGCGCCACTCTCCTCTCTCAAGGAGTTGATTCTTGCATACCCTTCTTGCACAATTGATTTTCTGGACAAGTTTGGTACATCGATTGATTTGAGAACACATCTAGTAGCGAGAAATTCTCTTGATTGGCTTCTTAGCAACATGTATTACTAGAGTATTAGTCAGGTAGGCAGCTTAATTTGCTGGCTACGAAGGCCCACAACACCAGCAAGTGGATGTTGGCATTATCGTATTAGACCGGAATAAGTCTGTTGTTCCTCCCTCATCTGTTGCTCCTGATTAAATCGCCTTCCTCAACCACAAAACCAGTTATAGCGTACTACCCATCTCCGAAACTCGGTGCAAATAAACTCCGTCAGTGATTTAAGTAGCGGTTTCTGCTGACGTGGTAGGTTGACCACGTTGACTCGCTGAGTCAGTAGGTGGGTCCCGCATGTTAGTGATTTCTTTCTCATCTCATCTCCTTCCTCACCAATCCTCTCTCTCTCTCTCTCTCCTCTCTTCCCTCTTCCTCCTGTCTCACCTTCCAGCAGCAGTAGAGCCCGGGGTGGTGGTGGTGGTGGTGGTGAGCCGAAGCCGAAGAAGGCAGCTAAGTAACCGAGGAAGCCCGATGGGAGGAGGCGACCAGTGAGAAGGGCCCTGTCCCCCCAAGGGCGATGGATGTGGAGAAGTTTGGATGGAGTAGGAAGAGGCCCCAAGCGACGACGAGAGCTCAGCGAGGCTGAGGCGGCTGGAAACATGAGGCCAAATCTAGTCATTGTCGGCATGCTTTCAAGGAGCGTGCACGTGGTGGTGCTCGAGGTAGCGGCAGGCGGCACTCGAGGCTCCAACTTCATGGATGTCGCAGTCCACGTCGTATGCGCCCGTGGCCTCCTCCGGCCCGGCCCCTTGCCTCCTCCCAAGATGGTGTCGTAGCGGCAAACGGCCGGAAGGAAGGGCTCAATGTTGGCGGCTCCTCTCCCGAGTGGGGTTGGGGTTCGCGAGGGTGCTCACCAGCTAGCACCGTCTTTGCCTGGCTCCGGGGATGCATGCACCTAGCACTGCAGACTAATAGGGGAGTGATGGGAGAGGGCGGAGCTTTGGTGTTGTCATCGATGTCTTCTCGTCTTCGGCGGTCATTGCTAGTGAAGATCTTCCAAAGTTCCAAGTCTCACTCGGCCCATCCCTACTGGTCACGTCCTCTTTCCCTGAATGCTCCGAGGTGGCCACCATCCTCGGCTCCGGGTCACCACCACCATCGCCCTGTCGGGGCCATCTCGCCACTACCGCTACCCTCCCGAGCTTTACTGTTGTTGGAAGGTGAGAGAGGAAGAAGAGGGAAGAGAGAAAAGAGAGAGGTGGGAGAGGGGATGGGGAGGTGAGGAGGAAGATGAGACAAGGAAATCACCAATATGTGGATCCCACATGCTAATATAGTGAGTCAACTGCAGTCAACCTGGCATCTCAGGAGATACCGCTTCCCAAATTCTCGAAGTAGTTGATTTG
>CM020179.1:38364868-38419764 GCA_009805545.1 Oryza longistaminata | reverse complement strand
CTAGTGCTACTTGCCTCCGCTGCTGCCGCTGTTGCACATTTCTGCCCTCCTTTGTTAAAGAGGCCGTCTTTATTGCGGCCACTCCGATCCCTTCTCCTACGCCTGCTGCTGCGCGTCGCCTCGCCTCGCCTCGCCCTCGCCTTCCCTGGGCTCTCCTCGCGTTCCCTTTGGGTCTTTATTCCCCTGCCGATCCACGGGCAGGGAGAGGAATCCATCCGTTCGTCCGTCCGCCTGCTCGCTAGCAGTGCTGTTAAGGCTGCGGCTTCCTTTCCTGCTGGGTCTGCTTGCAGGGCTTGGTTGTCTTCTCCGTTTTTTTTTTATCCACTCGTCTTAAAAAGGGAGTTTTTGAGAGAGGAGCAGTGAAGCACTAGCTCCACCCATCATCTTGGTACGTGCCATGTCGCGGTCGCGCACGGTGCGGATCTTCTGGGACGACCCCGACTTGACAGACTCGTCCGGCGAGGACGAGGGGTGCGGCGGCCGGAGGGTGGGAGCATGGTGCGGGAGCTGCCGCCTGCCCAGCTGCCCGTGGCGCAGGCAGGTTTTGCTCCTGCTGCTGCTGCTTTGCCGGAGCAGTGCAGCGGCGGGGACGGTGATATGGGAAGAAGGGTCGTGTGGTGGCGGATGCACTGTGGTGTGGACGGAGGAGGTTGACGAAGGGCGGAGGGCTGGCGCGCCGAGCACCAAGTTCCGCGGCGTCAGGCGGAGGCCGGTGGGCAAGTTCGCGGCGGAGATCGCGACCCGTGGCGCGGCGTGCGCGTCTGGCTCGGCACCTTCGACACCGCCGAGGAGGCCGCGCGCGTGTACGACAACGCGGCCATCCAGCTCCGCGCCCCAGCGCCACCACCAACTTCTCCGCCTCCACCAACTCCGCGGCGTGCACAAGTCGGTGCAGTTGGCTACGAGTCCGGCGCGGAGTCCTCGCTGGCGGTGTCGTCCCCGACGTCTGTGCTCCGCAAGGTCCCGCCTGTGCTCCCTGGCCGAGGACAAGGACGACTATGAGGCCGGCCCCTGCGAGCCCGCAACTGCCGCCGGTTCCAGCCTCACCGTTCTCGAGGAGGAGGAGCTCGGCGAGTTCGTGCCGTTCGAGGACGCGCCGGTCTACGCGGCAGCAGCTTCTGGGACTTCGAGCCTGAGTCCGGCTTCCTGTACGCCGAGCCGTCGTCGCCTGAGACGCCCGGGACGCCGGCGCCACGTCCTCCGGCGAGGCCCAAGACTACTTCCAGGACTTGCGGACCTGTTCCCGCTCAAACCGCTTCCCGCAATTTTCTAAAAACGGGATCGGCTTCTTCAATCACGGAACTGCTTTTTTGGGTGTTGTGAGTATTCGTGCCTACTGTGTGTACTTCCTGTACGTGCTCCTCTGGTGTCTGCTTGTGTTGAGTGAGTCGATGAGAAATGTATTGTCCTGAGAGTAGAGTTTTTTTCCGAATGATATACTGCTGCTGCTACTACTACGTACTCCTGCTACGGCTTGAAGTCTATGTGTACCACGTCGAATTTCGTTTTTTGCCCAATACAGCTCGGTATACGCACGTACTGTATTGCTGTTCACAGCTAGCGTTCTGCATGCGTGCTGTGCTTTGGAGCGGTGGTCCAAACGTCCAAACGCGCCGTGCTCGAAATGGGGAGGCCATGATTTGGTTCCGCGGAAAGCTTGAGGGGTTTTCGGTGGCCGGCCGGCCCGCTCGCGCGCATGAGTGATGCGGCGAAATTTCTGCCCGATCGACGGGGCCCGACCACACTGCGAACTCGCGTGAGCGCCACTGTTGTGGAGTTTGCATCGGTTTCAGGCACACAGTAGCCGGGCCGGTAGCGCAGCAGCGCAGGCTGAGGCTTCTCACGCAAGGCATATGAGCGTAACGGCACGTTTTCCTGCGATCGGTCGGGCCGGGGCGGAGGCCCCGATTTATGACCTGAGCCCCGTACACGCGCGTGAATCTTGTGACTCCGGCAGCAGAGGAGCAGTGTTGTTGCGATGCGAATGAGAGAGAGGCGCAGCGTGGCAGGGAGGGAGCAGCGGTGGGCGTGGTCCAGCGGACTGGCTCCTCTCCTGGCCGAGGCGGTCGGTCTCTCCCGTGTCCACGACCACGTAGCGCCCCGTAACAGGAACACGTACGCCGGTGACCACAGTGGGGTGGAAGGAGACAACGCAAAAGATAAGGAGGGGCTCACGGCCGAGACGGGATGGACGTACACGTACGTGCTGAATACAATGCCCGTCTCGACCTGCGGCGCATGGGCAACGTACTACTACTGCTACCACCGCGCGCGGCCCAGGCAGCCATCGATCGGTGGGCCGGCCTCGGCGCGTCACGCGGCGGCGGCGGCAGCGCGCGCGCGCGGGACCACGGCCGCGCGGGGAGGCGTAGTACGTTCGGACGGTGACGGCCTTTGCGCCTTTTTCCCCCACTGCTCCCGGGGCGCGGGTACGTGACTACGTGAGCTATCTCCATCACGCCCGGCGTGAGGACTTTGCGGGGTACACGGTACTGTACAGGCGACGGGGCGGGCGTCCAACATCATGCGTTTTTTGCCAAAGGTGACATGTTGCTGCACGCGCGCGTCGCCCGGGTTGCTCTATATCCTCATTGTCTGGTGGGTACCCCTCTACATATATGTACTCTATACACTCCCTCGCTAGCCTGAACCTTCTTCTTTAGGGGTGATGTGCGTTCGGCACCGCCGACCGCGCCCTTGGGCAAGTTGGTACCCCCGTTGTACCGAATCTGTCAGATTCGCGATTTTCTTTGGGCTGCTCAAGGTCCTACGTGGTTAATTATTGTTTTTTTTCGAGGCCCAGTTCCTGAATTGGCTTCTGCTTCTGCCTTGAATCCCACGTGCCTTTGCGAAGTGCTGCAACAAGTGGGGTAACAACTTGTGCAGTGCATGCCGGGGTACAGTTGGGTGCGCGGTAGAATGTGTATCCTATCATTTTTATGGCTATGGCAAGGTGTGATGCACCAAGCCCAATAGAGCATATAGCCCATGAGTTTTTTTATAGGATATAGCCCAAGAGTTGTTGCCATGAAGGCCTTTGACGGGAAAAGTTCATTTACATCTCTTAACTAACACCTGTGTTTGATTCACATGCTCTGACCAGAAACCGGTATAAAGGCTCCCTTAATTATTAAAACCGGGTCAATTGAATCTTCATTAGTGGTTTGTAAAGGCTATTTTCGTCTACTGGCATATTGAATCGGTTTAAAAAATAGTGGTGCCCGCCTATCAATGAACCCTTCCTTCTTCCCCTCTTTTCTCTCTTTCTGCCTATGAGCTAGCACTCCAACGCCGAGCGAGCTCGAGCGGTGGGCGTCGGAGCTCGAGCTGATGAGGTGCAGTGGGCGTGGTGCTTGAGCTCAAGCGAGGTGCCTCTGGGGCCAAATGCTCAATCTACCGGAGTGGCGGAGTCATTTTCTAGGATCCGCAAGCGGCGTCGAGGAAAACCGTGACCATACTGACCAACCACGCAAGACATCACTGGCGCTCGGCCACTCCGCCCCTCCACCATTTCTCCTTGCTGAAGCTGCTGCTTCTCCCCATGCCTATCATCTCCGTCTACGCTCCCTCTTCAAGCTTCTCCGCGCCACTCTCCTTGATTCTTGCATATCCTTCTCGCACAATTGATTTTCTGGACAAGTTTGGTACATCGATTGATTTGAGAACACATCTAGTAGCGAGAAATTCTCTTGATTAGCTTCTTAGCAACATGCATTACTAGAGTATTAGTCAGGTAGGCAGCTTAATTTGCTGGCTAAATAGTACCAACGAAGGCCCACAACACCAGCAAGTGGATGTTGGCATTATCGTATTAGACCGGAATAAGTCTGTTGTTCCTCCCTCATCTGTTGCTCCTGATTAAATCGCCTTCCTCAACCACAAAACCAGTTATAACGTACTACCCATCTCCGAAACTCGGTGCAAATAAACTCCTTCAGTGATTTAAGTAGCGGTTTCTGCTAACGTGGCAAGTTGACCACGCTGACTCGCTGAGTCAGTAGGTGGGTCCCACATGTTAGCGATTTCTTCCTCATCTCATCTCCTTCCTCACCTATCCTCTCTCTCTCCCCCCTCTCCCTCTCCCTCTCTCTCTCTCCTCTCTTCCCTCTTCCTCCTGTCTCACCTTCCAGCAGCAGTAGAGCCCGGGGTGGTGGTGGTGGTGGTGAGCCGAAGCCGAAGAAGGCACTAAGTAAACGAGGGAAAGGAGAGCGACCAGTGAGAAGGCCCCTGTCCCCCCAAGGGCGATGGATGTGGAGAAGTTTGGATGGAGTAGGAAGAGACCCCAAGCGACGACGAGAGCTTAGCGAGGCTGAGGCGGCTAGAAACATGAGGCCAATCTAGTCATTGTCGACATGCTGTCAAGGAGCGTGCACGTTGGTGGCTCGAGGTAGCGGCAGGCGGCACTCGAGGCTCCAACTTCATGGATGTCGCAGTCCACGTCGTATGCGCCCGTGGCCTCCTCCGGCCCGGCCCCTTGCCTCCTCCCAAGATGGTGTCGTAGCGGCAAACGGCCGGAAGGAAGGTCAATGTTGGCGGCTCCTCTCCCGAGTGCGAGTGGGGTTGGGGTTCGCGAGGGTGCTCACCAGCTAGCACCGTCTTTGCCTGGCTCCGGGGATGCGTGCACCTAGCACTGCAGACTAATAGGGGAGTGATGGGAGAGGGCGGAGCTTTGGTGTTGTCATCGATGTCTTCTCGTCTTCGGCGGTCATTGCTAGTGAAGATCTTCCAAAGTTCCAAGTCTCACTCGGCCCATCCCTACTGGTCACGTCCTCCTTCCCTGAATGCTCCGAGGTGGCCACCATCCTCGGCTCCGGGTCACCACCACCATCGCCCTGTCGGGGCCATCTCGCCACTACCGCTACCCTCCCGAGCTTTACTGTTGTTGGAAGGTGAGAGAGGAAGAAGAGGGAAGAGAGAAAAGAGAGAGGTGGGAGAGGGGATGGGGAGGTGAGGAGGAAGATGAGACAAGGAAATCACCAATATGTGGATCCCACATGCTAATATAGTGAGTCAACTGCAGTCAACCTGGCATCTCAGGAGATACCGCTTCCCAAATTCTCGAAGTAGTTGATTTGTATCGGTTTTTGAAGTTAGGGGAGGCATTATACCTGGTTTTGCGGCTGAGGGAGCGATTCATTCAGGAGCAATAGACGAGGGACGCCAAATAGACTTGTTCCTATTAGACCGTAAGATTATATGATGGGCCGAAAGGCCTTGCATAGATAGTGATATATGAGCCCATGCAGGAGCTATCACCAATGCAGTGCTGCTAGAAAGTGCAGTATCACTGCTAGCAAAAAAAAAAAAAGTTTGTCTGCTAAGAGAAAAAAAACCAAAGGACCCATTTGACACAATTCTAGCTCTAGATAAGTGGGATGGTACAAATTCTTCATTTTTTTAGCGAAATTAGCAGAGTTGCTCCACAAAATTGTACTACGGGGGTGGAGATGCGTTTTTGCTGCTTCACCACTCCACTCCATCCAAAAAAGCTAACTAACTTTTAACTTTTCATGTATTTACCGAATATGCCACTAAACTACCCATTCACACCCTCTCTCATCCCGTTCTTCCTCCCGACTAGGCGGCTGGGTGGTGACCGGCCACTAGGACTGACGGCGGCGAGCGGGTTGCACAGCTGCTAGGCGGCTTGGTGGTGTGTGAGGGCAGCAGGGGAGAGGGCGGTGGCGCGTGGGCTGAGCATCGATCGACAGGGTCAACAGGACAGCGTGTGGGTGACGGGGTGTGGGATGAGCGATGACGGTGTCGATTGGTTGGGTGGCATGCATAGGCCGTAACCAGTCGTGGGGACCAGCGGCTATTGGGTGTCTTGGCGGCGCACAAGCGCAACAGGGCGGCGGTGCACAGGCTGAGCGGCGACGCGTGACGGCGATGGCGGCAAGACCGCGGGATACCTACCAGGTATTCGACGAAATGACGACATGGGATGTGGTAGAGTGGAGCTAACCAATCTAGCCAAATATTTTTACAACTACGTTCAGCCTCTATAAGAGCTAGTTTCTATTAGAGTTGAAGTTTAAAATTAGGAGTTGAAGTTTGGAGGCTTAACAAATGGGGCCGAAATATCTGCTTTTAGGCAGACGGCGTAGCGGTAAATCGATGATGTAGACAGTTGGACCGCAACTGCAAGGAAACAACACTCTGTCACACAGGTTCCGCCGTATGGTAGGAATCGCCAATCATGATTATCTGCCGAATATCCTACCAAAAACGACGCATTTCCGTCCTAGTTAACTTCGATGCTGCTGCGCTGCATCCTCCAGGTAAAGTAAAATCTTGCAAGGGACAAAACACACAGGCTCTTCTCCCATATCCATCAGCTGCCCGATTGACGCATCACTGAGCTGAATTACACGCGCGCAGGGCAACGCAGCATGATTGATTTCGTCATTCTCCTCTCGAGACAAAGAATCCGATCTCATCTCCGCACGAGGGACGGCCAACTGCTTCCACCCTTTACAAGGCCGCCTAGACGCCTAGTGTACGCGCCGAATATGCTGCCAACCAACACGGGACAATCTCCCGCGCTTGGCGACAGCTTCTCCTCGGTGCAGACGCCCTCTCGTTCATCGACCTAGCTTGAGGGTGAAATCCCAGCTATAAGATCGGGCAAGGCAGCGAGCAGTTTGGTGATCAGAGGTAGCTAAGCTAGCCTCGTAGCAGTGCTCCCCGGCGGCGAGAGCGGAAGGAGAGGACGACCGACGGCATCATCGGAGATGGCGGACGCGATGGGGGGCTCCAACCTGGCGGTGCTGGACGCGCTGGACTCGGCGCGCACGCAGATGTACCACATGAAGGCGATCGTGATCGCCGGCATGGGCTTCTTCACCGACGCCTACGACCTGTTCTGCATCTCCACGGTGTCCAAGCTGCTCGGCCGTCTCTACTACCAGCCCGATGGCTCGACGGACAGTAAGCCAGGCGCTCTGTCCAGGACCGCCAACAACATGGTCATCGGCGTCGCGCTCGTCGGCACGCTCATGGGCCAGCTTGTCTTCGGCTACTTCGGCGACAAGCTCGGCCGGAAGCGCGTCTACGGCGTCACCCTCATCCTGATGGCCGCCTGCGCCATCGGCTCCGGCCTGTCGTTCGGCAGCTCGCGCAAGGCAGTCATCGGCACGCTGTGCTTCTTCCGCTTCTGGCTCGGCTTCGGCATCGGCGGGGACTACCCGCTGTCGGCCACCATCATGTCCGAGTACTCCAACAAGAAGACGCGCGGCGCGTTCATCGCCGCGGTGTTCGCCATGCAGGGCGTCGGCATCATCTTCGCGGGGCTCGTGTCCATGATCGTCTCTAGCATCTTCCTCGCCTACAACAAGGCGCCGTCGTACAAGGGGAACCATGACCTCTCGAGGCAGATGCCCGCGGCTGACTACGTGTGGCGCATCGTCCTGATGATCGGCGCGTTCCCGGCGCTGGCGACCTTCTACTGGCGGATGAAGATGCCGGAGACGGCGAGGTACACGGCGATCATCGACGGCAACGCGAAGCAGGCGGCGAACGACATGCAGAAGGTGCTGTCGATCGAGATAGAGGCCGAGCAGGAGAAGCTGGCCAAGTTCAACGCGGCCAACAACTACCCGCTCCTGTCGATGGAGTTCGCCCGGCGCCACGGCCTGCACCTCATCGGCACGACGACCACGTGGTTCCTCCTTGACATCGCCTTCTACAGCCAGAACCTGACCCAGAAGGACATCTTCCCGGCTATGGGCCTGATCAGCGGCGCTGCCGAAGTCAACGCTCTCACGGAGATGTTCCAGATATCCAAGGCCTCGTTCCTCGTCGCTCTCCTCGGCACCTTCCCCGGCTACTGGGTCACCGTCGCTCTCATCGACAAGATGGGCAGGTACGTACGAACCGTATAAACATGGACACTTGATGCAAATGCAATCGATGCGAACATACAAGAAATTAATGAATGAATTCATGGTCACATATGCAGGTACATGATCCAGCTGATCGGTTTCTTCATGATGTCCATGTTCATGCTGGCGATGGGCATCCTGTACGACTACCTCAAAACCCATCACTTCCTGTTCGGGCTCCTGTACGCGCTCACTTTCTTCTTCGCCAACTTCGGGCCGAACAGCACCACCTTCGTGCTGCCGGCCGAGCTGTTCCCGACGCGCGTGCGCTCCACCTGCCACGCCATCAGCGCCGCGGCGGGCAAGGCCGGCGCCATCGTCGCGGCCTTCGGCATTCAGAAGCTCACGTACAACTCTGAAGTCAAAAACATCAAGAAGGCGCTCATCATCCTATCCATCACCAACATGCTCGGCTTCTTCTTCACGTTCCTCGTCCCGGAGACCATGGGTCGGTCGCTCGAGGAGATCTCCGGCGAGGACGGCAACACCGGCGCCGGTGGCGGCGGCGCCCCTGCCGCTGCCAATGCCGGCGTTAGCGTGACCGCTTCGGATGTGAGCAGGGACGAGAAGTTCCCTGCTTCAAGCACCGAATGGCAGACATCCATGCACGCATGATACGCTCATCTGGGATATGCATACCTACACAATACCAGTACGTATACCTACGCAATAATAGTACTATATTGATATATCTGTATTATGAGAGTGGAAATGGACCAAAATAACGGCAATAACTTGCTTGAATTGCCAGATGCTAGCTTGGGAATTTGATATACAAGTATATATCTCCATTACCATGTTAGAGTAATATATATGTTTGAGTGTGTGCACTCATGCAACAATAGTATAAATCGTGACCATTCACAATGTTGAGAACTACTACTGGCTAGCAAGAAACTGAGAATGAGAGGGACAATGCAAAACTATGCTCCTTTTACTACTTCGTATTGGTGTATGCGTATTGCAAGCAGCTAATCAATCATTCTGTTAGTTCTTTCTCTATATGACGAGCTCCTGTATTTCTCTGTACTGGTGGTGATCCTACAGATCGACTCATGAAAGAACTAAATCCATACAGTCTATACACAGCTGTGACCTATATATATATATATGGACCAGGCCGGTTGCATCGTTTTGCCATTTTTTTGGTCCCCTCGATCTTCAACATGGATCAAACCGCAACGAACAGCTAGCAGAGGCGCGGCCGATCGAATCGATCTCTCTTCTTGCCCTTGAACAAACTGGATCGATTGAATAATATAGCTGAACGCCCGTTAAATACAAGTTAGCGTGATTACAGAGCGTTAAGGAGTTGAGTTCAGAAGAGCTTGTAGGCGGAGGATGCATCCAAGGGGTGGATGAGGTAGGTGAGGGCAAGTGCCACGAACATCAGCACATAGGCGATCCCTTGGTCCACGCTTGTTCCTGCATGACAAAATGCACAGAGTCAATGAATCAATCAACATGGGCCAGTGACAGTATTTCCGAACAATTTGTGAAGAAAAAAACTGTAACGGAGTATACGCACAGAGGAGCCACACACCATGAAAAATTGACGCAAATAAGGACATGCAAAGTTTCAAACGCAACATTGCCGAATCTCGATCGAATCAACCAATGGCAACTCGGGTTAGTTGTACTAGGTGGCGGCGGCAGCCGAACTCAAGATTTGTATGTACTCGTGGTTCTTCTCACTCATGCTTGCCGCCGACGGTACGTCCTCCGCTTGCCCGGCGCACGCGCGGCACCGTCGTCGTCCGTGCCACCCGAGTCGGCGCCGACGACCCCCGCTAGCTGGGCCTAGCTGAGCGCCGGGAGTCGTCCCTGTTCTACGAGTGCCGCGGCTGGGCGCTGGTTCGGAGGACGGATTAGATTGGGCGGAGGCGAAGGAGAAGCCGCAAATTAAGGAGATTGCGACTACCTTGCTGCTGAATCATAGGATCGTAAATAGGACTAAATACCATACGAGTAGTAACCGAGATCCAAATTAATAGCGGTCCTAACTCCTAACGTTTTCTGATAAACCGGACCGGTATAGCACATTCTTCAATCATTTATCATAATGACACTACCATTATAGATACTGACATATAGGATAACAGAAGGTGGAACCCACATGTCAATAATTGTAATGTAATGTGTGGGATAATAGAAGAGTGGAACCCACGTATAAATGATTGTAATGGTAGTATCATCTATCTATTATATACTAAATGTCCATTAAACTTCCTACAAACGCTCTCAAGTCACCACGTGGCGCTCTAATAAATTAGAGAAAATCCTAGAAATTCTAAGAAAAAAGCAAAACATATATCCATTGATTTTTACTTAAATTGGTGGGTCCAATATTATACACCGTTAGATGAAATTGATCTTAAAATAAACCAAATACTATGGGGTCCCACCTCTCCTCCTCCCGCATATATGGAAGCAAACGTACGTGTATGGTACGTATGCTTCCTTTCCTTTTTTTTCTTTTTTTTTCTTCTTTTTTTTCATTACATAATGGATATATCTATTATATACTAAAAGTTCATTAAACTTTCTACAAACGCTCTCAAGCTACCACATAATTTTACAAACAAAGAGTCTACCATCATACAACTCACAGCTAACTAAATTAGCTCTCTACAATTTTTGAAAATAAAATTTACACATTATATGTTACCCATTAAACTAATAATGTAAAATAATTTCCACTTAAACCAGTGAACTCATTACTTTGTACTATTATTTTCAAATAATGCACTATTTTAAAATAAAGTTTACACGATTATATTGTGTACCTACCAAATAAATAATTTAAGATCTATATTAACTAATTTATACGTGCACTTAAACTGATGGACCCATTATTTAAATCACCGGATCTATTTTTTATTACAACGGATTATTATTCTCAAATAATACACTTTTCCGAGGAGAGGTGGGACCCCATAGTATTTGGTTTGTTTTAAAATAAAATCTATACAATTATATTGTGTACCCATTAAATTAACAATTTAAAATCTATATTAACTAATTTACACTTACACTAGGACCGGTGGACCTATTATTTAAATCATAAGATCTATTGTTTGCTAATAAATAAAATGTCCGAAGTTTTCTTTTTGGCCCGCTGCACAATGCACGTCTGCACCTTTGCTTTTCGCACGCATGACAAAGCGTCGTGTCTGAGGCATCTAAGGTGATCACGACCGCTGCAGCGCTACAGCTTTGCCACGTATCAAATCATATATGGATATGATTAATTTTGCTAATAACATAAAAAGAAAATTAAAGGTGTGATGCAGCAAGAGAAGAATTAGGCACCGTGGGTTCGGTTTTTTCCAACACTTAGCTCCGTTTAAGCTGAAACTGAGAGTTGATTACAGAATAATTATAATGTTTTTGTTATGTCGTATTTGGATTTTGTACAATTTGTTCGTACAGATGAAAGAAATCATTATGCTATAAATGCGAGCACAATATTAATTAATATCAATATAACTCTTACTAAGACAAGGGTGTTATAAGGGAGTTTAATGCCCTCTTTTTTTCCCGATTCCATAGTTTAGATTTTTGTTTGCATACTTTTCAAGTTTCTAAATGGTGTCTTTTTTAAACAACATTTTAACTTTTTAGAAGTTAATTCATTTATTTATACCCTCAAATAGCTATCGCATAAAACAGATAATTCATCAATTTCACCTGTCCTAAACCCTAATAAGTACATTTTTTTCATGCAAGTCATGGTGATCAGTAAATTGGGGATCAACGGATAATCAAAGTCATAAGATGAATATGTAAGAGCTACTATGAGCAACTGCAAATATGCGTCAAAATTATTTGCTATTAATTAGATATCTAATGGCTTGCTAGCCACATAATTAATTTCTCTCTACATGTATATAACCATGGACGAAGCTGGAACAAATATTACCATATGCCACATACATACGTATCACGCGGTTAATATTCTAATTACATGTGTTAAGTCCTTTAAAATTCCATAAATGCTCTCGAGCTGCCACATGGTGCTCTAATAAATTAGAGCAAATATTATAAGTTCTAAGAAAAAAAACAAAGTATCTAAATATTATAATCTGTACGTCCAATATTATAATTTGGATTAAATTGATCTTAGAACAAACTAAATACTACGAGGTCCCACCTCTCCTCCCACGGCACAGGTACGCACCTACGTACGCTTCCCCTCCCTTTTTTTTTCATTTTTCCCTTTCTTCTTTTTTCTCCATGCATACTCTTCCCTCCCTCACTCTCACATTTTTTATTTGTGGCTATACTACACGGCATGATATAGATGGACTATATAATAATCAACTAGTAACAGTTTCTCCTTTCTTATTTACTCGAGAGAGAAAAACACATGATTCAAAAATCGTAAGTACTTAATCCATCTCCTATTTAAAAGTTTGTGAATGGTTTTTTAAGAAGCCTTAAGAAAAATAGAACCCTTATATTATTATAAAATAACATTATCCGAACTTTAATTTGCCCTTAATCTATGAGACAATTTTTGAAAAAACAGTAATCTTACCTTTCAATAATATAAGTGCCCGCGCATGCGCGTGGGTCACCTTCCTAGTTGTGATAAAGGATCCTCACCCACCGGTATCAATGGCTGTGATCCAAAAACCGAGGGGGATAATAATCTATCAGGGTGCAAACAGGGTGCTACCACGGGACAGCATCTCCATCTTATGGTGACGGTAACTCACGCCTAAGAGTCCTGGTTTGCACTCGATGGGATTCTCCCATCGGTCAGCACCGAGCAAAACATGGGGAAGATGGAGGGAAGAGTCGTACGGGGGTTGATGGATAACAACGAAATCCCTAGTAGTACCACATGAAACTTAGGGAATGTTTGGATCACAACTTCACTTTACCACAAAAGTTTTGGCGGAGTGTGGCAAACCAAACATTGTGCGGCTAACAATTTGTTAGCCACACTTGTGGCCAGTTATGTCAAGAAAATGAGTGTATGAAGAGTGAACCCATTTTTTAAAGAAGTGTGGTACACCATAATTTTGACACAAACCAAGCAATAGATTAGGTGGATGCCACAGGTATGGTAAAGTGTGGCACTCATCAAAACAGCCCTTTAAAGTTTAAACTTTGCCGTCAATTGCACCACCGGACTACCGCCTAGGCGCCTACCGGAGAGCTATGGGAGAAGGTGGATTTTACATGATGCCCGATGCGAAAACAAGGCAGTAAATCCATGATAAAAGATGAGAGGAAGAGGAAGACACTGACCATCACTGGTGGGTGCTGGTGCAGGGGCCTGAGCATTCACCAAGGTGGCGAGCATGGCGACGATGGCCATCACAAGAACAGAAGAACTACTACTGGCTAGCAAGAAACTGAGAATGAGAGGGACAATGCAAAACTATGCTCCTTTTACTACTTCGTATTGGTGTATGCGTATTGCAAGCAGCTAATCAATCATTCTGTTAGTTCTTTCTCTATATGACGAGCTCCTGTATTTCTCTGTACTGGTGGTGATCCTACAGATCGACTCATGAAAGAACTAAATCCATACAGTCTATACACAGCTGTGACCTATATATATATATATGGACCAGGCCGGTTGCATCGTTTTGCCATTTTTTTGGTCCCCTCGATCTTCAACATGGATCAAACCGCAACGAACAGCTAGCAGAGGCGCGGCCGATCGAATCGATCTCTCTTCTTGCCCTTGAACAAACTGGATCGATTGAATAATATAGCTGAACGCCCGTTAAATACAAGTTAGCGTGATTACAGAGCGTTAAGGAGTTGAGTTCAGAAGAGCTTGTAGGCGGAGGATGCATCCAAGGGGTGGATGAGGTAGGTGAGGGCAAGTGCCACGAACATCAGCACATAGGCGATCCCTTGGTCCACGCTTGTTCCTGCATGACAAAATGCACAGAGTCAATGAATCAATCAACATGGGCCAGTGACAGTATTTCCGAACAATTTGTGAAGAAAAAAACTGTAACGGAGTATACGCACAGAGGAGCCACACACCATGAAAAATTGACGCAAATAAGGACATGCAAAGTTTCAAACGCAACATTGCCGAATCTCGATCGAATCAACCAATGGCAACTCGGGTTAGTTGTACTAGGTGGCGGCGGCAGCCGAACTCAAGATTTGTATGTACTCGTGGTTCTTCTCACTCATGCTTGCCGCCGACGGTACGTCCTCCGCTTGCCCGGCGCACGCGCGGCACCGTCGTCGTCCGTGCCACCCGAGTCGGCGCCGACGACCCCCGCTAGCTGGGCCTAGCTGAGCGCCGGGAGTCGTCCCTGTTCTACGAGTGCCGCGGCTGGGCGCTGGTTCGGAGGACGGATTAGATTGGGCGGAGGCGAAGGAGAAGCCGCAAATTAAGGAGATTGCGACTACCTTGCTGCTGAATCATAGGATCATAAATAGGACTAAATACCATACGAGTAGTAATAATCGAGATCCAAAATAGGGGGGCTAATGCGAAAATATAAAGAAAGCTGCATTGATAGCGGTCCTAACTCCTAACAATTGGGGTTTTGTGAGAAACCGGACCGGTATCGGGTTCACATCCTTGCCCTATCATTATAAATACTAACGTGTGGGATAATAAAAGGGTGGAATCCACATGTCAGTGATTGTAATGGTAGTACCATTATAGTAGAGGATCCTCACCCACCGGTATCAATGGTTGCTATCAAAAATCAAGGGGATAATATAATAATCTATCAGGGTGCAAACAGGGTGGTCCACGGGACGGCATCTCCGTCTTATGGTGACGGTAACCTCACGCCTGAGAGTCCTGGTCTGTAAATGATAGGATTCTCCCATCGGTCGGCACCGAGCGAAACACGAGGAAGGTGGAGGAGAGAGGGGTTGACGGATAAGAACGAAATCCCTAGCAGTATCACATGAAACTTAAGGGCTGTTTGGATCACAACGTCACTTTACCACAAAAGTTTTGGCAAAGTGTGGAGTCAAACATTGTGGGGCTAACAATTTGTTAGCCACACTTGTGGCAAGATATGTCAAGAAAATGAGTATATGACGAGTGAGCCCATTTTTAAAGTGTGGTACACCATAATTTTGACACAAACCAAACAATAGATTAGGTGGATAACACAGGTATGATAAAGTGTGGCACTCGTCCAAACAGCCCTTTAAACTTTGCCGTCAATTGCACCACCGGACTACCGGAGAGCTATGGAAGCAGGTGGATTTACATGATGCCCGATGCGAAAACAAGGCAGTATAAATCCATAATAAAAGATGAGAGGAAGAGGAAGACACTGACCATCACTGGTGGGTGCTGGTGCAGGGGCCTGAGCATTCACCAAGGTGGCGAGCATGGCGACGATGGCCATCACAAGAACAGAAGCTCTCGAGATGAGCGCCATTTTTCTTCTTCTTCTCACCAACGACGGGTCAAGATGATCAAAAAAACCTGAAAACCAATGGTGTTCTAGATCCCCCTCCCTCCCGCCGCACCGGAGGTCAGGACGAGAAGGAGAGAGAGAGCGGAGGAGGGCGTCTCGTTTGTGCCCGCATAAATTTTGGAAATGCAGTGGACATCGAAATTTATACTAGCATCCCGAAAAGAGTTTAACCCGTGCAGGAAAACGATGCGTGATAGGCGGTTTCCAGGAGTGGACGGCCCTGTTCTTCGTGTGCTTAGATTCAGGAATGATCCTGCTTGCCACCTTGACCACAACAGGTAAACGATAATCACATCTCCACTTGGAACAGTGGTTATATTTAGCCTTTGATTGCACTCTGCATGTTGCAGGACTGCAGGGACAAGCATGCATGGAAATACCAAACAGTGAAGTGATTAATTCAAAAACTTTGCTAGAGATATCTGCATCCATCAATTGACCCCTGCATTACATGATGTCTCGAGAACTCGAACTCACAAAATGGGATCTACTGGATGGAGGCTCTGTGCAGTCACAAAACTATGCAACACAAGAGGTGCTATACTTTGCAGCATCAACATCTTAAAACAGTGGAAGGCACTGGAGCTTCAAACTCTAGTAGTGCTTCCGATGTCTCTTCAATATTTCGTATTTAAATGTATAGAATTTTTTTTCGCCGGGCTGGCGGGTTTAAATGCATAGAATAGTTGCCCACCACGACCAAGCTTCATGACTATTAGCTGAAACCATGGTTCACGGACGGAGGACCTAGACTGCTAATTGTTGTAGTCAGGGAAGGTGAGTAAACTGCTAATTTCAGCAGCAGCTGTTCATGACAACAAACTATAGTGACCCTACTATATGACAAGTTATGGATATCTGAATGTTAAACCACATATCGCTTACTTGCTGTCAACAGAAGTACGGATCCTTCTTGTTCTTGTAAATATCGAACAGTTCTTTGGAGAAACTTAGTGCTACTTTCTCCAGGAAAGTGGGCCCTGTAGCATCATGGCTTAGTAGTTCCTTGGCAGTTCTTTTCAGAGGCCCTTTAAGCTTACCGTCCAAAAGAAATTCTGACAACCTAATTGCCCTGAGGTGAACAACATCAAACAAGTATAGTTTCAGAAATCAGTATAAAGGGCAAAGGCACATATATCATTTTGGTATAATGAAAGAACCATGTATTATTTGGAACTGCATTGCTTTTACAGAAGGGAAAAATTGCACAGACCACAGGTTGAAGACAGGGGCATTTTATATGAACTTCCACCAGAGTCTCACATGCTAGTGATGTTTCTTTGCTACTCAAGATGCACGCTACTACTAGCATCATCCCAAACAAACTTCATCTTTGGTCTTGGGTGTTCAAAACAAGATAGAGGGAAAAGTACAAAAGTATCCCTTATTAATAGGAAAGTAGTATTGGTGGGTGGGTAGATAAAGGGTTGAATGAAAAAAACTCATAAATTTTCGGATTGAGGGTACATAGGGTGATAAAAATGAACTTGTTTTGGGACAAAGGGTAGAGGCTAGAAATGAAGTTATTTTGGTTCATGGAGAGAGTATAGTCTAGAACAGACATTCTTTGTTTGTTTGTTTTTCTTAGCCAGTGAGAGTGGTGTTACCAATTACACCACAGTACTGTATGCAAAACATAACCAATCTACCAGTAAAAGTTCAATTTCAAACTTGCATACTAAAATCTTTATGGGAACATTTTTTTCAAATATCAAAAATTAATGGTTTCAATTGCTTCACCACAGCATTGAATCTAATGGTTTTTGCTAATTCACAAGCAAATACATGGTAGAAATTCAATGTTTAATTGGATATAATAAGAATTATGAACTGACACACATAATCAAATTATTCAAACAGGAAGATTCACCACATTTAAAATGTCACAAACTGAATTTTGTGTTAGATCTTGCCACTAAAATCCCATTAAATTAAATATATTTTGTAATTTTAAAACAACCTATTGAATACATCACAAAAAATAATAGGAAGTTTGAAGGATGTAAATTAGTGCCCTCTAATATCCTATGCGCTGCTGTTAGTTGTGGCATGGCAAATATTGGCAATACAAGTATAAACATTTGGTTTACCTCATAATCTACTAAGTAAACTGCATTTGGCCATTGGCAAAAGTAATTCTGCTTTTGACTCAACAACCTCTTTTGGTTGTTTCTTTCTCATGAACACTTTATGATTCAGCATATGTATTAGAAATCCATATCTTGCTTATACCTAATAGAGCTAAAATAATACGCCATGAAATGATTATTTATGCTCTCTCAAGTTGGACTAAAAGCTTCATATTCTTAAGGTATCAAGAACACGATTTAATCTCGGAAAAATTTAACAAAAAGTAAATGGGGTTTCCATTAAGTAAAATGGGGTTATACAGAGACTTCATGATAATCATAATCTGGATTATCTCTATTTTTCTCTGAACTAATTGATTGGGAAATCATGGCACGGTAAAGTACCATATATGGAATCAAAGCTTTCAAAAAAAATTTAAGGGTTTCCAACAGCAATGCACAGATCTAACCTCTTGTCAAACACTCCTTAACTTCTAAACCATTGCCATCAGCGAGTAGCTTTAAATGATCTCACGATTGTGCATTTAGTAAACGTCTTTTAATGCGGTTTGCACAACTAAATTCTGCTTGACTTCCGAGTTTAACATAGATCAAGACATGATTAATTCCGTTTAAAAAGTACTTGATTAGCTAGTAAACCAGAGAGAGATACTTCACTGATAATAAATATTTTGCTATTTATACCTCATATATGGGGAAATAAGTCACAGTTCAAATTAAGTTTGTAGAAGCATGGAATTAACATTCAGTGAAATTAACTTCGACAAACCTGATGGCATCAATTTTGGTGAGTCCAGTAGTCCCAGTTTGTTGTCCTTCAGTTGACATGATTACTAACTTCCTTTGGCGGTAAAGAGCACAGAGAGCTTGTTTCAGAAATCAGTATAAAGGGCAAAGGCACATATATCATTTTGGTATAATGAAAGAACCATGTATTATTTGGAACTGCATTGCTTTTACAGAAGAGAAAAATTGCACAGACCACAGGTTGAAGACAGGGGCATAATATATGAACTTCCACCAGTCTCACATGCTAGTGATGTTTCTTTGCTACTCAAGATGCACGGTACTACTAGCTTCATCCCAAACAAACTTCATCTTTGGCCTTGGGTGTTCAAAACAAGATAGAGGGAAAAGTACAAAAGTATCCCTTATTAATAGGAAAGTAGTATTGGTGGGTGGGTAGATAAAGGGTTGAATTAAAAAAACTCATAAATTTGCGGATTGAGGGTAGATAGGGTGATAAAAATGAACTTGTTTTGGAACAAAGGGTAGAGTTGTATAGTCTAGAACAGACATTCTTTGTTTGTTTGTTTTTCTTAGCCAGTGAGAGTGGTGTTACCAATCACACCACAGTACTGTATGCAAAACATAACCAATCTACCAGTAAAAGTTCAATTTCAAACTTGCATATTAAAATCTTTATGGGGAACATTTTTTTCAAATTTCAAAAATTAATGGTTTCAATTGCTTCACCACAGCATTGAATCTAGAGGTTTTTGCTAATTCACAAGCAAATACATGGTAGAAATTCAATGTTTAGTTGGATACAATAAGAATTATGAACTGACACACATAATCAAATTATTCAAACAGGAAGATTCACCGCATTTTAAATGTCACAAACTGAATTTTGTGTTAGATCTTGCCACTAAAATCCCAGTAAATTAAATATATTTTGTAATTTTAAAACAACCTATTGAATACATCACAAAAAATAATAGGAAGTTTGAAGGATGTAAATTAGTGGCTTAGTGCCCTCTAATATCCTATGCACTGCTGTTAGTTGTGGCATGGCAATACAAGTATAAACATTTGGTTTACCTCATAATCTACTAAGTAAACTGCATTTGGCCATTGGCAAAACTAATTCTGCTTTGACTCAAGAACCTCTTTTGGTTGTTTCTCTCATGAACACTTTATGACTCAGCATATGTATTAGAAATCGATATCTTGCTTATACCTAATAGAGATAAAATAATGCGCTCTCTCAAGTTCACTGTTATCAAGTCGCCCGACTAGTCGCGATTAGTCGTAGATTAGTCGTAAAGTCGGTCAAGCTAGTCGACTAAAGAGCCACGACTCGACCAAATAGCAAGTCGTGCGATTAGTCGTGGTAGGTCGTGGTTAGTCGTAGATTAGTCGTAAAGTCGGTTGTAAATTAGTCGTGATTAGTCATAGCAAATCACCAATTCACCATGCTAATTGGCTTATTGTGTTTAGTACTTTAGTTTTATTTCTTGTTGACTTATTGTCTTGCTTTGCTACTCCGTAGTCCATAGTTTATACTACATACATTTCTTAGCATAGTATAATAGTAGTAAAGATTATATATTGCATCCCCTATTTTTTGCATGACCAAGTCGTGGACAAGTCGTCGACTAGTCGACCAAGTCGATAAGTCGGTCCAGGGGTACCTCGACTCGACTTTACGACTTGACAACCATGCTCAAGTTGGACTAAAAGCTTCATATTCTTAAGGTATCGAGAACACGATTTAATCTCAGAAAAATTTAACAAAAAGGAAACGGAGTTTCCATTAAGTAAAATGGGGTTATACAGAGAATTCATGATAATCATAATCTGGATTATCTCAGTTTCTCTCTGAACTAATTGATTGGGAAATCATGGCACGGTAAAGTACCATATATGGAATCAAAGCTTTCAAAAAAGTTTAAGGGTTTCCAACAGCAATGCACAGATCTAACCTCTTGTCAAACACTCCTTAACTTCTAAACCATTGCCATCAGCAAGTAGCTTTAAATGATCTCACGATTGTACATTTAGTAAACGTCTTTTAATGCGGTTTGCACAACTAAATTCTGCTTGACATCCGAGTTTAACATAGATCAAGACATGATTAATTCTGTTTAAAAGTACTTCATTAGCTAGTAAACCAGAGAGAGATACTTTACTGATAATAAATATTTTGCTATTTATACCTCGCATATGGAAAAAAAGGTCACAGTTCAAATTAAGTTTGTAGAAGCATGGAATTAACATTAAGTGAAATTAACTTCGACAAACCTGACGGCATCAATTTTGGTGAGTCCAGTAGTCCCAGTTTGTTGTCCTTCAGTTGACATGATTACTAACTTCCTTTGGCGGTAAAGAGCACAGAGAGCTTGCATAGAGAGCTCCATGTTTCCCCTAAGTGAGGCAATCATGTGTGCAGCGGTTTCCCAGTGCCTTGACATAGCTGAAGGTAACAAATTTATTTCCCCTTTTGCCTGGATAGAGATGCTTTTACCACTGGAAGGTGGACAAACCGTGTGCTTTAAAGGCGTACATGAAGATCCAGGTTCAAACAAAGCTTTTTTGGCTGTCGGACTGCATAATTCAGCATTCTTACTCACTGAATGAATTAGTTCACCTGTTGAGTAGTTGCTTAGGATCGAAGGAGACAATCTTCCCACCCTTGGCTCTTCATTTGAAGCCCCTTCACGAATGATCTTGACATCTTCACTCTGTCCTAATGGAGATGAGTTTTTCTCTGAACGAGCATCATTATTCTTTTCTCCATATTTTGGTGACCCTTCAACCACCAATTTCTTTGACAATTCACCACCTCCTTTGTTTAAGTTTCGAAGTTCTGGTCCTGACAGATTGCGAATGCTCAGAGGATGAACTGTTGCTATTCCAGTCTCTTCAAATGAAACTACTCCCCTTGCTACACTTCCTTCTTCACTTTGTCTTGGTAGAGGTGAGCACTTCTGCACATCAGCCCCGACTTTCTCATACCCACATTTGGATGATGATTCCACCATTGACATCTTGTTCATTTGGTCATTTCCCTTTGGTGGTTGACTAACTCCCTTTGCACTGTTTCCTTTTTCAGAATTTTTAGTTACCGAAGGAACACTAGCAACTATTGGCCTAGCAGGCACACATGACTGCACTGAGAAATCCCCTTTCTGTACGTGGGTGGTGCAGAGGTGGTCGACGAGCTTGGGGCCCGGGAGGTGGGCGAGCTCGGCCTCGCGGGCGGCGGGGTCGAGCCCGCTGGTGGCCATCGCGGCAGCCATAAGCCCTAGGCGGCCGGCCGCGAGGTTTGGTTGGTTTTGGTTTGGGAGAAATCAGGGAGGCTGATCGAGCGGGGGGTTTTTGCTTGTTGTTCGCTGTCAGGTAGTGTTTTGGCAAATGGGAAAGGGAAATGAATTTTCACCCATCTTTAAATCCTAACTATTTATTCTCTATCTTCTATTTAATCTTAACCCTTTATTTATTTTCCAATTCTAATCCCAACTCCCATTTCCCATTATACAAACACACCCTCAAGGATGTGAGAGCAACTGCTCAGATACCGAGACAGCGAGGGACGAGTGTGTGACTCCCAGTGAGGATGGCTGCCTGCTCTGCTCTCGCCAAACCGGTTGTCTTGCAAAACCCATTTATGTTTTATGTTTTTCTTTATTTTATTTTAGTATATAGGTACTCCATCCGGTTAATATTATAGATAGATAGTTTTTACTTTTTTTCAGTCAAATTTATTCAGGTTTAATCAATTTCATAGAAACAAATTATCAATATCTACTGCACTAAATTAATTTCATTGAATGTAATGTTGCTATATTTTTCTATAAACTTTAATCAAACTATAAAAGTCAACTAGGGAAAAAGATAAAACTATTTATAATATAAAACGGAGAAGTAACTAATATTAAAATGGGTTTATGGATTAGTGGACTGGCTCGTCTAATCCTGAGATAGCGCTTTGTTCACGACATGTTTTTTTTTTCAATAATATGACCAGTTTACTCATTGTATGTTGGTTTGGATTTTTCTTTTCCAAAATATGCCCTTCAATTATTACTGTCTTTGGAAAAAAGTTTCCAATATTTCATCATCTTCTCTTGAGTGATATAATTATCATATTTATGTTTACATGCTTGTTTTATGTTAGTAATACTAAGAAGTGTATGAATAGTATACTAATGATGGTTAACAAAACAGCTGCTGGGTTTAGCTGACCTTATAGCTTGAGAATGGCTTGGATCATAAAGCTAGGTGAGTTGAGAATACTGTAGGGACTAACTGGGATGATATATTAGGGCTAGCCTATCTAATTGAGAGGCCTTTAATTAGGCAATCATTAGAGGTTCTCTACCATGACGACTTTAGAAGAATGGATTTTAACTACAACGTTTGACGTAATTAATTAATGTTTAATATCTCTACTTCAATGAAACTTCGTTTAAGTGTCTCTTTTTATATTTCATCTATTTCAAATTACTTGCCATTCCAATTTTACCCAAAGTCGAACGTTTCTATTTTGGAATAAGTTCAATTTAGGTCCCTCTATTTGTCGCCCAGTCCGATTTTCGTCCTTGAACCACAAAACCGGGTACGAACCGCCCCCAACTTACGAAAACCGGACACATAAGGTCCTAAGGCGGTTTGGGTAGCGGTTTTGGCTGACGTGGCGCCTACGTGGCTGGTTTGACTAGGTCTCCGTCCCACGTGGCATTGACGTGGCGCTTACGTGGCAATTTGATTGGAAAAAAATAATACCCGTTGAGACCCACATGTCAGCTACCAAACAATAATTTAAAAAGGTGGGCCCACACTGTCAATCTCACTCCCCTCTTTCCTCTCTCACTCCCCATCTCCCCTCTCTTTCGTCTCTCTCCCTCCTCTCCTTTCTCGGGCGCGACGGCTGACGGGCGGCGGTAGACGGGCGGTGGCCGGCGGGGAGAAGGGACAGTGTGCGGCGGTGGCTGCGGAGGAGGAGGAGATGCGGCCAGGGCGCCGAGACGAGCAGCGGCCGGCGGGGTGGACGGCATGACAGGCAGCGAAGAGATGGGTGACTGTCGGCGAGGAGAATGCGCGACGGGCGGCGACTGGCGGGGAGAAGGGGCGCCGGGATGGGCGGCGACCGGCGGGGAGAAGGGGCGCCAAGACGGGCAGCGACCAATGGGGAGGACGACCGACAAGCGGCGGCCGACGGAGAGAATGGGCGGCGCGCATGACGACCCGGGCGGCACCTTCCTGCTCCGGCGAGGACGGAGGGCGCGGCGGAGGACGGTGAGGACGTAGTAGCCGGAGCCCTCGTGCGTGACGATAGCGGCGAGGTCGGTCCCCTCCTCGAGGGGACGCGGGCAGCAACAGCCGTGGGCGGCGGCGGAGGCTACTGCTGGTGACGGCGTCGTCGTCGTCACTACGTCTTCCAAACCGCCGTCGTGCTCCTCGCCGTTGTCGCTACGGGGTCAAGAACCGACGCCGTCGAAGCGCCAAGCTCCACCATCGCCGCCATCTGCTCTGCCCCTCTGAGCGCTGCTGTTGCATGTTTTTGGATCAAATAATGAACTTTGAATAACTGATGGTGAAGTTAAAAATGATTTTGGAAGCAGAGAATCTAACCTTCGCCATGAATTCCAAACAAATTGCGCGCTTCCAGCAGACAACGTTCACAGGCCTTGTGTTATATTTCGAGGTAAAATATGCAAAATTCTTCAAATTGTTTTTCATCTCTTTCTAACCGCATCACTGCAAAATTTGGTCTATCATAAACAAAGTTGCAAAATTTGATCTCTCTTATAGTAGTTTTGCAACTTTGGATGATATCGTCGGATCAAGTTGAGGTCGTTGAGGTCACCTATAAGAGAGATCAAGAACCAGGCCCTCTGAACCCGGACAGTCGTCCGCCTCGTCGTCCTCCCCGTTGATGAACACCAACAGCCTCCGCCGCCTCATCCTTCTCCGCGCACTCGTCGTCGGTGCGGTCGGCGTCCTCCAACCACGGTGCCAGGAGCCCCCCCTCCCTCCTTCCCCTGGTCGGACACCCCCGAGTTGAAGACCACACCGCGCGAGCACGTCGTCGTTCACTGGCGTCCGCCGTGGCGAGGATGGCGACGGCTCGACGACATCCGTGTTTTACACCCCAAATTTGGCACCTAGGCTTGAATAGGAAATATTGCCAAAATTTGGAAGTCTACCGGTTTCCTTCGAGGTAGGCCGATCTGACCGCCGTGTGTTGGGCGGTCAGACTGCCGGTTGAAGGCCGGTCAGACCGGTGGTGTGTGGGCCGGTCTGACCGGCAGGCCCGAGTCCGATTCTGTTGCGTTGGGTTTCGAGGTTTCCTTGCTCGGGAAGGCATGTTTCGGGTTTCTTTGATTTCTACCCCGAGTTAGACGTGGAGAAGGGCCTGTAGAGGGCAAGACCAAACCCCTATATAAGGGACAAGGCCGGTTCATTGTAAAAATCAATCTACTATCAATCAATCGAATCGTTCTTTTTCATATCGCTTTTAGTTTTTTCTCTTAGTTTGTCCATCTTTGTCGTTTGCGCCGTAACCGTCTGCCCCGGCTGCGAGAGTGCGACATCTCTTTGTAGGTTTGTCCTGAAAACCTTCCGTTTGCCCACGAGACGGGTAGCTATCTAGAAATCGGCTCCGCTAGCCGGTTTAGTTATCGAAACCCATCTAGATTTAGCTTTTTGCTAGATCGAGGTGGTTGGCAACTCTAGGATCACCGCAGACTTGAGGTGCTGCGATCGTGCTTGTCAATTGTCACAAAAAGTTGCCAACAATCCGCTCGCCCCTTCGCCCCTCGGCTCCACCCGCTTTGCCTCCGCCGCCGCTCCGCCCCGCCATCGCTCGCTCCGGCCGCCGCCCATCCCGTTCCGCCGGCTGGAGAGCGATAGAAGAGGGAGAGAGAGGATGACGTGTGGGTCCTCATGGGCCCACCATTTTTTATTAGTTGTGTGCGACTGACATGTGGGTCCCACATGTACTATTATTTTTTGCGGATCTAATTGCCACGTAACCGCCACGTCATTGACACGTTGGACAAATACCTAGTCAAAAGAAGCCACGTAGGTGCCACCTCAGCAAAAACCAGATGCAATACTGCCGAGGGACCTCATTTAAACGGTTTCGAAAGTTGGGGACCTGTCGTTCCCGGTTTTGCGAAAAGGGACGAAAATCGGACTGAGCGACAAATAGTGGGACCCAAAGTGAACTTATTCCTTTCTATTTTACCATCACCTTAGCCCAGTCCCTCTTCCCTGCCTTTTTCTCTTCTTGGACCACCGCCGTCCACCAACCGTTCTGGACCAAATGACCCGTCTCCTCCATGGGCTATGGCTCTATGTCCTTCTCTCTCGCGGGCCACATGCCCCAGTGGCCAGTCAGAGGGCAGTGAGGCCTAGAAACATATTAGGCCCATACGAACTGTTTGATGCCTAAACGCATTTCCAAGCAGAAAAGGTCGTGGAGATTTGGAATATAATGCGAAATTCAGGGGTTGCTCTGATTGATGTTATTTCAAACTTTTTTTAAAAGTTATCAAAGATATGCATGTATTTAGTTTTTTAATAAACTTTGGTAAATATATAAGAAATCTTACCAAAATTTGGCAGAGTTTATTTTAGCTACAATTTGACAGCCTCTTAGATATGATAGACATCAGCAGAGGGAGGAACTACTCTCGAGTCTACTCTTTGAAGGATGGTTGCAACTTTACTTGAGGTCAGAGCGACAGTGAAAGAATAATAACTGCAAATAGAAGAAACCAAACTTCACCCATTGTATGTACTGGAGTATGGTCATGTAAGTATGTAACCATTGGGCCAACTGATAGCAGGGACAAGTACAACCACTCCAATGTGCTTCGAATTTCCAAATTTCTTCCCAATCCATCCCATTCTGGGCCTTTAATGAGTCTACCTCATATGTAGAAAAGAGAAGGAAAAAAAGGTGAAGCAAAGTCCGGTCCCCTTAAAAGATCGGGCATGCAATCGGACCGGAGAAAACCGGTTAACTCGGGCGGTTTTTATATAAACCGGAGATTAACCGGGCTGGTCAAACCGGGAAAGACCGGTTAATGGGCTGAGATGAGGGGCCCAACTAGTTGCCTCCCGTGCATGCGCGCGCAAAATCCCGAGAAAAATTGGTGGAGACGAGGATTCGACCTCTAGTCGCGGGATTGACAGGTCCACGCGCTAGCCATGCCACCATCCCGCTGCTTGTGCCATCACATAAACACTCATTCTATAATAGTAATCAGACCGTGGTTGGACCGGTCAAACCACTGGTTCGACCGCTAAACCAGTGAACCGAGAGCTCAACCGGTTCATTCACCGGTCCGGTCTTAATAACTATGCCCTGAGGCCAACTGATAGCAGGGACAAGGACAACCACTCCAATGTGCTTTGAATTTCCAAATTTCTTCCCAATCCATCCCATTCTGGGCCTTTAATGAGTCTACCTCATATGTAGAAAAGAGAAGGAAAAAAAGGTGAAGCAAAGCAGGATTTGACTACCATACTTAGCAAAAGCACAATTTGTGGTAATTGTGTGCGCTACGAGTATTGCCCTCATCAGCAACTATGAACCTTTTGGACCCATCATACAACAACAGCCTGGAGTAGGAATATCTGGTAATCAGAACAGGCAATTTGCCCAATAATACTCTTATATTCAGTTGATCCTTCACGTTTTCTACTTTTCTATAAGTTTTCTCCCCTCCAAGAATGTGAGTCGCATGAACAAGACAACCAGTATTCCTTTCTCTTCAGGAATTGTGAGTACACACAAAAACAAAGATAAACAGCTAATAAATCCATGATCATGTATAACACTCAGTGTCATGTGCACATGCATCTCGTACACCATGTGGTGCTGTGTCGCAATGGTAGCACAGTTAACATGTTCAGGGCCTTGTCTTCTCTTGCGCTTGAGTCCAGAGAGCAATGGATCCCACAGGTCACGGTCACATGGTGCGCCCAGCGATTACGCGCCAATAATCTGTCTGAAGTTTAAAGCCTTTCAGAAAACGAATCTGTCCTCAAGTTCCGCTACAGGTCAGTGCTTGTTCTGTTCGATCATGAGCGCGATGGCGGGAGATCTGGGCTCGGATTGGATCTGAACCGAAAATTTGCAGTTCTTCCACCGTCCAAAGAATTTGTTCTGATGTCAAAGGTGTAGTTTTCAGCTTGAAGAGAAACTCTGAAGACTGACTAGAGCCGGTTTGTCAAAACCACAAACGAATTGCGTATAGAGATAGAAGGAGGATTTTGCTTTCCAAAAGATAATATGAATTTTGGCATGTTTACGTAAGAACGCATGATCTCAGTGGCGGATGACGGAACGGAACCAACCGAGTAGTAATACAAATACTCCCTCCGTCCCAAAAAAAGATAAACCCTGGTTTCCGTGCCCAACGTTTGACCGTTCGTCTTATTTAAAAAAATTATGAAAAAAATTAAAAAGACAAGTCACGCATAAAATATTAATCATGCTTTATCATCTAGCAACAATGAAAATACGAATTATAAAAAAATTTCATATAAGACGTACAGTCAAAGTTGAACACGGAAACCCATGGTTTGTCTTTTTTTTTTTTTTTGGACGGAGGGAGTACGCTGTAGCATTGAAAAAAAAATAAAAAATAAAAAAAATCAATCGTCAACGTCAGAGATCAGTTTCATCGCTGATGCGGTCACAGAATGTCCCGTTCTCTGTTGGCGCCGTCACTGCAGGCTCCACATGCGAATTTAAGAATCTGTTCTTCAGTTAAAGCAGCGATTAATCTACACATAACCGTTTTGTCACCGCCCTCGGTGAACTAATCGTAACGCAGTTTCGATTTGATGCCGCGGAATTGAATCCGCGAGAAAAATGATTCCTCGTGTCGTGGAGGACCGGAGGAGACAACAAGAACAGAAAAAAAAAAAAAAAACCCGCAGAGCGCCATTCAAATTCAAGCCAGGAGGCATGCCGTCCTCGTCAGCCCCCACCACGCACAGCTCTTCTCCCAGCAATGATCTTCTGTGCCAAGCAAAACAACAATGGATTTCATGACGTGTAATACAGTAATACTTGTGTACATAGGCTGTGTTAATATACGTGGGTTGGGAACTCATTCCCTCCGCACGAAAAACGGAACAGTCCATTAGCACATGATTAACTAAGTATTAGCTTTTTTTTTCAAAAATGGATTAATCTGATTTTTTTAAGCAACTTTCGTACATAAACTTTTTACAAAAAACACACCGTTTAACAGTTTGAAAAGCGTGCACGCGGAAAACAAGGGAAAATGGTTGGTAAAACGGGATGCCGAAACCATACTCTTTTCTTAAGTAAATTTGATTCACCTATCTTAGGTCGGCCCGGCTAACACAGTAATACTGTTGCACATTGTGCTACCACCACACAAAAATTAGTATAGCCACAAAATTGCATTTTGTTTTCTAATCCGAATTGCATTTTTTTTTGCAACTTGTCACATCGATCTCGTAACGATTATTAGAAGGATATCTGTACCATAGCGACTCATCTAGAGCATCTGATTATGAAGTCGGATGCAAATATGCAATGCAACGGCTTGATGCAGAGGATCCTCGCCTGGAGACCGCCTTCCCGCCATGAAGGCGGGAACCCGAAGGCCGAAAACGCCACGTCACCGCAAGGACGAGACAAAAATGCCGGACACCCTGCTTAGCTGGCTCCCACGCCCGCGCCAGCTCAGGCCACACAGGTCGTGGGCCCCACATGGCGGCGACCGTTCCGCGTGTCCATCTGCGCGTTTGGAATGGCGGGAGCACTGTTTGGGATTCACACTGGGTTCAGTGGCATTTCCCGTAATAAGGTACGGGAACCAGGGGGCCCTTCCGGGTCGATGCCGCAACTGGGGGGAATGCTCAAAAGGACAAATCGTTGTTCACTTCTCCTCCGGATGCGTTTTCTAATTCCTGCCCACACATTAGAGTCTACTCCACCAGTAGAAGTAGGCAGCGATCAGCGTGCCGCCGCCGCCGCCGCCGCCGCCGCCACTGCAATCTTTAGCTTTTATTTGGCTTCATCAAGACAAACGAGCGGTTCATCCTTCAGGCAGGTAAACGCCTCTTGGCTTTATCAGCTTCGGTTTGCTTCTCTTTCTTGGTTGCAATCCGTTTCTTGATCACCCTTAAATAATTCTTCCTTCTTCAGATCTCAGCTCAGATTCAAGGAGCGGTTGTGGACAGAGAGGAGGAGGCATTTCGTTTGGTACGTTTGTTGATTTGTTCTGTGTGTGTGTGTGTGTGTTTTTTTTTTGCTTTCTTGATTGATCAGTTCTTGGTCGGTACTAGTGTGTACTACTGGTTGGGTAAAGGGTCCTTTGTGATATGGGGTGTTCTTGATGCGTCAAGTGGTACAGAGAGTCGTAGAGATGGCAGATTGGCCTTGTTCTTCTCTTTGCATTCTAGGCATTGGTTATTCTTTTACCCTTTTGATTTTTTTAGGTTTCTTCCTTGATACCTTGATACTGTACTACTCCATCTTCAGCTCAGTATTTGTATTATTGAGCTCAGTGTTCTTGAGTAGTGGTTCTTTACGTGGGACCCACCACCATCATCCCGTAATAACGAAATTGACCGTTACAAGAAACCTTGAGGACGAATTTTACAGAATCTAAAACCATATTTCAGAATTATTAGCTCAAGGTTACAGTAGAGAATATGAACGATCATATGGTTTCTATGGTAGTGCTCTTTTGAAGGGTTCATAAAACACATCCAGTATAACCACACAATTTTCACTCATCAAAATATAATCATTTAAAAATAATGTATGGTCAAAGTGAGACAACAATAGTCAAAAGGATCAGCTATTCGAGAACAGAGGGGGTAGTTAACTAGTGTAGTAGTTATGTTTCTAATATTTAGACATTAGATAAAATGTTGTTCTTTTCTAAAGAAAAAAGACAGGCTGAAACCCTACCTTAGTCTCTATAGATCATATCCCTTTTTATGGTTCAGTGAGATTATGCTTGATATGCTACTTAAACATTTTGTGCTGCATCATAGATATGATTCACGTGTATAATAATTGTATAAGTGCAAAGACAACAAATTTAGTAAATTTTAATGGCTGTAAATGAAATCCCAGAAATTTTTCCCAACCTTCCAGAATGCAGCTTGCATATCCATCATCAGATGACCTTATCGTTTCGATGTTTCAACCATTTGTCTGTCAAAACTAAGAGTGCACGATCCTGGTGCCCTTTCAAAGAAGTTGGATAATCAATTCTACTCTATACCGTCTTTCTTTTTTTGCTAAGGTGCTTCAATGTTTTTCAAATAATCTTCAAATAGTTTCTTGTCAAAATTCTCTTTTTGCTGTTCTGGTGAGCTCTTCTCTGGGATGATACGATTAGGCGCCTTACTGATCATATTCTTATGCTCTTTACACAGTTCACTCAGGGGCTTCTCTCGTTCACGAATAAAACATAATCTGGAGTAAGAGGCTAGAGCATCATATCACCTCAAGTATGATCAATTTTGACTAGATCATCTCCTCTGCAAGCAAATACCATTTGTTGCCATTATAAGAATATTCAGCAGTTCGACATGACGAAGAAACACAAACTTAGGAAATCCAAACATCTTCTGGAGAACAAAAAAGGTATTCTCTTGACTAGTATTTAACTCAAATCAATTTGTTAGATAGGTTCTTGTGCTTGGATCACAATTTGCAATTTGCTCCTATATATACCAAATTATTCTTGTAAATGTAATATTCCTGTTAAAGACGCGAATATTAGGGAATGACCTAATATCAAATAATTACTTAATTAGAAGGGGTGAGGTTTCGAACCTAGGTCGTCTAGCCCACCACCTTGTGGAGCTAGCCGGAAGACCCCTAGGCATTTCTCAAATGTAATATTCCTGTTGATCTTATGTCGTTCCGGTTGGATGATCCCTAACATAATTCAAACATCAGTAGCACGCTCATAAGGCTTGTGTATTTTCTCATTCATTCCTGATGAAAACCGCTATATTTTAGTTCTTCTAGAATAACTCTGGCTTGTACTGTAATCAATAAACTCCCCTAGCCATTTGTTGTCTGAAATGAGTTTATGTTTTGGTTTAACCACAGGTGTTGATGATAATGTGGAAAACATTCTACGGATGATAGGCGAGGAGAATGAATCGGCTGAGACTGAACCCTCAGATGATTCTGGAAATGCCTTCAAGAAATCAAAACTGTCCTCCCTTGTGAAGGGCTTCCATGAAGAGTATGAGTACCTTCACAAGCACTACCAACAGCTAATTGGTAAACTAGAAAATGTTGGGCACAGTTCCAGTGATTCGGATTCATCTGATTCAGATGACGAGGGAGACAGCTCAGACAATAATAATCTTAAGACAAAGGTAGAAGATGCACTTAGTGAAGAAAATGGCTGGAAACAGAAGCTTGTTGAAGATCGTGAAGCCAAAGAACAAAGTCTGGAAGCAGAAATTGAGAAGCTGAAACAAAACACAGAAGAACAAGCAAAGGAAATATCTGATCTGAAGCACCTACTGGATAAAGCAATCAAGGATAAAGAAGCTACAAGGGTAGAATTAAGTTCGGATGTTGCAAATTTGTCATCTGAGAATGAAAATCTAAAGTTATTGGTTGAGACTACAGAGAGAGAGGCAGGAGAATCACACAAAACAATAACACTCATGGAGAATGAGATTAGGACACTGTCTGTTGAGAAGCAAGTTACTGAAAAAGAGAGAGATGACCTGAAGATTTCAATAATAGATCTGGAGAACATGAATGGGGATTTGAGCAATCAGCTACAAGAAACAAATGAGAAATGCAACTTCTTGTCATCCCAACTCGAGAAGGCCCAGCTAGCTGAGAAAGAAGTGCAGACCTTGTTATCAGAAATTGAGAAGATAAAGAATGAGAACTTTACGCTCTCAAGGGAGAATGATAACCTGAAAGCATGTGAGCAGAATTTAGGTACTGAATGTTCTCAACTGAAGGCAACTATTGCTGAAACAAAAGCTGAAAACAGCACCTTGACAGAAGAAAAACATTTACTTGAGAGCAAACTTAAACTTTTAGGCGTGGAGATAGATGGTCTGATTGCAGAGAAAGAGGAGCTAATGAACAGTATGAACATAGAACGTGGAGCTGCAGCAGAAGAAAAGGAAATGCTAGTATCCGAACATTCCAAGTGCCTAACTGAGTTGGAGAAGGCACAGTCAAGTGTTAAGGAACTAGAATCAACAAATGGTGATTTGAATGATAAAATTGCAGTGCTGCAAAAAGAGGGAAGTTCTCTGGCATCAGAGCTCCAACAGCTAGAAGCTTCTTTTAAGAATCTTGGTAATGACTTGGAACAGAAATTTGAGCAGATTTCAGTTATGCAGAAGAATAATGAAGAATTGGAGTTCGCAAATTCCAATTTACAAAATGAGCTTGCAACAGTACAAGGACAAAAGAATGAAGCTGTTGCTTCTACTGTTGAGCTCGGTAACAAGTTAGAAGAGCAAAACCAACAAATTTCAAATCTTCAGGAAGCCGTTGAAAACCTTGAAGCAGCGAAGACTGATATGTACAATGAGCTTACAGTATGCCAAGAGGAGAAAAATGCAGCACTCCTACAGGTACAACAGCTGGAGGCTAATCTGAAGAATCTTGAAAGTGAGTTGGAACAGAAACAGAGCCAAGTTTCAGCTCTAGAGCAAGCAAATGAAGAATTACGAGAGAAAATTTCTAGTTTGGAGAGGCAACTAGAAGAGGCTAGAAGTAAGCTGCAGGACGAGATCATTAAGCTACAAGGAGAAAAGGAACGAGCACTTGATAATTTGCAGCAGTCAAACACTTCAATTAAGACATTCGAAGAGGAATTAGAGAAACAGAGAGAACATAATTCTATTCTTCAGATTGCTAATGAAGATCTGCACAAGAGTATCGCTAACCTGGAGAAGGAACTTGAAGACACCAAGGTTAGTTCTCATGCTGAAATTTTAGCACTACAAGAACAGAAGAACAAAGCACTGTCAGACTTGCAGCAGTCTGAAATCTCTATCGAGAACTTCAGAATGGAGTTAGAGCAAGGAAGAGAGAAAATTTCAATCTTGGATCTATCTAATGAAGAAATGAAGGATAACAATTATAGGCTGAACCAGCAATTGGAGGAGATAAGGACTAGTCTGCATGCTGAGATTGCAGCTCTACATGAAGAGAAGGATGCAGCTCAATTAGAGTTACAGCAATCTCTGGCTTCTGCGAGGAACTTGGAGACGGTGCTAGAAAAGCAAACAGAGAACCTTTCAACTCTACAGCACGCTAATGATGACTTAAAGAAGAACAATTGTACCTTGACTGAGCAATTCGAAGTAATCAAGATTGAGCTGCAGGAGGAGGTTAAGATGGCACATGAAGAGAAGGATGCCACACTAACACAACTAGAGAAGTCAGAGGATTCTATCAAGAATCTTGAAAGTGAGTTGGCACAGCTGAAGGAGGAACTTTCAGTTCAGATGGAAAGCAATTCCAGCTTGAACAAGCAATTGGAGGAGGCAATATTGAAAGTGTCAAACTTAACTGAGGAGCTCGAGACAGTTCAAGCTGAGACTGCCAGTAAAATTAATGACATGGAAACTAACACAAAAGATTTGGTAAATACAATTGATCTATTATCTTCTCAGAAGAACAAAGTGGAGGAGCATATGAAAATTATTACCGAAGCATGCATGGAGAAAATGTCATTTATGAAAGATTTCGAAGATCAAGTAAAGCAAAAAATTACAGATCGTGAGATAGCAATTGCTTGCCTCCAGCAGAGCCTCAGAGGAATTATTGGCAGCTGCCAGAGAATCCAGTATGCATATGGAGAGGTATCCACAAAGGCATCGCACCTTGAGGTACTTAGGAGGAATCACCTCGAGCAGATAGATACATTGGAGAACAAACACACAGAAATTATGGAGAAACATCGTCATTTAGGGGAGGAAAATACATCTGCAAACAAAGAGAACAGAAAGCTACAAAATCATGTCCAAGAACTTGAAGCTCAGCTCCAGCTAGCCAGGCAGAAGCTTAGAGTTACTGAGGCAGAAAGCAAAAGCAAAGAAGACAGCTATGTGATGGCAGTGGAAACATCACATAGAGAGATCCAGTATCTTGAAAAGAAAATACAGAAATATTCTGGACAGATCAACTCACTGGAAGAAACTCTCGTACAAATAAAAGGAAATGCTGAGTCCGGAACCTCCACACTGGTTGATCAATTGGATAAGCTAGAATCACATTTCAATAAGAGTTTTTCCCACTTCTCTGCCCGTTCATTTGCATGCAGTGAAGAGCTCAAGCTCTTAAGGAACAGGTTACAGCACCATCTTGCTGAACAGAAAGAATTGGTCAAGGAGAATGATGTGCTAGGTATGAGGTTGAGAGAGAAAGAAAACGTTTTGTCAGAAATGGTGAGAAGTGCTTCCGAGGCGAAGAAGAAGATGGCTCACCTTGAAAAGACAATTGACGAGAAAGAAGAAGAGATATCAGCTAGGGTGCAAGAGAAAAGAGAAGCTATCAAGCAACTGAGTAGTGCAATTATTTACCACAAGAACAATAGCGATGATCTGATCCGCTACATTCGCAATCATAACCGCCCTCGCCTTCCATTTTGTTTGTAATTTTGCTTAAAAATAGTAATGCCAGTAGATGTAAAGCTTGCGTATATTCTAGCTTTGAACTGTGGCAGAAAGGGAACTGTTGCCAGATTTTTTTTTCTCTCATCATCTCATGTATCATATAAAGTTCTCAAATACTCATCGAAGTAGTCAGACAGGTTGCCCTTTATTCTTTGGGCAACTGGAAGTGCTGAAGATATTTTTGTTGTTCTTTGCTCTTGTCATAAACCCTGAAGCCTAGATTGGAGTTATTTGTGATTATCTTCATAAGCTAGTCGCCCCAAGATTCCTGTTGGATATTTTTGCCTGACATCTTTATAGTTGCATCAGGTTATCAGGGGATGTTTTTTTCCTTTTTTTTTTGGTCTGCGCTATGCGGTATAGTCTGCTGTGCTCTGTGTTGCTTGTTCGACATTTGATATCCAATTGATGTGTTACTGATACAGAACGTGCTAATCCTGGTAGAACGGAACTTGCTGCCTGCTACCGGACTTGCAACAGAACACCGACAACCCCAGTCCTATACTACTCTATCATTATCTAGCTAAAAAAAAGGCCATCCTGCTGGAGGAGTAGCAATCTATGCCGAAATCCTACTGCAGAATATGCTATTGCCATTTACAACCAAAGCTTCAGAAAAAGAAGTTCAGCAAAGGTTCAGTTGTATTGCTTCAGATAGTTCAAGTAAGAAAACCTGAAATCGGACGGCACGAGCCACAGCGGCGGACTTGTGGGTGAGCGGCGCCGATCTTTCCTCGCGGGGCGCGGCGAGTACTCGTGACTCCGCCGGCGCCCCCTCGTGGGTCGTGGCAGCAAACGGACCGAGCCAGCCACGGGCGTCGCGTCGCGGGGCACTGGTTGGTGGCTTCAGCTAGCAAGGGGGCGCCGGCGGCGAAACGGCTGCCGCGAGCCCAAAGGGTTCTGGATGCAGCCCCTGTCCTGCGCTCCTGCTGCTGCTCCCCCTCGCGGCGGGGAAGGCGACTCTCAATGGTCTAATTAATCTGGCCCACTGAGGAATTAGGATGGGCCGTAGCTAGACCAATTTGCCCGTGGTATTTGTACTGGGCCAAGAAGGGCCTGTACATGACAACCCGGAGTTCCTGGCCCATGTTATTACAAGTTCTTTCCCCTCCTTTTCCTCCCCAAAAAGTAGTACTAGTACTATTTTCCCCACAGAGATTAAGAAATGTCAACAGTGTCTTTCCTCTTCTGTTTAGAAAGTTACAGGTGTTTGTACGTATACAGCTTAGTGCAACTGTTTAATAAATACAAGAATTTTCTTCGATTTCCCGTGTTAGGCCATTGCCAACCCATGACACTAAACATAATTTCCATAAACTCCACATCATCAAGAAACTAATACTTGACACTACTCTTCCAGTGCAAACACCACTATTCCATGCTTCAATTTAATGTTACTTATCTCACATGATGTCTTGGATGTTGTGTAGAAACCATGTCTCATGCAAGACATGGTTTCCTTCTCTTTACTCATTTATTCACTTGTCATATTATTTTTTATCTTAGGTGACAGTTTATTTAATGCTATGGACACCATCCTAGTCATTGGGTTGGGAATGACTTTACATTGTGAAATTCTTGTAAATCTCCTATATATAAATTTTGTGAACATCATTCTGGTAACAAAAATAGAAAGCTTCCCTCAAGGCCTCAACAATGAAAATGAAAAACAACTTTCGTGCTAAACAGTGAAAGCAGCGTGCAGGCCCCATTGGAAAACAAACAAACAAAACAACTGACCAAGGAAAAAATCCGATGGAACAGCACAGGCACAGCCACATACAGTAGAAGCGAACAAGCAGCCGCGAGGCCAAACGGGTGTTGAACTGGCCCATGTCTTGACGTCCCTTTGTCCACTAGTTGCCCCTTGCTATATGCCCTGTTTTCTACCGGCAGAAGAAGCAGCACTACTACTACGTACCTAGCACTCTAGTACTACGGAGCACTGGTCTCGCTAATCGCTAAAATCAAAACCCACGCGCTGTTGCTATCATCATTCATCAGCTAGCTGCCAGGTTTCTAATTTGCCTGTGTCGTCCCGACCCGGTCGCTGCGCGCTGCTCCGCGCCTCCGCCTCCCTTAGCCAACGTTGCCCAGGTCTCGCTTAGTACTTGTAATACCGGGAGACAACCTTGGACGTACTGTGGATTATGGATTTTGATGGGGTTATCCCGTCCAGAGCTCGATGGGGATGGCTATTATGTGGACGACCTCATCATCGGCCGGCGTGAGTAGCATGCCGATGGAAGACTACAGGGAGGCGGTTCCGGCTAGCTTCACAAGCTAAGATGATGGGCTAGACAATTTGGATTCGAATTCTCGTCCTTTTTAATTATTTGATATTAGTTCATTCTCTAATATTCACGTTTTTTATGAGCAGCATGCCGATGGAAGACTTCAGGAAGGCGCGGATGGATGGCGTGACAACCGTGTATACTAGAAGCTAGCTAGCAATGGCTGCGGCGGACATGGTAGCCGGATCGAGAGGAAGTGAGTGAATAGAGGTACTTGTATAAGCATTTCTCTTCAAATTTTAGCATCCTCCTACTGATATGCTTTTCTCAGCACCATCGTCTCTAGCGTCAAAGCAGACCGTCGGTCTCATATCCAAAGATAACTATACGGAACCTTTTACCGAGAGCCTCACTATAGTATTCTCTACTAATAGTAGAAAATAATTTGAACCGTTTATGTTATTTGATCGAAAGGTTCATATATACTTATATCATTACTCTTGTTAGCGGTAGTAAAAATGTGTGGAGGAACATTATTATCCAAAAAATAGAAGAAAAAAGTTTAGTCTTCCTTTTTTTTCCTTTTTCGATGAAATATGAGCGATGCCAACGCAATAGATGATCATAAATCGATTTAGTCGAGAAAAAATAAATAACAAAATAACTCCTAATCATTGTATTAATAACTTACTTACCCCTAATAATACGGGGTAGTATAATACTTCGCTCACATCGTAAATGCCTATTACTATAGTACACTATTCACTGGAGTTCAAATTATAATGCCCAGCAGTTAAATAACTATATGCATCCATAGTTGATGTAGAGGATGAAGTTTACTTTCATTATTAAAAAAAATGGATAATGACAACTCATAACTTGTTGGCCACTTACACCCTCACTTTATGCGGTTATCACCCACTTCTAGCTCTATTAGAGCAGGTACAATAGCAGACTATAAGCCAGCTGCAAACATATTTTAAGAAGGTAAATGAGGAGAGAGAAGGGTAGCTGGCTACAGATTTGTAGCCAGCTATAGCACGGACTCCAACACGCAGTGTGTGTATGACAGGTGGGACCAGGTATTAATAGTGTAGTATGCAACTATTGTATGAATGAGCTATTAGATTGGCTATAGATGAATTGGAGCTAGTAGTCAGCTGTACTATTAAACTTGCTCTTAGCTGGCAACTATCATCCACTTCTAGCATGTTCTAACGGTATCACCCCCATCTCGATCACCACCTACTCCCTTAAAAACCAAAACACCTTAAGTTTGTGCTTTTATGGTGATGGCTTCTACTACTGGTAAGTAGAAATGATCTAAGTTGTTGAATCGACTTTACTAATTACTTCATCAAATATGCTCACTTAAAAAAAGGGTCGAACTAGATCATTTCTACTGCTACTAGAGATCACTTTAGAAGTTACTATCACTCTTATTATCATTAGCCAGCTCTTATTAACCATCTGCACTTCTTAAGTCTGTCTCGTTGGGACTGCTACCACCCTCTTGTTGTCAGCGATTAAGTACGAGATTTGTCAGTCTGTGAGAGCATGATTTTAGAGCAATTCTAGTAGCAGCAAGTTTGATTACTCTCAAAGAAAATAAACCACTACGACTATTAGAAAAGTTCGAGGCTCACGAGCTACCTAAGTTCGGTATGTACTAGACTTGATCAATTTGAGCTCCAAATAAACCGAACTCAATCCCAAGCTAAAGCTCGTGAGCTTTGCCAAGCCAAACTTAACCTTCTAACAAGCTTGGGACTTTATATAACTTATTAGTTGATTTACCATGATTATTTGATAATTAAACTAATTAATAAATCAAATATGTACATTAGTATATATGTTTGTACAAAATGAATTAGCATGTGTTAGCAATATATTTTCTCCTCTTTTATTGGTATCATTGGCTAGAAAGTAATTATTTTTATTAAAAGGTATCCTTGAAAATATATATTATAGAGCTCTATATTATTGCTACTAGTACTTAATTACGGTCCAGTCTGGTAGCCTGAGCGCGCTCAAGCTTTGAGCAGACGAATTTGTTTGAGCTCGACTCATTGATAGCCCTACAACAAATCACTCCACTCTCAGCAATCTCCAAGAAAAATATAGTACAGTTCTAGAATTAATAAGATTTCCCCATCCGCTTGGCTAATTTTCAGCAGCATGCTCTTTGATTTGATTTGTCAGGTGTAAGCATGAGTTCACACTCTCCCTACGTTGCGATTCAGGGTGTGTTTAGTTCGCGAAAAGAAAATTTTTAGGTGTCACATCGGATGTTTGATCGGATATCGAAAGGGGTTTTCAAACACGAATGAAAAAGCTAATTTCATAACTCGCTTGGAAACCGCGAGATGAATTTATTAAGCCTAATTAATCCATCATTAGCACATGTGGGTTACGATAGCACTTATAGCTAATCATGGACTAATTAGGCTTAGAAAATTCGTCTCGCGATTTTCATGCAAACTGTGTAATTAATTTTTTTATCTATATTTAGTGCTACATGCATGTGTCAAAGATTAGATGTGATGATTTTTAGCAAAAAATTTTAGGAACTAAACAAGACCTCAAATGATATTTGTATCATTCTGCTTACATAACTGTCTCTTGAGTCACTTTCGTCGACGTCTAACCTAGATATACATGGACTAGGTAGTACTCCATTAGTTTGACCATGGTATGATATGATTTTAATTTCTTCGTACGTAGTCCGTATCAATTCATACGAATCATCAGTCTGGTTTTGTTGTGAGCAGGATACGTACAAGAAGCATTTTCTTGGAAAAAAAAATGTACTACTCCGTAGAAGATAGCACCCGAAAGATCAATTACGCATGTCCCTCGCTCGCGTGCATCGGCGGCGGGTCAGGGTCGGCCGGTGCACGCGCGCACGCACCAAGTTCCTCTTCGTAAGTCAGCTCTCTTTTAAATTGCGGTGAAATAATCATATCCAAGCAGTAATTATTGTTGGATTTTCACAAAATTTGATGGCACACATGAGCTTAATTAGATCGAGTAAATTTTATAAAACTACAAGAACTTTAGTCAAATTATCACAATACTACATAGTACTTAATATGATGTATCACAAAATTACAGATTTAAGGTGGAATATCACAAAACTGCATATTTAGCAACAAAGTTATCACAAAACTATAGATTTTATATCAATTTAATCATAAAATTTGGATACTTATACTTCATAACACTAGAGCTAAGGATTTAAACCCCAAAATATATGGTTTTGTGATAATTTCATTATTAGATTTTGTAGTTTTGTTATACTTGATCTTAAACCTTTAGTTTCGTGATAAATTTATTGTTAAATATATCTGTAATTTTATGGTAAATCATTTTAAAGTTGTAGTTTATAGTTGTAGTTTATGATAATTTGATTAGTTACGTGAAATTTACTCATCTAGATCGCTCTCTTTCCGCCGCATGGTGTGTAGTGTATTTTTCCAGCTGTTTGCCGCGATGAATCAGTGCGATTTTCGTGGTTGGTCGCAGTCTACCGGCTCACTCTCTGACTGGCCGGTCCACGGTCAACACTCAACAGTACTAGTACATCTAGAAGAGATAATCAGCACTCATGTTACTAATGTTCTTAGCCAGGAATCTTCTACAGAGAAATACCTGCATATGTGAATGCATAAATGTGTGTACATGCATGTAGGGATGAAAACGGATCGAATACGGTCGGAAACTAGCTATATCATATTCGTTTTCATTTTTTTTTCGGAATCGGAATCGGATACGGATACCCGGATATGAAAACGGAATCGAATATTATCGAATACAAATACGGAGCAAATACGAAGCGAAACGAATACGTGTGCCGAAGTAATTCAACATTGAAATGGTCCGGGCGATAACTTTTAATTTGTCCAAATATCTTATTACTCGATCCTGTCATGTACTAGCATTTGCATTTATCATGGCGAAACAAGGATGATCTGTATCCCAGGAAACTGTATACACCAGTTCACCAGGGACTCGGAATACTGCAGTAGTGCTTAATCACCAGTTCATCACTGTTTAGTGACAAATTCTTGTTTTTTCTTCAGCGAATGTCTCTTAACGTGATAATAATTTGATTTTTGCTGTATACACTTTGCTCATATGGCGTACTAATAATCATGTTGTAGCGAGGGTGTTTCTTCTTAACTATATCTACTTTATCATCGATATCAATATATAATTGCTTTTCACAATCGGGCATTTTCAATTTTTGCTGGTAGGTGTCCTTAGAAATGAAGATTTTCGCGCGTGAGCATCACAATTGTAGCGAAAATTGTTTTTCGCAGACAGGCAAGTTAAGCCGCATGCCTACACTAGAATTTTAGCAAAAAAAAAACCCCAAAAATCTGTGAAACACTAGCGCCGATGGCCGCCACCACCCGGAGCCCGTCGCAGTCGATGTCGTCGTTGAGGTCGAGGAGTTGAGGCTACCGGCGGTGGAGGAGCAGCCGATGCGCGCTGTGAAGGAGGAGCCCAGGTGCCCGTCCGTCGCCGCCGGTTGATCCCACCCGTCACAGGGCCGCCATCGTCGGATCCGGCCATCACGGTGCCGTTGTCGTCAGATCCCGCCGTCGCAAGGCTACCTACTATGAAAAAGGAATCGAGGCGCGTGCGGTGGTGAAGGAATAAGAGCTAGCCAACGCGACATGCAAAGTCCGCTTGTAACAATAAAAGGGGGTTTCAGTAAAGTCTAATTTTGTAGCAGTGTAATTCGTTAGAAGAAGATCTTATCGTAAATGATATGCTAACAGCTGTTAAAAGAACAAACTTATTAAATGTACGTTAAGACGTGATAAACTGATGAAATGTGACCGGTGCCCAAACCAAACACCCTCTGAATCTTGCTTCCGGTCAATTAGCACGCTAGCTCCCGGATAGGTCAGACAAGTGCCCAGGGACAACACTACGATCGATGTACTACTGGGGTTTATGGCTAGCCAATAAGAGCACACACTTCCTGGGTCTAGGATTGATAACGTTGCTAGCTCAGCCACTGCTGTCAATCTTTTTGGTGATAACGTATTGCACTATTGCAGTGAGTTTGGACCGGTAGAGATCTTCTAGGTTTCAGTCCAATAATCTCAAATCATTATCTTGGTCTATAATATCATATGGTAGTATTCATATATACTATGTATATACAACGAACTAAATAAGTACAAACTCCTCCATCGTTGTCACTGAAAACGAACTCTAAATTAATCAATTCGTCGAAGAGGACGGGATCAAACCGGAAATCGAATAACGAATTTTAAGCAGGCAGCTAAAAAAAAGAGAACTGAGGCGACGTGCATAAGAGCACAAAATATGCCGTGAGCCCAGTGACGTCTTCATATCCAAGATTCCAAGTAAATTCCCAGTGAAAACGATGGCAGTGGAGTGTACGTACGGTAGAGCTGCAACCAAAGGGCGAGACGTGGTAAAAGGGATCGAGATCTTCTGAGTGCTTGGAACATGTCAAAACTCAAAAATAGAGTGAAAAAGTTGAATGCCGTGTTAAACGTACTTTTCCTAGTATCTACTGGAACAGTACCCACCAATTATTAACAACATGCATGCCAAGGATGATTATTATTCGATCCGCACAAGTTCTTTTTGAACGACCTGGTTATATCGAACTAATGCATGCCTGTTAGTACACGGCCAACAACGCTCACGTTGCAATCGAGTGCTATAAACTAGGCTATATATGCACATAAATCGTTTTTTTATGGTAAATAACTAAAAAAATCATTTTACATCCATGAAACTTTTATTTTTAAAATTCTTTAAGAAATGTTTCCTGACTTCAAAACTAGACACCATCCATCACTGAACTTCCTACCATGTTTACTTCTCATCATTTGACTAGATTCAAAGTGGTTTTGTTGACAAGTGGTGTTAATGTGGCAGTTGGATTTATCTTGAAAATGTATAATGTTTTTATACTTTAATTTTAAACATTGGTTAGTCTAAATTTAAACTAATCAACGTCATACTTTAAAAAAAAAAGAAAGAAGGGGTATTAGTTATGAAAATTAGTAAATAACCTAGAAAAAAAAATCTAAAGATGGAGGATTTAAAACCGAATTAAATATTGTTTTCTACCAACAATATAATAAGATAGGTTCAACAGGGAAACCACATTGCTCCCCATAATTATGATTTGGGACATATGAATGATCCCACTCCAACTAGTAGTAGTAATAAAAGGAAACGGAAGGACAAAATTTTTTGTCTCATCCACACTATCAGTCCATGTCAATCGCAGATCTAGATGAATCATCTCAACACAGGCCACTTCACGAATGGTTTTGAGAGGCCACTGGCAAAGCAAGAAGTTTCGTTTTCTAAAATGAACCATACCAAATTGATGCGAGGTTTCGTATTGATACATAAAAAAAAAAAAAGATTACAACCTGAGAAGTTGCAATTAGAAAAAGAACACATTACCACGGAACACTCCCCAATCATCCACCGGCTTAAGAAAAGAATTGATGTCGAGCCAACCGCCGCTGGAAGCAAGAAATTCCGTCGAGACGGAAATTAAAGCAAACCATTGGCGAAGTACGTACTCCTGGATCAAGCACACTTGGGGTTTGACTCTCACGAACTCAATGGCATTGACAGATTAAGTGAGTGTTTAGCAACGACAAAGAGGTGCGTGGGGCGCGCGCGGTGGTGGATTCTGTTCCTCTTCCCTTCCCACTGCAAAATCCGCTACTTTCTGTACGCGTCATCTTTCTCTTGCGTTGGACGCGTACGTGTCGGGCTATCCACTCCGAATTCCGAACTTCCGATGCCTCTCCGCAAAGCGTGAGATGCTCTAACGCCACCGACAGGTGGGCCAGGGGAGGATTTTCGGGCCCACTGTCAGTGGAAGCAGCGGAAACTTCACGAAGTAGTCCCCCACCTTGGCGAATAGCCTTTTCCGGAGTGACCACCCCGGCCGGGCTCGGACACAAACGTGCGCCACGAGAGATGCGCACTACGCGAAGATGTCACCAGTCACCACCCCGGCCGTGCGCCCGTGTGGCTGACCAGCGGGCCATCGTATCCGCGGAGCCCACCTGTTGGTGAGCGAGCCGAGTGCGCGTAGCCTTGCAATCTGCCCGGGCTGCTTGTGAAGAACGTGTGCTCTTGCAACGGCATGAGTGCACGACCCGTTCCTTCCATGCACCTTTATTCTTGTACTACTACGTGGTGGTGAGCCCGCGCTAATTAGCCTGGTCGCTGAGTCGCTGACATGGTGTCCCAGCGGCAGCGCGCGACGCCACGGCCACCCACCGATAGCCCCACTAGTTTAGCCAGCCCGACCCTTCGCCCTGGTTAAGGTTGGATCCGTTGTTGTCTGGTCAGGTCAGGTCTAAAGCCAAGGTATGGGACCCCAGGTTATTTATGATCTGTCCTGACAAACTGGAGATGGAGATAGCCAATCACGGGAGAGTGAAGGACTAGTACCCCCTCAACCCCAGCTCATTCAGATATCTCAATCATCATAAAATCGTGGTCATCTCCCTAAACACAAGTTACCACGTACGGCAGCAGCAGGTTCAGAAGCACGAGTTCTGGGAACCAACAATTTCGTTCAGAAGGTTCCATCTTCTAGTTAATTAACCAGGATTTTCCTCATAAATCCGCTCGTAATAACTTCAGTATAAGTATAACCCAGCAATAATAACACCAAAACAACGATCTCCCGCTGATGGATGCATGGGCCGATGATCCGGTCAAAGGATGCGCGAGACCAAGGCCGCTCTCCACGTCGATTCCCCAGTGTGTCTAGTACTTCTAGCTTAATTCCACGACCAAAGACCGGTCCAACCCTTTGAACATTAGACGCACCACGTCCCTTTAAACACCCTGGAAAAATCCCCTTTTCCGTCCGTCCTAGTCCAGTCAAACCTCTTACTCTTCCAAGTGACGAGCTTAAGCTGAGCTAACTGGTGCCCCAGCTCCGTGCACGCCGGCTATAAGAGGCCGCCCTCCCGTTCTCCCCACGCTGCCACGCACACACACACAATCGTCTCAGCGACACACGCGACCGGCTGGCTTAGCTAGCGAGCGAGTGGCATGAGCAGCGGCGCAGCTGGCTGGTGAGAGTGAGTGAGTGACCGATCGATATCATCAAGCTTGCTGTGACAACGGATGGAGGGCTCGTCGTCGGACGGCAGCAGGTACGGCGGCGCCGGGAGGTGCGCGCTGGTGGCGGAGCTGGTGCAGATGCAAGGCATGGTGAGGCAACTGGAGGCGGAGATGGGCACGCATGGAGGCGTCGGCGGCGGGGGTGGTGGGGCGGCGCCGATGGCCGCCGGAGCGGACGAGCGGTGCCGCGCATGCCTAGCTAGTTGATGCGATGTTGTTGGCGTGCTTTGATTAGTTTACTAATCGTCGTTGGGTTCGCGATCGCGATGATTAATATATGCAGGAAGACGCTGCCCAAGTGGAGCAAGCAGGTGAAGGTGAGGTCCGTGCAGGACGTCGGCCCCCTCGACGACGGGTTCAGCTGGAGGAAGTACGGGCAGAAGGACATCCTCGGCGCCAAGTACCCAAGGTCAGCGCCGCTCCTACCAAACACCATTCCTTTCTCTACACCGCGCGCTCGATCGCGGGCACGTTGACCGGTTTCTAAACCAACGAACTCTCTCGCTCGCTTGCAGAGCCTACTTCCGGTGCACGCACCGGCACACGCAGGGCTGCCACGCCAGCAAGCAGGTGCAGCGCGCGGACGGCGACCCGCTGCTCTTCGACGTCGTGTACCACGGCGACCACACCTGCGCGCATGGCGCGCGCTCCGCCGCCGCCGCCGCCATCGACGGCCAGGCCGCGGCGAGCGCGGAGCAAAAGCATCAGCATCAGCCGACGCCGCCGCAGGAGCAGAACGCCGTCTCGGTCGCGTTCACCTCCATGGCCGTCGTCAACGCATCGTCGTCGTCCCCCTTCGTGTCCCCGGCGACGTCGGACTGCCAGGTTAGCTACGAGCTGGGCGGTGGCAGCATGGCCGGAGTCCGCAACGTGCCCGACGTGGAGCTTGCCTCCAAGACGAACTCCTCCATGGGAGACGACATGGAGTTCATGTTCTCTCTGGACGCCGATTTCCTGGACACCTACAAGTACTCCAGCTATTTCTAAGCGAACCCCGTAGTAGCGGCGCCGCCGCCGCCGCCGCCGCATGACACGTAGGCACGTAGCTTCGAGCCTTGTACAATTTTCCTACACGTTGCCAGCCAGCTTGCCACATTAGCTAGGGCAAGCACCACGTACTAGCTAGTAATACTACGTCACATCTTAAATCTTCGCCGTTTTTGTCTCAGCTTCTGCGGCTTGCAGACTGATGCAGATGCAGCTTGTTTATCCTCTTTGATCCGAACGTCCTACCAAATCATGTATTTTTTTTTTCAACGGTCTAAGGCAAGTTTAATTTACAACACAAATTTGTCTTGTTTCTAGTAGGTATTGATTACGGTGCAAATTCTCCGTGCATTAACCCCGGACAGCGTCATGTTAGTTCGTCGGATGTCCAAAGTCAGTGCCGGCTGGAATACAGCACGTACTACGATATGTGGATGTGATCTTCATTAAAGTGCGCCGTGCGAGGTCAGAGGGCACGAATTAATTGATCAGCGAGCAGGTAGATTCTGATGGATTATTGGTGGATTGAGTTTGTACAAGCTTACAGATGCTGCTCCTTTAACTCCTCTACCAATAGAAACCAAAAACACTTGCCGTCACCTGCAGGTTACTGACTAGTGACGACAACAATGAAACGACAGCTGGATGCTGACGTAGTGAACTGGGACGCTGACGGCTCGTATTTAGCAGTTACCACTACCATATCCTAGTAATTATACTGCTGGACTATATGCTAATGTTAGTGAATTCCAGGCTTTTTCCTGTGAGCTGGTACACAACTGTAGATATAATTGAGCATGTCTATTCCACTGGTCTATTGTTCAAACATTCCACGGTTGTATCCGGTACTAGTGGCACCACTCTCTATCCATTTCTTATTAACCCCCAGTCCATCATTCAATTTTCAAGTGAATTTTTTGCTAGCTCTTTTGAATTGAATTTAGGAACCTAGAACTACAATGTGGGAGAAAGACGTTTAGATTATATTGCAAAGGGGAAAGTTCGTGTACACCCTAAGCTATGCACGAAATTCCATCTAATACTATGATCTTTAGAATTAGATATCTAACCACCCCGGGCTTTCTTCGATCCCCCAAAATTTTCTGCTATTTATACAACCCCTACCCTAGTCTTATCTTGCTTATATGTTATAAGCGATTTTGGCTACGTGGTATACACATTGGATGTGTATGTCTAAATCGTGATGGACTTCATATCACAAACAATAGCTACCCTTAATAGTGATTTAATTAGTTACATCAGGTAAAATATAACGTATTTCCTAGGTCATCTCGAAGATTGATAAAGCAAACACATAATGGTACGGTAAAATGGCTCGATCTGTTTTAATATCGACGGCGATACGTGATTTTGTGGTTATGGTTCGAACCAATTAAGGTGACAGATCATAAGGTTAGTTAGCAGCCATGGATGAGCGCTTGTCCTATGCTCCTAGCTAGGGAACTCAGTAAAGGCTTGGTCATCGTGTAGGTGGAGCACGATGGACCAAAACTTCATCTCCGATTGGCCGACAGCACCATCCTTTCCAGGAGTCCTATACTATCATGGGGAGAGAGCTACGGATCGTCCCCCGATCGGGGCTGGGAAAATCGGGCGCTGCTGACGTTAGCCCGATTTACGTGTAAAACTTATTTAAATTGATTTTTCTCTTAAATTACTTATCCAAATCATAATCCGATTGCACCATTAAATTCGTTGCAATTAAATCTTCAAAACAAGACCACACACTTGGATATATTCCGACGAAAAAAAAGCTTATTATTGAATTATTTTTAAATATTACACGATGTTCCACCAGGTATATCGGAATTATTTCACTAAGTAGAGCGAAAATGTTTCACTCGTTTAAATCGGGTGTTGTTTCACCTTATATAAAAACAATGTTTCAGCAAATAGCGAAATAATGTTTCAGTCCACTGCAACATTAGATCTATACATAGTGAAACATTGTAAGTACACTGGGTGAAACATTTTTCGGTGAACAAAAATAAACCAAATTTCCTTAATAGGGTGTTTCCAAAATACTTGGGTTTTTTTTGTTCCAATGGAATGTTTCGTTCACTACAACATTAGATCTATACATAGTGAAACATTGTGAGTACACTAGGTGAAACATTTTGGTGGAACAAAAAATAAACCAAATTCCCTTAATAGAGAGTTTCCAAAATATGTGGGTTTTTTGTTGCAAAAGAATATTTTAATTCACTGCAACATTGGATCTATAAATAATGAAACATTATAAGTAAACTAAGTGAAACATCTTTTGTGGAATAAAGAGGAGAAAGAAGTGGGTGGGTCCAACAGTACGAGCGTGGGGAGAGACGCGCGGGGGAGCGTCCGATCCGGCTCCCCCCGCGTCGGGCGCTCGGTACCAAGCATTCTCGCTATTATGGAGCTTTGGATATATATATAGTTGGATTTGGATGGCAAGTTGGCGACGAGTGATCATGACTCATGAGCCATCTGCTTGATCTACATGTCTCTTACTTTCTTACTCATATATAGTCACTACAACAAAAATATTATGTAAAGACAGCCTCCAAGACGAACTCCTCCATGGGAGACGACATGGAGTTCATGTTCTCTCTGGACGCCGATTTCCTGGACACCTACAAGTACTCCAGCTATTTCTAAGCGAACCCCGTAGTAGCGGCGCCGCCGCCGCCGCCGCCGCATGACACGTAGGCACGTAGCTTCGAGCCTTGTACAATTTTCCTACACGTTGCCAGCCAGCTTGCCACATTAGCTAGGGCAAGCACCACGTACTAGCTAGTAATACTACGTCACATCTTAAATCTTCGCCGTTTTTGTCTCAGCTTCTGCGGCTTGCAGACTGATGCAGATGCAGCTTGTTTATCCTCTTTGATCCGAACGTCCTACCAAATCATGTATTTTTTTTTTCAACGGTCTAAGGCAAGTTTAATTTACAACACAAATTTGTCTTGTTTCTAGTAGGTATTGATTACGGTGCAAATTCTCCGTGCATTAACCCCGGACAGCGTCATGTTAGTTCGTCGGATGTCCAAAGTCAGTGCCGGCTGGAATACAGCACGTACTACGATATGTGGATGTGATCTTCATTAAAGTGCGCCGTGCGAGGTCAGAGGGCACGAATTAATTGATCAGCGAGCAGGTAGATTCTGATGGATTATTGGTGGATTGAGTTTGTACAAGCTTACAGATGCTGCTCCTTTAACTCCTCTACCAATAGAAACCAAAAACACTTGCCGTCACCTGCAGGTTACTGACTAGTGACGACAACAATGAAACGACAGCTGGATGCTGACGTAGTGAACTGGGACGCTGACGGCTCGTATTTAGCAGTTACCACTACCATATCCTAGTAATTATACTGCTGGACTATATGCTAATGTTAGTGAATTCCAGGCTTTTTCCTGTAAGCTGGTACACAACTGTAGATATAATTGAGCATGTCTATTCCACTGGTCTATTGTTCAAACATTCCACGGTTGTATCCGGTACTAGTGGCACCACTCTCTATCCATTTCTTATTAACCCCCAGTCCATCATTCAATTTTCAAGTGAATTTTTTGCTAGCTCTTTTGAATTGAATTTAGGAACCTAGAACTACAATGTGGGAGAAAGACGTTTAGATTATATTGCAAAGGGGAAAGTTCGTGTACACCCTAAGCTATGCACGAAATCCCATCTAATACTATGATCTTTAGAATTAGATATCTAACCACCCCGGGCTTTCTTCGATCCCCCAAAATTTTCTGTTATTTATACAACCCCTACCCTAGTCTTATCTTGCTTATATGTTATAAGCGATTTTGGCTACGTGGTATACACATTGGATGTGTATGTCTAAATCGTGATAACTTCATATCACAAACAATAGCTACCCTTAATAGTGATTTAGTCACATGAGGTAAAATATAACGTATTTCCTAGGTCATCTCGAAGATTGATAAAGCAAACACATAATGGTACGGTAAAATGGCTCGATCTGTTTTAACATCGACGGCGATACGTGATTTTGTGGTTATGGTTCGAGCCAATTAAGGTGACAGATCATAAGGTTAGTTAGCAGCCATGGATGAGCGCCTGTCCTATGCTCCTAGCTAGGGAACTCAGTAAAGGCTTGGTCATCGTGTAGGTGGAGCACGATGGACCAATTAATACTTCATCTCCGATTGGCCGACAGCACCATCCTTTCCAGGAGTTCTATACTATTATGGAGCTTTGGATATATATATAGTTGGATTTGGATGGCAAGTTGGCGACGAGTGATCATGACTCATGAGCCATCTGCTTGATCTACATGTCTCTTACTTTCTTACTCATATATAGTCACTACAACAAAAATATTATATAAAGACACTTTTTTAGAGGTGTTCTGTAAATTGCCTATAAAACCAGGGATTTTATAATGTAGAAACAGTGGCGGACACACCCATTGGGTAGGGTGGGTCGGCCGGCCTAGCTACGGTCCGTGTCACCCCACGCTCCCAAACCTCATTTTCAGTCGTGTTTCTAATACATTAGTCATCAGTCTACTATTGAATAATCAAATAAGTTAAGTATTTTAAGTAGGAACAAAAACATTTTATAAAAATTCATGTATAAGTAGTACCAGTTTTTATCATTTCTGATTTTGGCCATACATACAATTCGGTTTTTTTATATTTCTTTAGTGCATAATACAGTCTACATTAAATAGTTAAATTGGTAAATATAAAAAAAATATTTTACTCACTTGAACTACTTTGGCGAAGCACTTAAACCCCTAAATATATTTTCATCTCGTTTTATACCCTCGAACTATTGAAAGTGGTCCCCTTACTGTCTAACAACATTTCTCATTTTTCTTTATCTCTCTACATATAAGTCATATACATTTGTTCAACCACAAATCTTCGTCGTTATCTTTCTCAATGTTCGTGTCATGTGATGTGCCCAAGCCGTGAACCAGCGGCTATGGTCTATGTGTGTTGTGCCATCACTTAATTAGGGCTAGCTCTGTCACCCCATCTGTATTTTAAATCTGTGTCTGCCACTGTTAGAGGTACTTTCTAGAGGCACTTAAATTGCATAGAAAATTTTTACTCTACTTTAGTGATATTATCAGTACATTTTGTCAAACTTTATCTCGTGGAGGTATTCTTTCGGTATTTTAAAATATGCCTGATATGTAAATGCATTTTCTTGAGATATTTTAAACTCTTTTAGGAACGGCTCAAACATACAAGTAATGATATAAGGTTGAGTCTGTTAGTGCACTAAAGGTAAAAATGATTTGGCCAAGAGATCTTGAGTTCAAGGATTGGTAATATTAAGGAAAACTATTTTATTATCTTTTTTATATTTGTTTGGTATGGTTGTGATACAGTTTAATGCATTTACCCTCTTATACATATTTTATAAACGTCTCTTTGTTTGTAGAGACAATTCACCATAAGACACTTACTAGATATTTTTTAATATGTCTCTACAGTAATGTAAATACGTTTGAAAATTAAAGTGTCCCTATGATATTAAAAAAAATATCTATATGAAGCATTTTTTATAGTGCAGATGCCTGACGCTATATTTGTGTCATCGTGTAGTGGGTACTCCTCTACAACTTTTATCCTATGAAAATAGAAGGTCATAGATTACGTGCAAACAAACCTCAAAATATTAATTGAATCATTGATAGATAAAAAAAACATTCGGATTTATATTGTGAAAAACTCTTTCACACAATTATAATTTTTCATAACCAGGTACTCCCTCCGTACTCATAAAGGAAGTCGTTTAGGATAATATTTAAGTCAAACATTAGGAATATAAATTATGAATAACTCTTAATTTGTTGAGTTTGAAAATATAAAAATTATATAAATAGATTTATCTTGAAAAATACTTTCATAAAAGTATACATATATCACTTTTTCAATAAATATTTTTATAGAAACAAGAAGTTAAAGTTCTGTTTTGGAGACCGTGTCGCTGTCCTAAACGACTTTCTTTACGAGTACGGAGGGAGTATGTAGTAATCACTAAGGGCCTGTTAAGTTCGCGAAAAGAAAATTTTTGGATGTCACATCGGACGTTTGACCGGATGTCGGAAGGGGTTTTCGGATACGAATGAAAAAACTAAATTCATAACTCGCCTGGAAACCGTGAGATGAATAATTTGAGCCTAATTAATCCGTCATTAGTACATGTGGGTTACTGTAGCACTTATGGCTAATTATAGACTAATTAGGTTCAAAAGATTCGTCTCGAGATTTCTCCCAAACTGTGCAATTAGTTTTTTAATTTATCTATATTTAATACTCCATGTGTGTGTCCAAAGATTCGATGTGATGTTTTTGGGAAAAAGTTTTTGAGAACTAAACATGGCGTAAATCTTTGAGAAAAGTCAAAAGAGTGATATCTTGTTGCATGTGCCAGATTGACGCAAAACTAATTAATAGACGTCTAACTTAATAAATACTCCATCTGTTTCTAAATATTTGACGCCGTTGACCTTTTTAAATATGTTTGATCATTCGTCTTATTAAAAAAATTAGGTAATTTATTAATTCATTTCCTATCATTTGATTCATTGTTAAATATACTTTCATGTATATATATAGTTTTATATATTTCACAAATTTTTTTAATAAGACGAACAATCAAACATGTGCTAAAAAGTCAACGGTGCCAAACATTTCGAAACTGAGGGAGTATATCAAAACTACAGGTGTTGGTCGATCATTCGTTGGAGTAGAGAGATGCTATCCCATCAGATGTTTAGGACAAAACGAAGGGAAATAGAACTCTGGGTACTTGACAAAAACAGCTGAGTAAAGTTGTTTTTATTAACCAAAGTTTCACAATGTACTAGGACAAAGCCTAACCTTCCACATAATACACATATAGTTACCATTATTGTTGCATTTTGGGCTAGGTTGCACAATTAGGGACTTAATTTTAGCCAAGCCATGAAGCCGCAACTGATGGTGCATCGTGCGAGATATAAAGGATTGGTATGGCAGCAATTGGGTATATATTTCATCGTGCGAGAAAAAGGTTCAGTGTAATGATTTATTCTTGCAATTCAGTATTTCATACAGAGTAAGTTAAAGAAAATAATAATTTCTTATTTTGATAATTGGTATTTGCAGCATAACCCACGTCGTTCTTGGGTCACAGCCAGCATGGCAGCTCAAGTTGTCCCAAAGTATAATTAAGGATGGTAAATATATGCGGTGTTAAATAATAAGATATTGGTTTAGTCCTAATATATTGTGAAACTTTGGCTAATAAAGATAGGCTAAAATAAAACTTAGTACTCAAAACAAGATTTAGTGCAAATATGCAAAAGGAAAAAAAACCATGCTTAAAGTAACTTAAATGCTAGAAGTGTCACAACAAAATAGATGACACTATTTTCGTCCCAAAACTTATATTTTGGGAGCGTTACACATTTAAAAGTAGAGGTAGTAATACCATAAATAGTTGATATAACCAGCATCCGTATCTTCGCATTTCATTTTTTTTAACTTAAGTTGTATAAATTGACTTTTCTTGTGCACATGTTTTGTTAACTCAAACATGATCAGTACCTGTTGTATATCATTGAAACTACACAAAATCTCTTGTTCCACTTAGAACATTAATTTGGTTTTGGAACAGATCCAGTTAATTAATTGATACAACTAATGAGTGGTAATTCTGAAGTGGAATTCATTTTGCAGTTGAATTCAATTCTAAGTTGATAAAGACCTGCTCAACCTTTTATTTTTTAAAAACACAAATTTGGGAATATTTTTTGGCAAAGTAATACTCATTACATAGCAACGTGTTGATCAATGGATACATTTGATTTCCAATATTCTCCAGCTGCATATAGGCTCCCCTGTTCCATAGGAAGGTTTGACTACAACATATTATATCTGGGGTACTAAATAAATGGAGTAAATGTGCAATGAAACCACATGGTTGGTGATGCAAGTCAACCCCAGTATTACACAGCTGCTAAACTGTTGAATTTGCAAGCTAAGCTACTTAATCTCCATATAATAGTCTTCTTCCTCTACTCTAGCAAATTAAATTAATTAATTAAGCTATTCTCCATTTAATCCAGCTAGATCACTACCGACAGAAACTGCCCCCAAGCTGAGGCAGCCTCATGACCCACTGATACCTTGGCCCCACCATTACATGCTCTGCATTAGATCCTTCTGTTGGACACCCTATAATCAAATGATTAGCACCTGTAATTAACTAAGACAGTGTAATTAACTAAGTTGTGGTCCGACCAGGTTAACGTGTGGTCAACGACGAGAGGTCAGCCATGGCGCTTTGCAACACCATAAAAAGCGCAGCGCGCGCGAGAGATGACGACGAGGAGACCAAGCAATTCGAACAACCAAGAAGAAGAAGAAGGAGGAGGTCGAGCTCGCTAGCTAGCCATGGCGGCGACGACAATGTGCGCCGCGGTGGCGGTGCTCCTCGTTCTGACGTCGACAATGGCGGCGGCCGCCGGCGATGGCGACGGCAATGGCGGCTTCGACTACAAGAAGGCGCTGCACAGCGGGCTGCTCTACTTCGAGGCGCAGCGGTCGGGGCACCTGCCGTACAACCAGCGGGTGCGGTGGCGCGGCCACTCGGGGCTCGCCGACGGGCTGCAGCAAGGGGTGGACCTCGTCGGCGGCTACTACGACGCCGGCGACAACGTGAAGT
>CM020179.1:38331496-38363627 GCA_009805545.1 Oryza longistaminata | reverse complement strand
CGCCGCCGCCGCCGCCATCGACGGCCAGGCCGCGGCGAGCGCGGAGCAAAAGCATCAGCCGACGCCGCCGCAGGAGCAGAACGCCGTCTCGGTCGCGTTCACCTCCATGGCCGTCGTCAACGCATCGTCGTCGTCCCCCTTCGTGTCCCCGGCGACGTCGGACTGCCAGGTTAGCTACGAGCTGGGCGGTGGCAGCATGGCCGGAGTCCGCAACGTGCCCGACGTGGAGCTTGCCTCCAAGACGAACTCCTCCATGGGAGACGACATGGAGTTCATGTTCTCTCTGGACGCCGATTTCCTGGACACCTACAAGTACTCCAGCTATTTCTAAGCGAACCCCGTAGTAGCGGCGCCGCCGCCGCCGCCGCCGCATGACACGTAGGCACGTAGCTTCGAGCCTTGTACAATTTTCCTACACGTTGCCAGCCAGCTTGCCACATTAGCTAGGGCAAGCACCACGTACTAGCTAGTAATACTACGTCACATCTTAAATCTTCGCCGTTTTTGTCTCAGCTTCTGCGGCTTGCAGACTGATGCAGATGCAGCTTGTTTATCCTCTTTGATCCGAACGTCCTACCAAATCATGTATTTTTTTTTTCAACGGTCTAAGGCAAGTTTAATTTACAACACAAATTTGTCTTGTTTCTAGTAGGTATTGATTACGGTGCAAATTCTCCGTGCATTAACCCCGGACAGCGTCATGTTAGTTCGTCGGATGTCCAAAGTCAGTGCCGGCTGGAATACAGCACGTACTACGATATGTGGATGTGATCTTCATTAAAGTGCGCCGTGCGAGGTCAGAGGGCACGAATTAATTGATCAGCGAGCAGGTAGATTCTGATGGATTATTGGTGGATTGAGTTTGTACAAGCTTACAGATGCTGCTCCTTTAACTCCTCTACCAATAGAAACCAAAAACACTTGCCGTCACCTGCAGGTTACTGACTAGTGACGACAACAATGAAACGACAGCTGGATGCTGACGTAGTGAACTGGGACGCTGACGGCTCGTATTTAGCAGTTACCACTACCATATCCTAGTAATTATACTGCTGGACTATATGCTAATGTTAGTGAATTCCAGGCTTTTTCCTGTAAGCTGGTACACAACTGTAGATATAATTGAGCATGTCTATTCCACTGGTCTATTGTTCAAACATTCCACGGTTGTATCCGGTACTAGTGGCACCACTCTCTATCCATTTCTTATTAACCCCCAGTCCATCATTCAATTTTCAAGTGAATTTTTTGCTAGCTCTTTTGAATTGAATTTAGGAACCTAGAACTACAATGTGGGAGAAAGACGTTTAGATTATATTGCAAAGGGGAAAGTTCGTGTACACCCTAAGCTATGCACGAAATTCCATCTAATACTATGATCTTTAGAATTAGATATCTAACCACCCCGGGCTTTCTTCGATCCCCCAAAATTTTCTGTTATTTATACAACCCCTACCCTAGTCTTATCTTGCTTATATGTTATAAGCGATTTTGGCTACGTGGTATACACATTGGATGTGTATGTCTAAATCGTGATAACTTCATATCACAAACAATAGCTACCCTTAATAGTGATTTAGTCACATGAGGTAAAATATAACGTATTTCCTAGGTCATCTCGAAGATTGATAAAGCAAACACATAATGGTACGGTAAAATGGCTCGATCTGTTTTAACATCGACGGCGATACGTGATTTTGTGGTTATGGTTCGAGCCAATTAAGGTGACAGATCATAAGGTTAGTTAGCAGCCATGGATGAGCGCCTGTCCTATGCTCCTAGCTAGGGAACTCAGTAAAGGCTTGGTCATCGTGTAGGTGGAGCACGATGGACCAATTAATACTTCATCTCCGATTGGCCGACAGCACCATCCTTTCCAGGAGTTCTATACTATTATGGAGCTTTGGATATATATAGTTGGATTTGGATGGCAAGTTGGCGACGAGTGATCATGACTCATGAGCCATCTGCTTGATCTACATGTCTCTTACTTTCTTACTCATATATAGTCACTACAACAAAAATATTATGTAAAGACACTTTTGTAGAGGTGTTCTGTAAATTGCCTATAAAATCTCTGATTTTATAATGTAGAATCAGTGGCGGACACACCCATTGGGTAGGGTGGGTCGGCCGGCCCAGCTATGGTCCGTATCTTCCCACGCTCCCAAACCTCATTTTTAGTCATATTTCTAATACATTAGTCATCAATCTACTATTGAATAATCAGATAAGTTAAGTATTTTAAGTAGGAACAAAAACATTTATAAAAATTCATGTATAAGTAGTACCATTCTTTATCATTTCTGATTTTGGCCATACATACAATTCGATTTTTCTATATTTCTTTAGTGCATAATACAGTCTACATTAAATAGTTAAATTGGTAAATATATGAAAAAAATATTTTACTCACTTGAACTACTTTGGTGAAGCACTTAAACCCCTCAATAATTTTTCATCTCGTTTTATACCCTCGAACCATTGAAAGTGGTCCCCTTATTGTCTAACAATATTTCTCATTTTTCTTTATCTCTCTACATATAAGTCATATACATTTGTTCGACCACCAATCTTCGTTGTTAACTTTCTCGATGTTCGTGTCATGCGATGTTGCGCCAAAGCCGTGAACCAGCGGCTATGGTCTATGTGCGTTGTGCCATCACCTAATTAAGGCTAGCTCTGTCGCCCCATCTGTATTTTAAACCTGCGTCCACCACTTAGAGATACTTTCTAGATGCACTTAAATTGCCTAGAAAATTTTTACTCTACTTTAGTGATATTATCAGTACATTTTGTCAAATTTTATCTTGTAGAGGTATTGTTTCGGTATTTTAAAATATGCCTGATATGTAAATGTATTTTCTTGAGATATTTTAAACTCTTTTAGGAACTAAATATAAGTAACACTAAGGCTCAAACATACAAGTGATGATATGAGGTTGAGTCTGTTAGTGCACTAAAGGTAAAAATGATTTGGCCAAGAGATCTGAGTTCAAGGATTGGTAATATTAAGGAAAAATATTTTATTATCTTTTTTTATATTTGTTTGATATGGTTGTGATACAATTTAATGCATTTACCCTCTTATAGATATTTTATAAACGTCTCTTTGTTTGTAGAGACAATTCACCATAAAACACTTACTAGATATTTTTTAATATGCCTCTACAGTAATGTAAATACGTTTGAAAATTAAAGTGTCCCTATAATATTAAAAAAATATCTATACGAAGCATTTTTTACAGTGCAGATGTTTGACGCTATATTTGTGTCATCGTGCAGTGGGTACTCCTCTACAACTTTTATCCTATGAAAATAGAATGTCATAGATTACGTGCAAACAAACCTCAAAATATTAATTGAATCATTGATAGATAAAAAAACACTCGGATTTATATTGTGAAAAACTCTTTCACACAATTATAATTTTTCATAACCAGGTATGTAGTAATCACTAAATCTTTGAGAAAAGTCAAAAGAGTAGATATCTTGTCGCATGTGCCAGATTGACGCGAAACTAATTAATAGACGTCTAACTTAATAAATATTACCTCCGTTTCTAAATATTTGACGCTGTTGATATTTTTAAACATATTTGATCATTCGTTTTATTAAAAAATTAAGTAATTATTAATTATTTTTCTATCATTCGATTCATTATTAAATATACTTTCATGTATACATATAGTTTTACATATTTCACAAATTTTTTTAATAAGACGAACAATATAAAACATGTGCTAAAAAGTCAACGGTGTTAAACATTTAGAAACGGAGGGAGTATCCTTTTAACATGCAACAAAAGTGTGACAATTAATTCAGGATACAGGAATACATCATGTTAGTTGTTAGCAACATTGGGTTATATGATCCGGCTGGGGGAGGCCGGAGAGCGGAGATTTACTCATCATGCACCCACCGATGATCCGTACGTAACCATCTTTCGATTATCTTGAAAAAGAAAAGTTGTTAGAGGACATACGCAGGAATCACACCATGCAGTGCAGCCAACACTTCTACAAGGTGGATGTACTGTTCGACCAACACATGCAGATGTAGTCGGCAACTACTCCATGAAAGCAATGGCTCCTCCTCAAGTGGTACACTATATTTATCTTCCACAAGACCGGCCACAACCTACAATGTCAAGATCAGCTAGCTTTTACTCTTCCTCTCTCTCACATATGCAGTCTTTTCAGCTTTAAGGGATGACAAAATTAAATGAAAACATTATCGATTCGTTCATTAGGGAATAGTGTATTACAAATAGTTGAATCACTATGCCTCCGTTTTCAAAAAACGTTTTGACTTTTTAAAATTAAACATTTATTAATTTGATTAAGTTTATAGAAAATCATAGCAATTCTTACGACACCAAATTAGTTCCACTAAATCTAATATTAAATATATATTTTTTTATAATATGTTTGTTTGGTGTTGAAAATATTATTATATAAATTTTTTTTCAAAAAAAAAGACTTAATAAAGTTAAAGCGTGTCTTATAATATGGAATGGGGGAATATTGTTTTGAAGTTTGAACTTCCACAGAGTATACAGCCGCCACGTACTGCACCCAAAATTAGAGGAAAAAATAGTACTTCCATTGTTTTATATTATAAGACTTTCTAGCATTACCCACATTCATATATATGTTAATGAATCTAGACATATATATATATGTGTTTAGATTTATTAACATTTATGAGCAATACTAAAAAGTCTTATAATATGAAACGAGGACTATACCATTATTATCAATCTGCACAAACATTTGGTTGGAGAATCGGAAATAGACAAAACATGAAGCGCGCGCATGCTCGACCAGCAGTACGTAGTTTGACACTTACAGGCGAAGAGCCGAGGGCCCGGCCGCTCGTCATTCTACGTACGGCGTATTCATTTCCCATTATGAAAATTAGGAACCTGACACTGTCACACACCCACAAGACCACAACCCACAACCTTGGCAAAGAAGACGGATCCAAAAGCAACAAATGTAATGCTGTATCCTAGCTAATATAATCCTCCTCACCGCAACACTGCATTCAGAAAATCAGAGGGAGACCGGCACTACAATTCTATAGCCACCAAGTCACCAACCGAGCTCTAGCTAGCTTCCTTCCTAGCTACCGATTGCTCTGGTTTAGCTTTAGCTGGCTGGACGCCTCCCCATGCAGTGCGTTGCGTAGCCCAAGTATGGAGGAGGAGCAGGAGGCAGCAGGGGGAGCCGCATGGGACTGCGGGAGCCCGCTGTACGACTCCTTCGAGGTGGCCAGGCTGCACCACGTCCTCGAGAGCCACCTGATGATCCTGCCGCCGTTCCCGCCCGACGACGCCGCGGCGCAGCGGATCATGCTGGACGACGGCCGGCGTGCCGCCGAGGTGGACGACGCGAACGGTGCGGCGGCGAGGAAGAGCGGCGGGAGGAGGAGGAAGAGGAGGACGGCCGGGTGGAAGGCTGCGGCGGCCATCTACAGGGCTGTCGCGTGCTGGAGGCGGCCATGGTAATCCGATGCGTCCACTGATCTCATGTCTACTCTTGGAGAGTCCGGACTGCGTAGTACGGTCTATCTTGAGTACTTGTATGTTACATTTTTCCTATCTTGGGGGTCTACTATGTTTGAACAAAGTACACATTTTCCTCTTTTTTTTCCCCAAAAAAGTAACATTTTTTTGTCGAGAGAAATTGTGATATTCTTCGGATCTTACGTACACAGTACTCCCTTCGTCCCATAAAAAACTAAATCCTAGGGATGAATCTGGACGTAGTGCATGTCCAGGTTTATCCCTAGGATTTGATTTTTTATGGGACGGATGGAGTATGTTGTTCCAATGTCACTATGTCAGCGATCAACCCATACCTTTTCCGTACAAAATTGTGTATGGCCGTAGTACCAACCGTAGTACCAACATTGCGTGTACCCGTGAAAATAATAAAAAGCTATGGGTTCCACATGTCAGCTATACAAAAATAATTTTAAAAAGGTGGAACCCATGTGGTCCCACATGTCAGCCTCCCTCTTCTCTCTATCCCCCCTTTCTCTCTCCCCTACACGGCAAGGAAAAGAGCGATCGGCAGCGGGTGGTCCAAGATCCAATTGCCACATAAACGTCACATCAAAGCCACGTGGGACAAGGACCTAGTCAAAGAGCCACGTCATCCAAAACCGGATACAATACTGCTGAGGGACTTCTTTTGTACTGTTTTGTAAGTTGGGGGACCAGTCGTACCCGGTTTTGCGACCAAGGAACGAAAATAGGGACTGGTCGACAAATAGAGAGACCCAAAGTGAACTTATTCCTAGTGATGAATATCGCTGCCGAGACCCACGCGCACCTTGGCGGCTGGGCCTCGCAGCCAACCGCCCGGCCAGGCCTGTCCCCCTCCCTTTGGTTACAGCCCACACAGGAAATCCCTGGCCCGATCAAGATCGCTTCGGAGTTCGGACGCCTCGGACGCCTCGCTCGCCGTCGCGACACGCGACCAGACCAAAAGACTCGCACTCTATCAATCAGCCCTGCGGCCACGCGTCGCGCAGAATTCTACCCGCGCCCGTGTCCCGCTTCTCCCACGCCTGCCGGCCGGCTGGCCTGCTAAGCTCATCCGCCGGGCACGATGGCACGGTGCCCCCTGTACGTGCTCTCTATGGCTCTGCTGTGCAATCCTAGGCGAGAAGAATCCGACTCAACCTAGACCAGCTGGCTCCGCGTTTTCTCAGAACAAGAAGTCCAAGCAGCTTGTTTGTTGGATAGCCGTGTCGCGCGCATCCACGTTTTAGCATCCGAGATTACTCTTCTCCAAGACTCCCGTGCCGTCTCTCCAAGACTCCCAACTCCCAAGTGCACTTTGCCCGATCTCCTACTAACCTTATTCTCTACGAATCATACTACTGAAGTAGATCGTACAGATTATCCTCTGACGACACTGGCACACCGCTCATTCAAGCGTGGGTTGGGAGCTTTGTTAATCGACTACTTGCAGAGAGCCCGGAAAAGCGACTCGACGACGGAAAGTGATGAACTGCTTGGCATGACTGCATGAGCTGAGCATCCAAGTGCAGGCTGAACCGCTGAAGGATCACCCACATGCGATTGCTGCATCAGTTTAGCCAAGTTCAGTGTTCAGGGCACAAACACTCGACGACCACACTGGCAATCTGGTGGCAACGTGACGGCAGTAACAGTGACCAAAAGGCGTTAATCCGACCCCAAGAAGGCAAGCACATGACACGAGAGACAGAGATAACCAATGATCAGAACAGACGAAATCAGCACATGCTTCATGCTGCCTCGGCCGAAATGTCAGCTTAAGAACTAAAGAACCCAACTCAACGCAATACAGCATCTCAGCTACAAATAGCACACGCTCATCGGTCACGACATCGGAGCAGCTCTATGGACGGAATAATGTCCTAAGCCTTCTCTTTACAAACATCAGCAAACTCAGCTGCAAATCCTCTAGCTTCTTCTCTCTCTCCATGCTCAAATGCTGTGACTGCCGCTCCAACTTCTACACGCTAACCGTTTCTCTTTGCTCGCCGTCGTTCTACTCCTCAGCCGTCTCAACTCGACCACGACGACGCTGATGTTGTCCTGCTGCCACGGGAGATGGCGAGCTCGACCAGCAGGGCGGCAGCATCGGCTGCGGTGCTCCCGGAGACGGATTCTGGGTACTTGGAAGCTGCCCGCCCGCTTAAGCAATTCCTCGCAATCTTGCAGGCCACATCGTTGGATACCACATCCACAGCCCGTCGCTCGCCAATATGAGGAACTCGTCCTTGTCCGTCCTGTCCATGACTGTACCTCAGGCTCAGCTATTACATATGGCTTGAGGTAATAGTCTCCTGAAATTGCAGAAGAGATGAAAGAACTTCAATTCAGTGATCAATTCAAAATAGAGCTGAGTCATGACTAGTGATATGACTGTATCTATAAGATTATAACTTGTGATGGTTTATCAAAAATCACAAGTGGTCTGCTTTGCCCATCTCAGGGAAGTTGGCAGTTTGGCCACAAGAACCACTACTACTATGCTAGTGTAGAATGACTTTAATGGAGCGAGCCAAATTTTCAAAATGGCTGCATACTTGCATATGAAAAATGACCTACATTCGCTGTTTATTTTCTCTTCACAGATACTACAATTGCAGTCTCAGCTAAAAGTATCAAGCATGTTGATTATCTTTGTTTAGAAAATGTTGAGGGCAACAGAAGACAAAAACGTACCAATTGACCTAGAAGTAGCAAGGACACCGAGGATACGGTATCCATTCCAATTGATAACCCTGCCACCTGCTGCTTCTACTCTCTCCATCTCGTCAGGTCTGTCTGGCTGTGTACAGTCAACAAAAGTTTCATTAACATTTGCTGCAACAAGTATTACGCCCCTGACAAAATGAAACCGCAAATCAAGAGAAGTACTTAAGGAGGAAGCTAACCCCAAATAACACTGGTCACAGGAAAAAATGAAATATAAAAGGCTTTGTTTAGGCAAAGGGAGCAATACATAGTTCAGAACTTCACATTTCAGGATATTATGAAGTAAATGTTTTTTGTACTCGGCAGGTGGCAGACGAGACAATATGCACAACTTGTGGTTTAAAATGATGGATATGATGAAGCATCAGTGCTTTTGTATAAAGCTGCTCTAACAGAAAGGACCTATTGGATGAAGCAGAGTTGGTATCTAAAGGAGTATAATGCATGAACTGTCAGCGAATGTCAAGAAAATTATATGTTCTAGTTGCGGATATGTCAAGCATATCAAGTGCGACTGGAAACTTTTAGCTTTTTCTGTATTGACAGTGTAGCGAACAGGAAAATTGTTTGTCAACAACCTTCCTTAACCACTCTGCCAATTTCCTATCACCCCAAATGAGAAATATCTAAATGAAGTGACAATATGACTACAATATCTTGGTTGTGCTGTGTAGCACGAACTCCACGTATTTAGGAGCTGTGGCCAATATTTTGAACTTTCTCATCTCGCTAACAAATTTATTCAAGCACACACATAGGACTATTGAATATCTTTTCTGAACATCATTACAATTCAAGACTTGCATGCTATATAATCGAGGTTGGTCCCACAATGACACTTAAAACGCCTAGCTGACGAATGACAATGCTTAACGCAGCAGCCTGACGATACTTCAATAACAACTACCGCACTTGATATGACTTGACACACCAGCATCTACAACACATTATTTCTTCACCTGCCTCTAGTAGTGTTCATGCATACACTTACTGTAGACACCAATCTCAACTTCATCACACCCTAAAAAGCCAAACGTTTTGCTCCATAGCTACATCTACCTTCTAGGCATGTTACATATACCTACGAGCACTGTCCAGTGTCCCAGCATGGCATTAGCATTGTAAAAACTGAAGAATATAGCAATTAAATATATGGATAGTCAAGATGCCTCACTACCAAAATCAAGTAACCTTTGTGTACAGATTAAAGCTTAAGATAGCTTTTTTTCTGACATGTAAACATTTCTTGTAGTTGAGAAAAAGATATATTAATTAAGAAAAAATCCAATACGGTACATTCAAGCTCAACAGGGCTGAATAAGATGCAAACACCGTGTAAATTGTTAAGGCATGGGGGAGTTTTCTTTACAGAACCGGTAAAGCATATTATCCTAGAGAGCTGGAGTTAAATCGAACTTTGACTATATAAAAGTAGGCCTTTAATTTGGCATCAATAAACTAAAGAAGTTAAGCTAGCCATCAATAACAAAGCAAAAGGTAGCTTGAGTCAATAGATGCCCGGTTGCACTATTTGAGCACAAGGGCATATGGCGGTACAAATCCAGACCTAGCCAAACACTGTAAAGAGAAACTTTGCTCACTCCTAATGCATACCACTACCAACTTAACAAACTAAATAACACAAGTTGATTACGGCATAAGAAGCCCTTGCGGTTTCGTTCCGCGAAAGGGAACTTCATCACACTTAGGAAAGGGACAGGCAAAACAGAGAAAGCAGTTGACACTCATGTTTGAAGTATCTCTTCTTGGCAATTGCCAGTTTTATTTAGGCACGTGCAGAGTTGCAGCCTATGAGCCTATTTTTCCAAACTCCACATAGCTGTACACAAAAGTCTTAGGGCCTGTTTAGATCAATTGTTGTGGCAAATTTTCTTGGCAAGTTTGGCATTGAAGTTTTGCTAGTTAGTGTGTTAGATCATGGTAAAGTTTTGCCATTTTCCTAGTAAAGAGAGAGGGACGGCTCCAACGCACTTTTTGGCAAAATTTGCTACTCTAGACTCCTAAATGACAAAGGCCAGATTGTAACTTATGCTACTAGTGTTTAATCCATTTTGACAAAAAGTGCTCCAAAACAGCAAAACATTTGCCATTTTGGAGGAACTAAACATGGCCTTAGTTTCCATGAAGTTGAACACGATTCTAGATACCATTTCAAAACAAAATATATACAAAGGGAAGAACTCATCCTCAGTTCCTCACCACAGTCCAGGGAATTTAACACCTAACGGCCTAGCGAAGACATTGACCTGACTTGTCAGTTAAAGGCAGTGATTCCGCAATTCTAACTCTAAGCAGCTAGGATAAATCATCTGGATGTTGTATGTGTATAGCCTCCTCTTCCCAGAGGCCATAATCCCAGTTTAGCTAATTAATGCCCTGACCCTATGCTGGCTGTCTGCCCATCATCTCAGCATCACTGTAATGACAACCAGGAAGAAGCTTGAAACACATGCCGCGCGCTATCAGCAGATTAGCCCTGGTAGGACAAGGAAAAGCTGATGCTCGCCTTTGCCCACAAGGATAGCGAAGAGCATCAGAAACCGATCCGTTCTATTCCAAACTGACTCTGAGCATCCAAACTCTGCCGGCACACTCTTGGTACTACTACTTGGTAACCAGGAGCAGAGCACTATCACTCCTATACCACTCAGACAGCTAGCCCAATGGCGTACACGATGCACGTACGTACGTGCGCGCGCGCGCGTGTTGACACCTCTCCGCGACGATTTAGTACTCCAGGCCGGATTTGGTCATTTACCCCCAACGACTCCGGCCAGGAAGGTAGGAGAGTCCCGCAAACTCGCCCCATTCGCACACAACGTGACAAGGCGGCCTAGTCCCACACGCCCACACCACCGCACCCTCCTCTCCAATTCACCGCAAATCGCCTTCCGTTTTGGCGCAAACGTACGTGGTGGTAGCTAGTAGGGCGCGGTGATGTAGCTTGCACGTACGTATCGGCAGCAGCGCCACAGGGCGCTACCAAAACGACGAGTAGGCGAGCCAGCGGGACGCTTCGACACGGCCCGCACGCACGAAAAGCAGAGGTGGTGGTTGTTGTTGTAGGCGACGCAGGGGGGGGGAGCGAGCGGCAAGGCGACACCTGTACGTAACCCCCCGGCCCCGCCGAGCGAGAGAAAAAAAAAAAATCGCGGAAAGCCCGAAACCGTGGTGCTTTGACGACGACGTCCACGCGTCCCTGATTCGCAGCAGGGTTCGCTGTTGCAGGTTGCACTTGCACCCGCGAAATCTAGATTAGTGTGGATCTGGAGCGCGTGGTTAGGAGAGGGGGGTAATCATGCCGTTGATGCATGCTTTCTTGGCGATGTGTTTTGTTAGGCGGTGAGGTGAGGCGGGTGGGGGCGTGGCGTGGAGTGTGTACTTTGTGGTCGGAGGAGAGCGGCACGGCCACGCCGCCGCGAGAGGCCGCGCGGGAGTCGCCGCAGTTGGCGACGACGATGCGGCGGGGCCCCACGACGGCGACGACGGCGGTGGAGCCCACCGTCTGCTCGCCCGTGTCGGCTCCTCGGCGCCGCCGACCTCGCCGTCCACGCGGCGAAGCAGGCCGCCATGGCCTCCTTCCAACGGGCGCGGTCCTCGTCCTCGACGTCGGCGCCGCCGCCCCGCCTGCAGCAGCCTCCGCACCGCACCTCCTCCGCGAGCACCACGTGCATCCGCTCCGGCACCGCTCCGCCACGCGGACCCGCCGTGCCCGTCGTACACCGCGAAGAACCCCTCATCCTCTCCTTGCTTTCCTCTTCCCGGACGCGCTCCCCTCCCACCCGCCTCCTTCGCGGCGGCCAAGAACGGCGCGCGACGAAGATGGCGTCTTCCATCTCCTCCGCGCCCGATCACCGACACCGCCCCGTGCGACACGCACGCCGGCCATCTCGCCACCTCCGGGCGGGCTCGGGCGCTACCTTAGCCGACTCCGACGAGTCGGAGGAGCTGTCCGACGCCGGCCGCACCCTCTTCGCGGCGTCATCCTCCGCCACCGCCGACGCCGTCCGCCCGAGCCTCCGGAGCTCAAGCCTCCTCCTCCTCGCCGACCTGGACACGTGCCCACCTTCCTGTCGCCGGGAAGGACCTCCCGCACGGCCATGGCGGCATGATCCCGCCTGCTCGTGTCACTGCTCATTTCCCTCACCAGAGAGAGCAAAAGAGAGTGAGAGCGTGGCAACGCGAAACGGCATTAATACCCGCGTCCGCGGGGAAGAAAGGTCCGAGGAGCCATCCGGGCCGTCGGTTCGTCCTTAGATGGCCCGGATGCGTGACAGCGAGGGCGGGAGCCCGTATCCAGACGTGGATCTCGCGGGCAGGGACGTGGACGGCCCAGATCAGCCGGCGCCCGGCGCGTGGCTCTCGCGATGAGCGGCTTTCGATCTCGGGGCTCGAGGAAGGGCGTGGTGCACCCGGCGCAGGTGAACCACAGAGAGGGGATCCCAACGCCATGGTGGTGGGGCCTGGATGTCAGTGAGTTCTGGCTCTTGTGGACAGGGTGCAGGGAGCGGTCACGGCGGTTGGCGCTTTTAGGTAACGCGTGGGACCCGAGTGGGAAGGCGAGAGGGGTTACGTGGAGGTGAGAGAAAAGAGGGTTCTGTAGGGGCATGTCGTGCAATTTTGACTGGTGGGATGAATTGGTAGATGCACACAAACAGTGACAATCTCGACGTGTCAATAGCCCAACATGCTCAATTCTGTTTTTTGAATTTTTGCCAAGTGTATATCTCCTTACCATTTGTCAATTTTATCTTAAATACTACTCCCTTTACCCAATAATATAAACATAAAATTTATCTGAGAACATAGGATGTACATTCGCAACTACTTTCTCAAACAAATTATAATCACCCGTGCGTCATTTATTTTCTCACATACTTTCTCATGATAACCGATCTCGACCATCCCTTACAAGAAGAAACATTTTTTTTTTCTAAAAAAACCTTATTAGCTTCATCTAATTTTTTTATTTATTTCTCACAAAAAAGTGATATATTGATTTCGATGTTTTGTCATTGTAGTTTATTTTTTTCAAGCATTGACGAGTCTCTGAAAACACATATAAAACTTTCTCGATTATTCTTTTATTTTTTACAAATAAGCGTACGAGCTGTTGTAGGCAAAACGATGGTTAGATTGTTAAGCATTTCTTGTGCAGGTGCACAACCACAAGGTGCTTATCTATACTACTATAAAAAATAATAGTGGTGGTGTGACAGTTCTGCCACATCACACCATTACTTTTGCACATTTTACAAACTGGAGTATTCCCTAATGTTTCATACACTATGTAATAGTTTTAACATTTATTTGAATCAAGTGAATAAAATCTATATAAAAAAAGTATGGGTATTATACCAAAGCAATAGGATGGGAATTTTGCTAATATTTTAAAATAGAGAAAGTAAGATTTACATACTTGATAGGTATCTTTGAAGTTGTTTTTCATTTTGCAATATTTGGTTCTAAGAGTATCAAATTATAACGCACACTAGAAAATGCAGTATCACAGTATCTTCCAAAGCATTGTAAAATTTACTTCAAATAACAAGCACGGCCTAGATCGGACGGTTATCAATAAAAATCAGTAAAATTCAAACAAAAATTGTCAGAAAAAGTATTAATTTTAGTCTGAATATTTTTGAACTTGGCCGGTCAGCTTGTCCAACGTTCCTAAATATGGAACATCTTGATAAGGTCGATAATCACGAATTGACGACAACTGGGTATATTTTAGATCTTCTTAATAACACCGGTGTTTCTTTTTTGTTAAAAAAAAATCTTCGGTGTTTTAGCGTGTTATTGTAATCATGAACGTACCTCGCAATCATGAAAGGTAAGTAATCTGTCATCGTTAGGTGATATATGACATTGATAACACACGAGTTAGTATTCACGCGAGGCGCGTCGGTTTCCTTCAAAAGCATAACCACAAGATGCGACGCGGCACGACGAAAGGGACACCCAGCAAGGCCAGCACACATAAACACACACAGGATTGATCGAGGCAGCACGCCGGGCACCTATAGGAGCGCCACCGAGCTTTCGGTCTCCCGAGACGAACGACCGATCCACGCTTTCAATCCACAGCGCGGTATGGTGGCGGAGACTGGACGGTGTGGAGAGCGGAGGCGCGAGCGAGCGAAACCGTGCATGCACGAGACGAGCGCGTGGGACGCCCGCGGGCGCCTGGGTGGATACGGGGAAAAACCCTGCGATTTGAGGAGGAGGAGCGTGGCGCGCGGAGGCGGAGGGAGGGGGACGCGTGTCGCCGGCTACCGGACGCGCGGGGGGATGCCAGGGTCCACCGGTCCAGGTGCAGCGAATACCCTGCGCCGCGCGCGCGACGTGGAGAACGGCCCCGGCCATTACCGTCGAGTCGAGTCCATCGTTGCACGACGACTCCTCGGATGTGGCCATGCCGTGTCGTACGCAAAGCTCGCCCTCCTACTACCGCGCTATGGCTTACCCTCGCCTAGCCTGCTGCAGCTACTCGACACGTGTGGCACCGCCTTTACTTCGCGGAACAGGGGGCCGGCCGGGCTTGTACTCTAGCCTTCCCCCACGCTCGTGACCTGCCCACCGGCGCACCGCTCCTGTACCAGGAGTTCTCTGGTTTTTGACCGATCCATCCCGGACCAGTATTGCAGTTGTCGCAGTGCTGCACTAGCATGACTGACCTGACCACCGCAGTCAGTTTCTGTACCTTTCTGTTCGAGGTTTTTGGAGAGATCAGGCGATGCTTGCGCCCATCGTGCCGCTGGCGATTTAACGAGACTTGGAAGCAACAAGCATGGGCAACATCAATAATAACTGCTTGGAGTATTTGCCAGCGCGAGCATGCCAGCATGGTAACTTTTGGTAAGCTAAGGAGTAGGGGGTGTTGTGTTTACTAGACTTTAACCGTGTTTAGATTCTAAATCTATCTATCTATTATATTATTAAAGGAACAGAAAAAGGAGTCTCCACGTTCGCTCTCATGGCCTGGAAATTCTCACATTAATCGGAGAAAAAGAAAAAGCAGAGTCCATATAGAAATACAATTTAGAAATAACTGAAATTCGGAATTAAAAAATAAGGAATATTAGAAGAGGAGACTAGAGTCCGTAAAGAAATACAATTTTGAAATAGCTGATTCGGAATTAAAAAATAAGGAATATTAGAATAGGAGACTAGAGTCCATATAGAAATACAATTAGGAAATAACTGAAATTCGGAATTAAAAATAAAGAATATTAGAAGTAGAGTATAGAGTCCATATAGAGACCCTACATGTATATACGTGCATGCGTGGATGATGGATCGATATACGTGGTCTAACCATGATCCATTTTTTGTGGTTAGACGAGACCCCCGTGGATTTTCGTCATCATCATACGCCTCAGCGATCGGCAGATATTTGTGCACGTTGAGAGCAGGCCTGTTTACGTACTCTATCTCCGCAATGCCCGCTCAAACAACCGAGGAGGCATAAACGCCGATATACCGGGACGTGGAAACTAACCAAGCACGTATACATCTTTGTGAGATCGTGCACGTAACGTACGTACCGACGAGGATCGATCAATCGAGTCGGTCATGTGGAAAAAGTTGGAAGACACGATGCATGGCATGCCATGGGAGAAGGTATGGGGCGGTTGCATCTGCAACCTACGAACGGCAGGCGCAGCTAGCTACCCACCAATTTATAAAGGAGGCGGTAGACGTGGCGCGACACGGCTTTGTGTATAGGACGAAAGGGCACCGTGTCCCGTGCGTACGTGGCCTCTCCCGGCCGAATAAAGTGAGTGCAAGTCAAGCGTCGCGCGCGGTCCTGTCGCTTTCATACGTGAACTTTTTTTTTTTATTTTGCGAGTTTACGGAAAGAGCGTAATTTTAATTGGGAGCGTGGCTAGCTTGAAAATGTTATCCGTCGTGATGTCCATCACGAACTCACTTATTAGAAAAGTTAAAAAGGAATGCTGTTGCACATATGCACAAACCAAACGCGTACTGAGCCACTGAGCCTCGTGTATCCGGCGGGCAGATAGAGAGCGAGAGCGAATTTACCCAAGCAGAAATACGTAGGTGCAGTGCAGTTGTTCGGTACAGCCGGTGGGAGCAGCGTCAAGAGACAGTGACGAATGGACCCCACGTGCCAGAGGGGCCCAGCTGTACTGCTACAATCTCCGACGGCCGTACGATGTAACCCACATAGACATAGGGTCTACCGGAGTACCGGACCATACCGGCCCGGCCCACATGCCGTAGAGCTGTCCGCAGCCAAGCTAGCTATCCACACGCTGACACGCGTTAACGCGTATAGGCGGCTACACCGACTCCTCACACACCAGAAGAGCGCAGTTGATCGAGTTGGGATCAAATCTCAGATTATCAGAGGCAGAGCACCTGGTTTTGTCAGGGTACACACGAATCAGATTGTCTCCTCTCTCTGTTTTTTTTTTTAAAGAACTTGTCTCCATTCATGAGCCCTTTGATTTGTCCCGTTGGAAATGCCGATAAGTGCTCCTACTCTCTTCTTAGCTTCAATGTCTGTGCTGCGATTACTTTGGCAAATCACCCCCTTTTCTCCTGTGATTGAATGGGGTAGAATTTTACGAAAATATTTTGTAAGAGAGAGGAGAGGAGAGCTAGTAGGAAAGGACATTGCGTAACTTTAACCAAGAACAATAAACCGAGGAGGATTGAGATCCACTTACTTTAGGGGTTAAAGTTAGAGGTTAACCGTACCGTGACTGTGACTTTGAGTTGTTTTCAGCCGTCCGATTCACAACGAACGGACGAGATCGATCACTACAACGATTCGTGAATAGTAACTATGAACAATACATTTCACTATTATGCACGGTGAAAAACCGCAAAACATTGTTTTCTACTGTAGCAACAGACTCATTTCATCGTGTGTCTCTACCTTTTTCCCCTAAAGGCAGAGGATCTGGATCCACCGGGCCAGGGAGGCTCAAGCAGTGGTGGGGTCGAATAAAGATAGCCAAGGTTTGAAGGAGAACACAACTCCATTCGCCATAATTAGAGCAAGCCATAAAAAGTATGATCAACAATTTGTTGGTCACAAATATGGCAAACTTTTATTAGAAAATAAAAGTATTACATATGGACCAACATAATAATAAAGTGTGACTTAGCTCAACTGTGACACTCACCCAAACACCAGCCTAAGAAATTATGACCCGTCTAAGGTTTAGCATGATAAACTTCGGTCGCCAACCAAACAACCCCCAAGAAACAGGACAAGCATGAAAAAAAATCATATCTTCGTAAACATGTAGGGAGTTTTATGTTCCGATGCTTTCCATATATATTTCATATGCCACTGGTCTAGACTATGTAGGGTTGTGTGGCTCCATGACATCACCGAACCTGACTAGGGCTGTGTTTGGAGGTGGGTGTTGGGAACCCATCTCCTATCCACGGAAAACGGAGTGGTCCATTAACACGTGATTAATTAAGTACTAGCTAATTTTTTTTCAAAAATGGATCAATATGATTTTTTTAAACAACTTTTGTATAGAAACTTTTTTCAAAAAACGCACCGTTTAGCAGTTTGAAAAGCGTGCACGCGGAAAACGAGAGGTGAGTGTTGGGAACTTGCTCTTGCAAACACACCCTAGTTCAACAAAAAAATTTAGAGCTAATAGAAAACGATAGATAATTCCACTTACACTACAACACACCTCTCACGTGGGGGCTCCCTTGAACCTCAAGGTGTAAAATAGAAGTGACATACATTTTTATTAATTGCGCACCGAGCATGATTTAAATTCGAAATGATAAGACTTTTGACTTTGCTATCATATTAAGTTACATGCACTAACCAGTTAAATAAAAAACTTAAGCTGGTAAGAGAAAACGGATAAGTCACTTATATTGCAGCACATACTCAATACCAAACCTAAAACTCGACAAGACACCATATTGTCACCAAAGATGAGAAGCCATGAACCAAAGGACTTGGAATTTTAATTGCATTTTGAGTTGAGGTCTCGAGGATGACCCTGACCTAAGTATGGTAATGGGCCTGTGTGTTTAGTTCATGCAAAAATTGAAAGTTTGTTTGAAATTGAAACGATGTGATGAAAAAGTTAAAAGTTTGTGTGTGTATGAAAGTTTTGATGTGATGGAAAAGTTGAAAGTTTGAAGAAAAAGTTTGGAACTAAATATGGCGTGGGTCTAACTTTTTAACTAAAAACCCGTTAAAGTTCATGCATAAAAAAAAGTGAGATTTTTTACTTAATACTCCATCCGTCCTAAAATATAAGCATTTTTAGTACAATGACAAGTCAACTATTTTCAATTTTAACTATTAATAGAAAAAAATTAAAAAGATCAATCATATAAAATTAATAAAATTGATGTTAACTCTTTTTATTTATAACATATTACTTTTATAGATATTATTGGTTAAAGTAGTATCTCGGAAACTGAATCAGAGTTTAAAAATATTTATATTTTAGTACGGAGAGAATACTGCATACGAGAACCGTAGATAAGATAGTACTAAAAGGATCCATAATTCTTACCCCATTACCAGTTTATCACCCTACCCTGAGCATGGACCATGGTTAACAGAAAGCACACAGGTGCGCAAGTGCTTTTGCCCGGCGGGAGCAGCACGAGTAGTACAGTTACACAGTAGTAGTAGTAGTTACGTCGTACACTGGTGCATGGGGGCAGCTGGCCTGGGCTGGGCTCCGCACCGCGCGCTGGTCACACACGTGTTCCCCTGGGCTGCATGTGCTCGCATGAGTCATGGCTCGCATTGATCAACCGGGCCGTATGCTGTGCAGGGTTCGACTTACCGCCGGTAACCGCGCGGTTATCGTGGTTAACGGGCTTACCGCGGGGTACGGTAATATAAATACCACGGTAACCTCCTTAAATTCAAATAAATTTAAAAAATAATTTAAATTTTTGATAAATTTTGTACAGCTTTATACGGTTTTTCACGGTTACCGCAGTTACCGCGCGGTAACCGTGCTTACCGCCGGGGCACGGTAACCCCGGCCCCGGTGGTTTGGGAAACCCTGATGCTGTGATGCTGTCCTGCGCCGTGCCCCGGCGGTTTGGGAAACCCTGATGCTGTGATGCTGTCCTGCGCGCAGCAGCGTCACGCCGTATGCTATGCTGTGACGCTGTGTGTTTGCTCGCCTCAAGGCGCGGTTTATGCTCAGTGGTTGTGTTTGTACTAATACGGAGTGGCCGTCTGCTGCCGCTGCTGCTTCTGTCAATTGGAATTTGGACAGCTTGAGCGATGGATGAGTATTCATAGTTCCTCTCTGCAAAAATATCTCTTCCCCTGTTACAATCTGCTCGGTCGCTATTGGGTGCTCGCCGAGGCGCGGAGCACACATGTTTGGGGGTTTGGGCCCACGCTCCTTCGCTGAAATGGGGCCACCCCCTCTAGGTTTGATGTCCTTTAGAGCAAGTTTAATAGTACAGCCCACTCCTTTAAGTAAATATTATGTATTCCCTCCATCCACAAAAGTTACACATATTTCACATTTGAGTTTTTCCAAATAAGTTGAGTCTTTATGCATCCAAGACTTAAATGAAGAGATAAATTAAATATTTTATTAGAACCCAAAGAGTCATCTAAATACTCATTGATTGCATACTTGCATTCACTACTTGATTTTGTAACGTCCAAGGTGATTTGATTTCCCCCGGTCTTGATGTCAAGAGTAGAAGATTAACTTTATTTTTTTTAACCCTCTCTCTTATCTCACTATGAATTTAATGCATATTTCTAGGAGTTTGTGTGGAGCTAGCTCTTGCATGAGAGCAAGTTTAATAGTATAGCCAACTGCTAGCTCCAATTCATCTGTAGCCAATCTAATAGCTCATTCATACAATAGTTACATACTACACTATTAATACCTGGTCTCACCTGTCATACACACACTGTGTCTTGGAGTTCGTGCTACAGCTGGCTACAAATCTGTAGCCCGCTGCTCTTCTTCTCCTTATTTATTTTCTTAAAATATGTTTGCAGCTAGCTTAGAGCCTGCTATTGTACCTGCTCTCAGAGCCAACACTCCCCATTTTTTTTCTCTCTCTTCTACATAAGCATATAGCTTGTTTATAGCTCACCATTATGCTTGCTCTTATTGTTTCGAAGGGACTAGTAGTCCAGATGTCAACAGATTTCAATTGTATAGAAGAAAAATCGTCACAACGATGCAGTCATACAGAAAATCATTTAAACTACTCCCTCCATCTATTTTTGATAGTCATATTTCCAAATCTGAAAATTTTATTTTTGATAGGCATATTTCAATCCAACAACCTATCATCTTAATGACTTTCTCGAATTTAATGCATGACTCTCCATTCTTCCACACATGATTGGCTACATGAGCATTGAGAAATGTAAATATTAATGAATCGCTTGTTTACGAGGAATGACTAGTAGCATATTTAAATGGATGATAAGTAGGATTACTTATCCTTGGTCTATGTACCAAGATGAAATATGACTATCAAAAATAGATGGAGGGAGTATTAGTCAAGTCGATGTATGTTTTGTTCGTGTGTGCTCTAATTTGCAGTCAGAATTTTTGTTTGCTGATTTTTTTTTTTTGACGCGAAACACCTTATTCTCTTGTTTATATAGCTGCTAATTAATCGCTTTTGTGGAGGCTTATACATGCAACTGTTTATCGTTGAATGGGTAGCTAAGATGAAGCAACTGCAAAGTCTGCCTTTGTGGCCAAAGGCAGACGATGTGAACCCTTAAATGTCCGGCAATGTTAAATCCAGTGAAGCCTTGTATATATCTGAATTCTGAAACGGCCCCGATGCAACGATCCTGTGCTAATTCTCAAACGTTTTAACACATGGAAGCTCAAACTCCAACGTGCAACGATTGCTGCTAATTTTCGATTTTAAATTTGGCAATTTCAGGGGTCAGGCAATACAGAAACGGTGCTTGCGATTCTTCGTACAGGTGCATACCCGTTTCTACGAATAAATCATATGTCAAAACGTTTCCAAAAGAGATATTACAACATTTTTCCGTCCCTACTATGAACATACAAACAGCATGAGATTGGTGCTTCTGTCAGCTCCTTTGATCTTGGATGTTCTAGACGGCATGGCGAGCTCATTTGGCACTTCTGTACATGTTGTCAATTGTGCCCTGAAAATCGAAGTAAATTTAGAGCTGCTAGTTAACCTCTGAATGTAAGGCGTCCGAAAACCCTCTTTTTTTTTTGTTCTTTCAGTACAAAAAACAAATAGTGGAATTCTGCTGAAATAAAGCGACAATATCTTCAGAATTATCGAAATCTAAAACTGATTCAAAAGACCAAGTAAGCAAAATGAGAACGTTCTATACGCATGAAGTATGTAAACAACATATGCCATCAGTATGACGAGAATTTGAATGAGCAATACCTGGTAGTACTTGAGCAATTGAGGGCGCTTCTTTTTATATGTTGGAGTGATCAAATCACGGTCCATGTCAAATGGCACTGGTTCAAGATGTACAGCCTTTATGAATTCAAAACCTTTGAGCTGCAAAAGTACGTAGAAAGTTAAGGAGTTAATAGGAGCAAGTGGACAAACGTGATATATAGAAGAAATTAATTTCCTTTCAGGAAAAAAAAAAGCAAGCAATAATCAAAATATTACCTTCTTCTCTTTTCCTACTTTTGACAGTTCTCCCAAAATGTATTCTTTTGCTTTGGGGTTCTCACACAATGCCTCAAAATCACCACTGATTCCATTTGCTGCAGCCCAGCTCTCCAGTGCTTCCTTGTTTGGATTGACCACAGCAACAAGGAATGACTCAAAGCTATTCCCATATACCCATATCTGAACAGATGTTCAAAAAAAAAAAAAAAACAGAGGAAAGTTTTTCAAATTGTTTTAGCAGAAACAGAAGGTAATGACCCATCGGTCATTTATGATACCAAAAACAACGTCGCAGAATAAATTTAAGGAGCAGAGAACTTTAAAGCAGATAGCCATATACCGAATCTATAGCAGAAACAAGACCATAAATGTTCTCCAAATTTTCAACTGCTACATATTCTCCTTGTGAAAGCTTGAAGATATTCTTTTTGCGATCTATGATTTTCATACTTCCATCAGGTTGCCACTCACCAATGTCTCCTGCAAGCAGAGAACAGATGTTTCAATTTTCAAACCTCTCTTTGCAACTAGCTGATCATATTAGTACTGTCATCCAGGCACAGTTTACTAAAAGAGAGTAGAATGCCTTGCAATCTAAAGCGGATGTATACTCTGATTAATTGCTGCTTAAGCTTAGCTAGTTAGCCCATTCTCAGTATCACAGTGTGGACCTACTATTGATATTACGAGGCCTAAAATATTAAAACATGAATCCTACTCCAGAAATGAAATTCTTGCAATTGTGGAAATGGTATCTGACATTCTTTTTACTGCTGCAGCCACTAAAATCTACAAAAAGCCCCCATAAGGAGAAAAAAAAAACTATGAAAAAGAAAGACATACCAGTATGGAACCATCCATCAATCAAAACATCCTTTGTAAGGTCTTCACGCTTGTAGTATCCTGAGAATACTGTTTCTCCCCTGATGCAGATTTCGCCACGCGGTCTAGTTGCAAGTGCATCATAATTCATTTCAGGCACTGATTCCAGGCGGACATCAATATTTGGCACTGGAGGACCAACAGTCCCTATCATGCACATCTGATTTGGTAGGGAGACGAAAGATCCAGCACAAGTCTCCGTGAGACCTAAAAGAGACCAAATGATTCAAAACAAAGTTCTGTTGGAAAAAAAGTTCAGGTTACATGGATCAATGATAATGACCTACAATTTAGGAAAACGAACATATATTACATATAACCCCTTTTTTGTTTGTTTTTATGGAGGAAACCAATTTAAGAACTAGTGCATGTTGACAGCGTTTGGAAAACAACTGGTAACCAGCCCACAACTGGTTAGAAGGTGGTGAATGGTGCCAGAACAAACCAGCTGCAATACTTTAATTTAGATTTGAAATTCTTAATTTAATAATTTTGATATTTACTAACAGAAGCACCTTTTTGCTGACCAGTTACCTTCTGCTTCGGGCTGGTAATTAGTCCAGCTACTTGTTAACAACCGGTAGCCATTGTTTGAATTCCAATATTTGAATGTTTGTCTGGTAAATTCCGGTAACCTACTGGTTACCAGTCCAGCCCAGGAAATTAGTATTTTTTTTCCCACCAATTTTAAAACTTTGCATGTTGCACAACAAAATCAAATCAAAACTTCCATTCAAAAAACAGAGATTTCCATCAACGCTTTTGCCTTCTATTAATATTTTCAGAGTTTATCTTTTGCTAGTAAGAGCATAGATTGAATAGACCAATAGCATCAGTGATGTTGTCATCAAAACAATTGAGTTATCCCATCAAGTATATATAGCATTGTAGAAACTTAATAACTTTACCTACTCAATTACATCAATTTATCATGCTTTAATAATTAATTGGAAGGTATATCTAATGCATACAACTAAATAAAAAATTATTGTACTGATCAAATGGACTAGAAAAGACATGATAGATCAAGAGAGTTGCAAGTGTTCTTTTATCACAAGATAACAAACAAAGATATACCATATCCTTGTAAGACATGTGCGCAAGTCACCACTCTCAGGTATTCTTCAACATGAGTAGCAAGTGGAGCAGCTCCGGACAAAATAACACGAACATTTCCCCCAAGACCTTCTTTCACCTGAAGCATGATAAATTAAATTTCTAAAATAAGAATGGCAAGTTTAAGAACACATAAGAGTGAAGAAGTAGTGACTGCAAAGTTCAACTACCTTACTGAAAACTACTTTGTCACATATTGCGGCAGCTTCATTGTGCTTAGCTCCTTTCATCATTCTAAATTGCTTGCTGCAAAATATAATACCTAGGTCATACTCGATTCTGTGACAGGTAAAATCCTTCAGTTCGATAGTTACAGATTATTAACTACTAATTAGCATAAAGTGAACTTCAGAAGAAACATTGGACCTATAATATTAAAAGTGCAAACAACTATTCGTCTATTCCACATTTTCTATTCCCCAAAAGGCAAACATTCAGAGTACAAAGAGTAGTAAACTTACAATTTGTAAGCAAGATTGAACAATGTACTCTTTATGAAACCTCCAGATGCAATTTTAGCTTGGAGTCCTGAATAAAGGGTAAAAATAAGGGAAAGTTCCATGAGCATGAGCAAACTTTAGCAAGATCACACTCACAGTGACAATATCAAATCCTTTTAAAAAGTAGAAGCAAACTTCAAGTCGACAGAACAAAAATATCACCAGGTTCATGCATGAGCATATATAAACAAATAGAAGATCCTCATATACCAAAAGCACAAATATGGTTCAAGTTTGCATTAGAATAAAATATGAAGTACTCAACATTCAACTATTGTTAGACACAGGAGAATTCCTTGGTGAAGTAAGAAACACCAATAACAATATAGCCAAGTTATTAGGTGGTTTCTTGAGTAAATTAGTATAAACACCTTGCCATGACATGTCAAGAGTATAAGTGGTTCAGACAGCCAGCCATCTAAAAATTTACCAAACAAAAGAGCAAACCACACCATTAAGACCAATAAGAAGTATTTCACCAAAGGAAAATAACAGATTAAGAACATCAATCTATATTAATTAGTGCCCCGCAAAAAAAAATCTATATTAATTAGTGTATATATTTAAAAAAATCATCTAAGAATAATTGCTAATGAACAATATGATCAAATGATAAATATCTACACTGTCTTGCCTCACTTAATCACAAAAATATCTCACTGGATGCCTATGAAAAAGTATGACGACTGTTGATAATTTTCCATACACTTCAAGAGCCCCTTACCAGAAAATATCCGGTCAAGCACACGTGGAACAGCACACAAGATAGTTGGTTTCAGTGTCCCAATATCTTCAACAAGCAGCTTAACATCCTGAACCAAATTTTTAAGATTGTCATCACAGGTTCAAAAATCAAAATCCAAGAGGGATCAGTAAACATGTAATGGTGCTTACCCCACGCCAAAATCCAATGGAAGCACCATGGAACATAAATAGCTCTTCCACAACACGATCAAAGATATGAGCAAGTGGAAGATAAGACATGTAAACATCGGTTTGCTCCAGCTGAGATTCCCGCATAGTTAAAGCAATTAAAGATTGATCAGTGATTATATAAGGATGCATAATGAAAGGGCTGCTGGCATATCTTACCTGCTCATTTACACAGTTAAGCAGCCGATCTACACCTGCGACTAGGCAAATAATGCTTGCATTGGAGATCAGTACACCTTTGGGGTCGCCAGTAGTTCCACTAGTATACATTATAGTACATATGTCAGTCTTTGCTTTCACTGGAAGATCGAATTCTTGGTCTGCCTGAAGATACAACATCATGTGAAAAGTAGAATATCTGAAAAGCTATCCTAATAAAATAGGTGTAAAATGAACACTTGAAACAATTTTCCAAATTAGAAAGAAACAAAATTACTAGAGGTTTAGAACCATAGGTAGACTGTTGTAACTAGTAACTGGTGACAACAAAAAGTTAGCAAACTTGACAAAAGTTTGTAGGCAAACAATATTAAAAATTAGCGTTTTCAACTTCCATGTTATACAAATGAAGTTACATCAAAATCTTTGCCTATACAGGTATTGAAGGATCTGTGGATAGACAAATACTAATGTGCACATTGCCACATCATTATGAGGCATTTATGTTTAAGAAATGATAATGTCAAAACGAAGTAACAAACTGCATATAAAATTGCTGGCAGCATGTCTTACCAAAGAAAGAAATTCATCCCATGAATAGATCTCCAGCCCATATTTGGAGGCCTCTTCCTTTTGTTCCTGAGTTACCTTCCCAAAACTAACGATTGCTGCAAATAGTATTACATCTTTAATTTCATGGTAGAAGCATGTTATTTCTTGATGATGGTATGGATGAGTGAAACCTACTTTTCAAGAATTCAGTTGTCTTGGGGAAAGTCTTGAAGATCTGCCAAGTTAAAATTACTCAATATGCATCCGGAGAGATAAAACATACTTTGATATGATGAGATACCCACAACCCATTGACACAGTCACAAAACAACCATCGAAGTGTCGTCCAAAATATAAATAACACATAATGTAATACAGTTGAAACAAGATAATTGTGTAACTATAGAAAACTGTATTGGAAACATGCAAGTTTTTTTTTAGTAGAATGAAGCAAGGTTTCCATGGATCTAAACGGGTGATGGAGCTTTACAAAGCATAACTAAAAACAAAAATGAACTTAAGGAATACAGAAGAACAATTGGTGTACTGCTAGCTTTTCCCCAATGGACAGTTTACAGATATATTTCCAAAGATGCTCACCAAAATAAAGATTAATTTTACATATTCATCATACAGATAAAGACAATTATGTAGAAGGTCAACAACAGTGCAAGTATTCTCGATTCAGGATGCACTGCAATGCAATCATCGAAGTTCTACATACGGGTATGAGACAATGAAACAAAGTAGCAAACTATACCTGCTCAATTTTTTTCTCCTCTGTGAAAGCAATCTCAACTTCTGCATGGCACAAAATAAACTCTACAGCACCAGCTCCTGCATCAAGAGCATATTTAATACAAAGGTATAAGCTGCAGTTGCATGTGTTACTATGTCGTTTCATTTTATGCATCTAAATGTGTCAACTAGGAAAAAGATCCTTTACTTATTGAATGACATTCAGCTCTTAGTTTGCTTATAAGAAAACAACAAGATCATCATAGGAAACTTATTTGCAATATGTTCTAATGATGTGACAAAGCTTTTCCATTCTTCTGGAAACATAATCATAGTTGCCATAAAGGAGGAGACCATAAATAGTTCTTGAGCACATGCTTAACAGTATCAAGGCTACCTTCCTCAGAGAAAGAAGCATAATGTTAACAGGTGCACAACTAAATGACCTACCACCGCCCCCAAGCAAGAAGTATCATAGAAGAAAACAATAACCTCGTCAATGTGTGTATAATGCTCTTAAGAAAATGTTAGGATATATACCAAGAGTGTCATATAATGGAACGCAGTAGATTCCATGAGCATTGCAGGCCTGAAAAGGACAGAAACATAAATTGGCTAGACATAAGTACCAAGCATTGCAATTGTTTCAGCAACAAAAGTGCCCCAAAAGACAAAAATGACTAAATAATGGGTGAAAAATGACAGTTTACTTGCTGCGAAATGATGAGAGTGCATCCAGACAAAAGCTGGCTACAGAACAAGATTGAAAACATTACCTCCATCGTAATAATCCATTCAGGACAATTAGCACCATAGATACCACAACGGCTTCCCTGCAAAATTATCAAATTAAAATGAGATGGTATGATTCTTTAATCAAGATATAAGAATACATCAAAGTGTTGCTTCCAAGCTGAACAAAAAGTTCATACAATGTTTAATTCAATTAACAATGTTCAAAGAAATTAGCATCCCATCTCATGACATATATATAGAAAATATAATAAATTATTGACCAAACCTTTGCAAGTCCACGGCTCCTAATAGAGTTACCAATCTTAGTCGCAAGGTCAAACACCTCCTTGTATGTCTTCCAAACGTATGCACCAGCCTATAATAGCACAAAAATCCTATTAAGTTTTTTTTCTTTCTGGTATAACATTTCAAGGGAATAAACGAGTACATGGAGTGATTGAGGTACCTTCCCGTCAACAATCTCACGGTGACCAAGCATTCTGTTGTCTGGGAACTTCTCCACGGCCATTCTGCACAAGAACAGACATTGTCGAAATCAAGAAATTAGAGAAGCTCAGTAGGAGAAAAGGGTCATTAAATTGAAGAATTGTCAGAATTCAGGCCAGCAACTAGAATGCAAAGGACAAACCAATCGTGTTAATTCCCTCTGTACTTTCCTATCCATATCCAGAAAGAGACCAGACAACATGGACCAGTCTGACATCACCATTACGACCCACAGATCGAACAACAACGGTACATGGCTAGGCTGAAAGTGATTTTCCACTTACAAATCACTCCCGCGGAATTCTACAGATCCATAAGGAATAGGAGGTCTGAAAATTATGGGACAGACAAAGATTAACTAATCGATAAGGCTTTTTTTATCTAAGCTAAAGCATATGAGCATAAGCAAGCATACCAAATCTAAGCACAGAATTTGTCACCCAATTAATGAGAGGTAAGATCGAAACTGAACCAAAGGACACCAAATCCCAACCTCCATGTGCAAACCAGAAATAAATAGCATCGGCCACCGGAAACAATCCTCTGAATCTCACTGCCAGAACAGAATCCACGCATCAATTAATGTTCCCCCCAACCAACCAACCCATACACGAATTCAAGCAAACCGATGCTTGGCGCCTCGCCCACGCCCCGCCCCCCCCGCCTCCCACCGGAGGTCAGCGCGAGGAACCCCTCGTCCTCGTCGTCACAGCAGCAGCAGCAGCGCGAGGCGGTCATCACTCACCGGAAGATGTCGTAGCAGCTGTCCAGGCCGGCGACGGGCGGCGGGAAGCCGCCGCGGGCGAAGGCGCTCCGGTAGGTGGGGCCCACGGAGGGCCGGCCGTCGGCGGCCGCGCGGCCCTGCTCGACCTCCACCACGTGCTGCATCTCCATGCCCTCCTCTTCCTCTTCTTCTTCTTTCTTCGTATGCTTCTCCCTCTCGCTGCTTCGCTTTGCTTCGCTTCCCTCCTCTCTCGTGTTCGGGTCGCGTCGCGTCTGCCGTGGAGGCGGTATGGACTTTGGACTATTCCCGTGGACTGTGATGTAAGAGGCGGGGAGAAGCGGGGATTAAAATAGAAAAGGCGGCTGGGGGGCAGAGGAGAAACCGTGGCAAGCGGGCCCACATGGCATGGACGGGGGTATTTGCCGTATTGGGCTTGAGTGAGAGCTGAGTGATGGTGGGTGGAGCAGGCGGCCTAAGCGTTGGAGGCTAGCACAGTGGCAGCGGGGTTTCTTCGCTATCAAGCTTTAATAAGTAGCTCACCCATATTAATTGTGCATTTTTGACTAAAAAAAAGTTCTGCCATCAATATTCCACAGCGATTTGGAAAAACCGGTCTGTGCTGAAAGTGAGGTTCTACGACCAGTTTGAACTGTGCTGTTTTCTAATTTGGTTGAAAGTTTTCTCCTCTCTTTTCACAATTAAGGCCTTGTTTAGTTTGTGAAAAAAAATTGGTGTCACATCGAACGTTTGATCGGATGTCGGAAGGGGTTTTCAGACATGAATAAAAAAACTAATTTTATAACCCGCCTAGAAATCGTGAGACGAATTTATTAAGACTAATTAATCTGTCATTAGTATATGTGGGTTACTGTAGCACCTATGGCTAATCATGAACTAATTAGGCTCAAAAAATTCGTACAAAATGTGCAATTAGTTTTTCATTTTATATAAATTTAATACTCCATACATGTGTTCAAAGATTCGATGTGAAGTTTTTTGGAAAAAAAATGGAAACTAAACAAGGCCTAACTTTGTTCAATTTCAGAAAAAAAACATGACACTCTATAGGAAACAGGTACTCCGTCCTTTTTTAATTATAAGGAATTTTTTAATTAGTCGACACCGAGAATTAGGATGTGTACAAAATCAAGAGAAATATTTACCGTGCTACTCATATTTAGTTATGATTGAAAGTATGAAAGAGTAGTTAGGCTATGTTTGGCTCTCAACTTTGGGAATTAATCCCTTATGCACGCAAAACGAAGTGATTCGTTAGCGCATAAATAATAACTCTTTGGGAATTAATCCCTCAAGCACGTAAAACGGAGTGATTCGTTAACGCATAATTAATTAGTTATTAGTGTAAAAACTTAAATATAAGTTAATATAATTTTTTTAAGTAACTTTCTCTATAGATTTTTCTAAAAACACACATCATTTAGTAGTTCGGTAAGCGTGCACAAAACAAGGGAGTTGGAAAAGACATGAAAGGAACGTAGCCAAGAGAGAGACTATGTGATACTCCTACGTATTTTGACATACTAATTCTTGTTCTTTTCTGATTAAGACACAAATTTTACCTCGGCTTCTATTAGTATGTTATTTAAACTTCTTTTTATTTAGGGGAGAGGAACTAGGAAGGGATGTGTTTTAAACTTCTAAACATTGGGTTCCGTATGAAAACTTTTTATATAGAAGTCGCTTTAAAATACCAGATAAATATATTTTAGATATGTAATGCTAATAGTTTTTTTTCTATGTCCTAACTTCGTCTTCATCTTTAATAGAAAGGTCACAAACACAAACGCCTCCTTGTAAAAAATGTTTTTAAAGCTTTTTTATGCTATGTATGTATTTCTGTTTGGCAAAATTTGCTATACGACGCTCAAAAAACATGTAATTAGCCGTGGGATACCGGAAAGATGTGAATTCGCCATAGGACATCGCAAAAGAGTAGTAATTAGCTACTAGACACCGGAGGCATTATTTTATTATTTTCGGTGGAAACGAAGAGAGAAAGAGCGTTGAAAGTACCGAAATGGCCCGCGTTGTTTTGCTTGTGCTGGAGTCATAGGCCATCAATAAGCCACCGTTTGGGCCGGGGCGGCGAAGGCGCAGCGCATCAGATGCCGGCGCATGCGCAGGCGAAGCGGGAGCAGTAGGCCGAGCAGCAGCCGCCGCCGCCTCGGGCGCCGGCTCCGAGGCGCGTTGCCGCGTTCTAGGGAAGGTCGACTTCGACGTGGAGGGGAACCTCGGAGAGCAGGTGACTCTGTGATATTCTGAATTGTAAGGTCTCCTCCTTTGAGGGTGCCAAAGATCGTTTTTGAGCCCATTTAGTTTTGGAGTGTTAATATTTACCCATATTAAGTTGCATAGTTGGATACAAAATGAGTTTTATAGTTAATAGGTATGTAACACTGATAGAATTATAAATTGGTATAAACAGAAATGCAAAATTTGCTACAGCACACTCAAAAAACGTGTAATTAGCCGTGGGACACCGCAAAGATGTGAATTGGCTGCAGGACATCGCAAAAGAGTGCTAATTAGCTACTAGACACTGTATGCATTATTTTATTATTTTCGATGAAAACAGAGAGAGAAACAATGGAAAAAGACCAGATTGCCCTATGTGGGCCAAGGATGTCAGCCCTCTCCTCTGTTTCTTGTCCTCTTCGGCCTGTTCACTTTGATGCCAAAAAAAACCTACCAAATTTTGGTAAAGTTGTCAAAAAATGGCTACATTTAGTTTGCTACCAAATTTTGGTAGCTATATAAGAAATCCTGTTAAAATTTTGGCAAGTTTGCTAAAATTTGGTAAGGTTTTTTTTGCATCAAAGTGAACAGGCCTTCATCCCGACGAGGCCACACCACGCACAGTACGGAGCCTTCAACGCCATCCTTTTCCACGCGCTGGCGAGCACACACGCAAACGTGGGCCGGGTGTCGATGGCCTGCGCGGCTGCGCGGCGAAGGCCCCGATGACGCTAACCATGGAGACGAACGCGCACGGCAACAGCAGCGACGCCGACACGCATGCCCACATGCACACGCATGCCTGGCAGGCTAAGAGCAGGCATGCGTGTCGGCTGCTCTGCGCGCACGCTCTGCGCCCGCACCCTCGCCGCCCTCGCCACCGCTGTCGCGAACACCAGCGCTGTGCCCGCTCTGTCGCGCCGCGCTCTCCGCTTGCGTCATCGTCGCCGCCGCCGCGGACACCCGCGTCGTGCTCGCTCTACCGTGCCGCGCTCTCCGCCTGCACCCTCGCCACCGCCGTGGACACCTGCGCCGTGCAGCACCCCGACGTCGTCGTGCTATTCCATGGGCTCCTCGCCATGGCCGCCGGAT
>CM020179.1:38316002-38331471 GCA_009805545.1 Oryza longistaminata | reverse complement strand
GCTTCCCTCCTCTCTCGTGTTCGGGTCGCGCCGCGTCTGCCGTGGAGGCGGTATGGACTTTGGACTATTCCCGTGGACTGTGATGTAAGAGGCGGGGAGAAGCGGGGATTAAAATAGAAAAGGCGGCTGGGGGGCAGAGGAGAAACCGTGGCAAGCGGGCCCACATGGCATGGACGGGGGTATTTGCCGTATTGGGCTTGTGTGAGAGCTGATTGATGGTGGGTGGAGCAGGCGGCCTAAGCGTTGGAGGCTAGCACAGTGGCAGCGGGGTTTCTTCGCTATCAAGCTTTAATAAGTAGCTCACCCATATTAATTGTGCATTTTTGACTAAAAAAAAGTTCTGCCCATCAATATTCCACAGCGATTTGGAAAAACCGGTCTGTGCTGAAAGTGAGGTTCTACGACCAGTTTGAACTGTGCTGTTTTCTAATTTGGTTGAAAGTTTTCTCCTCTCTTTTCATAATTAAGGCCTTGTTTAGTTCGTGAAAAAAAAATGGGTGTCACATTGAACGTTTGATCGGATGTTGGAAGGGGTTTTCAGACACGAATAGAAAAACTAATTTCATAACTCATTTGGAAATAGTGAAACGAATTTATTAAGACTAATTAATTTGTCATTAGTATATGTGGGTTACTTTAGCACCTATGGCTAATCATGAACTAATTAGGCTCAAAAAATTCGTATAAACTGTGCAATTAGTTTTTTATTTTATCTAAATTTAATGCTCTATACATGTGTTCAAAGATTCGATGTGACATTTTTTTGAAAGAAAAAATGGAAACTAAACAAGGCCTAACTTTGTTCAATTTCAGAAAAAACATGACACGCTATAGGAAACAGGTACTCAGTCCTTTTTTTAATTATAAGGAATTTTTTGAGTCGACACCGAGAATTAGGATGTGTATAAAATCAAGAGAAATATTTACCGTGCTACTCATATGTAGTTATGATTGAAAGTATGAAAGAGTAGTTAGGCTATGTTTGGCTCTCAACTTTGGGAACAAATCCCTCAAACATGTAAAACGGAGTGATTTGTTAGTGCATAATTAATAACTCTTTGGGAATTAATCCCTCAAATATGTAAAACGGAGTGATTCGTTAGCGCATAATTAATAACTCTTTGGGAATTAATCCCTCAAGCACGCAAAATGGAGTGATTCGTTAACGCATAATTAATTAGTTATTAGTGTAAAAACTTAAATATAAGTTAATATGATTTTTAAGTAACTTTCTCTATAGATTTTTCTAAAAACACATATCATGTTCTGTAAGCGCGCACGTGAAAAGGGAGTTGGAAAAGACATGAAAGGAACGTAGCCAAGAGAGAGACTACGTGATACTCCTAAGTATTTTGACATACTAATTCTTGTTCTTTTCTGATTAAGACACAAATTTTACCTCGGCTTCCATTAGTATGTTATTTAAACTTCTTTTTATTTAGGGGAGAGGAACTAGGAAGGGATGTGTTTTAAACTTCTAAACATTGGGTTTCATATGAAAACATTTTATATAGAAGTTGCTTTAAAATACCAGATAAATATATTTTAGATATGTAATGATTAAATTAAATTAATAATACGCTAATAGTTTTTTTTCTATGTCCTAACTTCGTCTTCATCTTTAATAGAAGGGTCACAAACACAAACGCCTCCTCGTAAAAAATGTTTTTAAAGCTTTTTGTATGCTATGTATGTATTTTTGTTTGGCAAAATTTGCTATACGACACTAAAAAAACATGTAATTAGCCGAGGGACACCGTAAAGATGTGAATTCGCCATAGGACATCGTAAAAGAGTAGTAATTAGCTACTAGACACCGGAGACATTATTTTATTATTTTCGGTGGAAACGAAAAGAGAAAGAGCGTTGAAAGTACCGAAATGCCCCCGCGTTGTTTTGCTTTATATATATAAAGTTTATAAATCTAACATTCCTATGTATAAAATTTACATTTAGAAAGTTAGGCCTAAATTATAAGTAAACGTCTAGTGTCAAAAGTAAATATTTTTCATATAAAAAGTTTTCAAGTGTAAAGTTTGTAGGTGCAAAGTAGGCTAAAATCAAAGCCCACGCAAACATGCAGGTGGATTGGAGAAAGAAAGACTCCTATTCGAAAAACATATAAGTAGAAAAAAAATATAAAACTAGAATGTCACGTGTTGTCCAATCCTATAAAAAATAAGTTCACATTACTCGTTCCATTCCAAAATATAAGAGCCAACCACTTTTTCGATGTTTCATAATACAAGATACGCATGCATACAGTTAACTAGCACATTCCCTCTCCTTTAATTTTCTTTTATATCCTCTATTCTTAATATTTTAAATCATATTAGGTGTATGTATTGTATTTATTGGGTCATCCAAATGAGAAATATAATAATAATTCTTTATGGGAGTAGCTATATTTATTGCGCCATATTTTTTTACCAAAAAATGGTCAGCATGTATTTCCATTTTAAGTCCCTAAATTACATATGTAAATTTATTGTATTTACAATTTAAGTTTCAAAATTATATACGTAAGTCCCAAATTACTTACTAATTACATATGTAGGTAGGGTGTAACTACTAATTTTAGTGCATTTATAATATAAGATAAGATTTAAAATTACATATATAAGTCCAAAAATTACATAGTAATTACTTATATAAGTGGTGTGTAACTACAGTGTAATAAATTTGTATAAATATATAATTACAACAACAAAGGAAGTTGTTTAGCACGCTTGAACGTATGCATGCACGAATCTTATGGAAATCAAACGGTCTAAACTCTGACCGGAAGCTAACAAAAAATATGTTGCCACAAGTCTAGCAAAACCGTTCTCTTTCAGTATCTTGGTTAGTAAAAGTTGCGCCTTATATTTTAATACGGAGGGAGATATCTGTTTAGTAACCCCACATGGAAAACATAGGACTCTCGCATGCGCCACTTAGCAACACCCCGCCCGCCCCCGCCGGAACAGATTTGTTGCGAGGCGAGTACTGGATCATGCGTATCCATACAGGATTTGTTTATAATGTATCCACATGTGCTTCCTGCTTTCCTTTTATCGAGTCTCCGTACAGGGTTTGTTTTATTTTTACTCGTATATACACGGTTTTTAGGGTTGGGCATAACTACCCAAAACCGAAGAACCAAACATATACTGAGGGTGAAGCCCTGTTTAGCACCAAAAGGCTAGTATTAAGCTAGCGAATGCTCACGTACATCGAATCAAACTGAAACTGAGGCCATGCTAATTTAGCTAGCGCTTCTAACCATCCTTGTCTCCTTGAAGAGAGAGAAGGATAAATCAGGGTCATCCATCTAAAGAGATTCAACGGTGGTCCAGACTTTAGTACCTCCGAGTACCATCTCTCCGTTAGCACCACTCCCTTCGTCTCAAAATAAACCAACCATCACGTACGAAGTTGGTTTATTTGGGACGGAAGGAGGGAGTTTTCCCGTTGGCCTGCAAGATGCTCCTCCCTGACCGAGTGCTGCGACGATCATCCTCCCCCAATAGATCCTTCTCATTCCACCCCTCGCCCCTGGGCCGCTCGCACATGCCTCCACGATTTCCTATGTTTCATCCCTTCTATCTTTCTCCTTTTCATTCCTCCACCCTATTCTCCGACGAGCCCATGCCGTCTGTGCCTCCTCTGGAGGCTCGTAACCTCCTCTTCAATGCCGAACTCCATTGCATGCCTTCCACTCCATTTTTCTCATCCGGAGGCCCCCAAAGCAACAACTTTCATATCGGCAAGGCAGCGCATAGGCGCTCGACGCAGAGAGGCGCAAGGAGAAAATGATGATGGGTAGTGAAGAACACGTGAGCGAGGTTTACATAAAATTGTTGTTGCCAGTTTTACCCCTTGTCAACGGGCAATTGGATTTAAGTGGTACCTTGTCGTGGTACCTTATTAAGAATGGTAAAATTGCTCTAATTTAACACCGAAAAGCCTAGCAAGCGAAAAACCTACGCTGAATCGAAGCGAGACTGACGCCGAACCAAATTTGGCACCGATCCAAAAGTCTAGCTAGTGAGTGAACCAGCATCGCACATATGACGTTTCCATTTTTAGCTAATTCCAGATTATGTGTAACTTCTTTTTTTCTCACCGATTTTGTTGGGTTCTTTTTTTCTCACCGATTTTGTTGGGTGATTAAACGCGTAATTTTTATTTTTGCCGTTTGTGGCGCTAAGGGCATGTACAATTGTGTCTAATAACAGACTCTCTTCGTTGTCATGCAAGTAAATTTGGTGACGTGGAAGAAAGAGAGGGAAGGAATGAGAAACATCGTTGTTACACATGACAAAGGCTCAGAGTCGACTCTTAGCATTTATTAACGGAAAGTTTGTTGCATGAGGGTGGAGAAAAGGAAAGAAGTATAATAAAAACATTATTTATGCATTAGTGGTTTACAAATCTTATTGTCTCTACTATTGTAGGAGAATAGTATCTAATTACATTAATTATATAGATAGTTCATGTTAGACTCTACCTTTGTACATGCCCTAAGACTCACGCCCATGCAAAACTAGATGAGTTTTCCATAAACGTGTTTCACAATTTGTTACCATTTCAGTTGGTTTAGCCCAATGGAATTTTCATAGATTTTTTTCTTGTTTTCAAATTCATGTTTTGATTTTTGCTTGAAATTCATCCATAGAAAATTTCTATATCCAAATGAAATTTATATATATAAAGTTTATAAATCTAACATTCCTATGTATAAAATTTACATTTAGAAAGTTAGGCCTAAATTCGAAGTAAACGTCTAGTGTCAAAAGTAAATAGTATTTTTCATATAAAAAGTTTTCAAGTGTAAAGTTTGTAGGTGTAAAGTAGGCTAAAATCAAAGCCCACGCAAACACGCAGGTGGATTGGAGAAAGAAATACTCCTATTCGAAAAACATATAATTAAGTAGAAAAAAATTATAAAACTAGGATGTCACATGTTGTCGAATCCTATAAAAAAAATAAGTTCACATTACTCATTCCATTGCAAAATATAAGAGTCAACCACTTTTTTCGATGTTTCATAATACAAGATACGTATGTATATACTCCCTCCGTTTCGAAATGTTTCACGCCGTTGACTTTTTAGCACATGTTTGACCGTTCGTCTTATTCAAAAAATGTGCGCAAAATAGCATCGTAACTTTTATATCTTCATTCGAAACCATCTAATTGTTGATGCACTAAGAAATTCTTTTAAATACATTGGTACTATTTGCTCATGATGCGCAAAATAATTACAAGCAACTCTTATGAAAACTTTTACATGGTAATTCACTGACATGTTGGTCATGAATCCACATGTCAATAAGAATGAAGGTCAACTTTAAGAGTCAAGCAAGGATTTTATCCCTGACAAACATTCAATTAATTTCTTTATTGGTGACATTTCCCTGACCCCCTGTGTGCTTGCCCTTTGCAGATCCCAAATGGGATAGGCTTCTTACTGGGGACAATCCAACTGATCGTATACGCGATCTACGCGAATTTCATCCATTGGGACAACCTTCGGCTCTTCCTCCGGGGTTTAGTGGGCAGGCAGGCTCTGGCGGCGCCTCTTCTCCCCAACGCCGTTGAAGGGCAGGAAGCTTAAGATCCAACGCCGTGCTGCCATGTTGATGTTGCTTACTGTGTGTGATCTTGTGTGTGCTTTTTATATTTGATCAGCTGTTTGTTTCATAAGAGTACGTGTTTCAGTCAATTTTTTTTTTTAAATTCAGTCAAAAAAAAATAAGAGTACGTGTTCAGAAATGAGTTTACCAATACGCACAATTGGATTCTCGGGATCATTCCAGCAAATACATGCTTTCTGATCCGTGCTTGTCTTGTCCCGTTTTCCGGTGGGCTGGCACCGAATGTGTAATATTGCAAGAACCCCAAAACGTAGGATATAAATGATGTAAACTGAAGGCACTGTACTGTAATGGTAATGTTGATGAACTTTTGGTTTGTTTTGATTCTTTTTCTATATCACTACTAGCAAAACCATTTTCCCAGATGATAGCAATTTTTTTTTCCAAGTGGTAGGCCTCTCGAAGCCAAACAGGCACCTACGAAAATGGCAGCGGGGGCGGGGGTGTTGGCGAGATAGTCGTCGGCCTACGAAAATAGATTTTTGCTGGTGAACGACATAAGACGCCTCCTATGATTATCGTAAGTGGATACCTTAAGTGGTTCGCCTACGAAAATATGCCACCTTATGCCGTTCGCCCGCAAAAATGAGGTTATTAAGCCTTCTTCTTCCTCGAGATGCTATGCGACGAAGAGGAACACGATGGGAGGAAGTGGCGCGAGCGGGGCAGGGCGACGACTGGGAGCAGGAGGGCCGAGGGGAGCAGATCAGCAGAGCAAGCGGGAGGAGGAGCGCGAGGCCACCACCCGCCCCTCGGCATCCCCATGGGACCGCCACTATTATTTTTTTTTGCCATGTCATCAAAACCAGCCATCTATACTGCTGGGGACCTAATTTAATCCGGTTTTGTAAGATGGGGGTGGTGAAGATTTCTGGTATTGCGGTTTAGGGATTAAACTCGATGAAAAGATAAGGGACGGCAAGTGAACTTAGAGCCTGTTCACTTTGATGCCAAAAAAAACCTTACCAAAATTTGGCATAGTTGCCAAAATTTTGGCAGGATTTCTTATATAGTTTCCAAAATTTGACAGCAAACTAAATGTAGCCATTTTTTTGACAACTTTACCAAAATTTGGTAAGGTTTTTTTTGGCATCAAAGTGAACAGGGCCGAAGAGGACAAGAAACAGAGGAGAGGCTGACATCCTTGGCCCACATAGGGCAATCTGGTCTTTTTCCATTGTTTCTCTCTCTGTTTTCATCGAAAATAATAAAATAATGCATACAGTGTCTAGTAGCTAATTAGCACTCTTTTGCGATGTCCTGCAGCCAATTCACATCTTTGCGGTGTCCCACGGCTAATTACACGTTTTTTGAGTGTGCTGTAGCAAATTTTGCATTTCTGTTTATACCAATTTATAATTCTATCAGTGTTACATACCTATTAACTATAAAACTCATTTTGTATCCAACTATGCAACTTAATATGGGTAAATATTAACACTCCAAAACTAAATGGGCTCAAAAACGATCTTTGGCACCCTCAAAGGAGGAGACCTTACAATTCAGAATATCACGAGTCACCTGCTCTCCGAGGTTCCCCTCCACGTCGAAGTCGATCGCGGCAACGCGCCTCTCGGTCCATATCAGATCGCGCAGGTCCTTCCGCATCTTGGCGTTTGCCGCCGCCGCTTCGGCCCTGAAGCATAGTAAAAAAAGCCGGACCGGCCATCGAACCGGTCAAGCTTTTGGTTCACCGGCTCACCGGTCTGACCGCTGGGTCATCCGGTTCGACTGCAGAACCGAAGCTTTCATATTATATGTGTATTCTCCTTTAAACAACATGTGTAGGTGGTCTAGTTGGCTTAGTCGTCGAACTTGTAACGAGGCAACTAGGGTTCGAGTCCCATCTTCCCACCCCTTTTTTCATTTATTCAGTAAAAATGACACATGCATGGCTTGGGCCTAGTGGGCCTTTGTAGCCTGGTCCACGTGCTCGCTAGAACCGCCGGTTCAGAAGCGTCCGGTTCGCCGGTTTTCACCAAAAACCGGCGGTTCATCGGGTTGTGACCGGTTCGATTGCATATCCGGCCTTGTAGCAAACCGAACCGGCTGAGAAGCTGTTTCCGGTTTTTTCCGGTCCGGTCCGGTTTTTTTGTACTAGGCCCTGAAGACGACCACGCCTTCCGCGCCGCCGCCGCCTCCAACAGCATGCCGTCGATGCAGAACGACGGCACGGGAGCCCGGGCGAGGACGATGCCACGGTACGAGACGCGCAGCGCGGTGTCGTCCCTGCCCCCGCCGCAGCCCGGTAGCGCGGCGCAGGTCGAAAGCCGGTGACGACGACCTTGGGCCAGATAGGCGTGCGTCGGCGTCGACGTCGAGCCCCTCGACGCCCACGAGCCGAACGGAGAAGCTAGGGTCCGGTGGCCCATCGATGATAGGTGCCATAAGTACTACTGTACTACGTAGCAGAGCAGTATTGGAGCATACAAGAGCACAAGGGCCTGGGCGAAGTACTGATCCATCGATCGATCTGCAAGGAGATAGCCAGAGGTCATCGCGAGATGATTGTTAGATCGCGATGGCCGGAAATTTGGAAACAAATTACTGCATCATCGAGGATTGATCCGGCACAAGCACAGGCCTACGTACCTTGTTTGGCCGGCCGGGAGAACGGAGAAGATCAGCTGATCGATCGTTTATCCTCGAGAACTAGAGAGATATATACTGCGCTCAACTGTTTTACCTGCATGGCTGCATTGCCGACTCATATGCACGTACGTCGCCCGCCCCGCCGGAACAGATTTGTAGCGAGGCCAGTACTACTGCTGGATCATGCGTATCCGTACAGGATTTGTTTATAATGTATCCACATGTGCTTCCTGCTTTCCTTTAATCGAGTCTCCGTACAGGGTTTGTTTTATTTTTACTCGTATGTACACGGTTTTTAGGGTTGGGCATAACTACCCAAAACCGAAGAACCAAACTACTGCGGGTCTGAAGCCCTGTTTAGCACCGAAAGGCTAGTACTCCCTCCGTTTCACAATGTAAGTCATTCTAGTATTTTCCACATTTATATTGATGTTAATGAATCTAGACATATATATCAATCTAGATTCATTAACATTAATATGAATGTAGGAAATGTTAGAATGACTTATATTATGAAACGGATGAAGTATTAAGCTAGCGAATGCTCACGTACTGTCGAAACTTAAATTCGGCAATATAAACGGGGTAGTGCACGAGACCTAAAAGTGGATGGATGGATGCGGAGACAAAGATTTATACAGGTTCAGACCCTCTTGATGAGAGATAACACCCTACTCCTGTTTGTGGATTTGAATCCGCCGGGTATAGAATAGATCTGACAATTTGGTTGTGAAATAAGGCCCTGTTAATTTGGCTAGCGCTTTTACCATCCTTGAAGAGAGAGAATGGATAAATCAGGGCCATCCATCGAAAGAGATCCAACGGTGGTCTAGACTTTAGTACCTCAGAGTACCGTCTCTCCGTCAGCATGACTCCCTCCGTCTCAAAATAAACCAACCATCACATACGGAGTTGGTTTATTTGGGATGGAGGGAGGGAGCTTTCCTGTTGGCATGCAGGACGCTCCTCCCCGACCGAGTGCTGTGACGATCATCCTCCCCTAATAGATCCTTCTCATTCTACCACTCGCCCATGGGCCGCTCGCACATGCCTCCTCGATTTCCCATGTTTCCTCCCTTCTATCTTTCTCCTTTTCATTCCTCCACCCCAATCTCCGATGAGCCCATGCCATCTATGCCTCCTCTGCACGCTCGTAACCTCCTCCTCTTCAGTGCCGAACTCCAGTGTATGCCTTCCACTCCATTTTCCGCATCCGGAGGCCCCCAAAGCAACAGCTTTCATATCTTAGTTGGGGCAAGGCAGCGTATGGGCGCTCGACGCAGAGAGGCGCAAGGAGAAAATGATGATGGGTAGTGAAGAACACGTGAGCAAGGTTTATACAAAATTGTTGTTACCAGTCTTACCCTTTGTCAACGGACAATTGGTTGAGTGGTACCTTGCAGTATCTGGTACTTGGTGGTACCTTTTTAAGGATGGTAAAATTGCTATAATTTGACATTGAAAAGCCTAGCAAGCGAAATACTGACGAACCAAATTTGGCACCGATCCAAAAGGCTAGCTAGTGAGTGAACCAACATCGCACAAATGAAGTTTCCATTTTTAGCTAATTCCATATTATGTGTAACTTCTTTTTTTACTCACCGATTTTGTTGGGTGATTAAACACGTAATTTTTATTTTTGCCGTATGTGGCGCTAAGACTCACGCCCGTGCAAAACTAGATGAGTTTTCCATAAACGTGTTTCACAATTTGTTACCATTTCAGTTGGTTTAGCCCAATGGAATTTTCATAGCTTTTTTTTCTTATTTTCAAAATCATATTTTGATTTTTGCTTGAAATTCATCCATAGAAAATTTCTATATCCAAATGAAATTTATATATATAAAGTTTATAAATCTAACATTCCTATGTATAAAATTTACATTTAGAAAGTTAGGCCTAAATTCGAAGTAAACGTCTAGTGTCAAAAGTAAATAGTATTTTTCATATAAAAAGTTTTCAAGTGTAAAGTTTGTAGGTGTAAAGTAGGCTAAAATCAAAGCCCACGCAAACACGCAGGTGGATTGGAGAAAGAAATACTCCTATTCGAAAAACATATAATTAAGTAGAAAAAAATTATAAAACTAGGATGTCACATGTTGTCGAATCCTATAAAAAAAATAAGTTCACATTACTCATTCCATTGCAAAATATAAGAGTCAACCACTTTTTTCGATGTTTCATAATACAAGATACGTATGTATATACTCCCTCCGTTTCGAAATGTTTTCACGCGTTGACTTTTTAGCACATGTTTGACCGTTCGTCTTATTCAAAAAATTTAAATAATTATTAATTCTTTTTCTATCATTTGATTCATAGTTAAATATATTTTTTATGTAGGCATATAATTTTACATATTTCACAAAAGTTTTTGAATAAGACGAACGATCAAACATGTGCTAAAAAGTCACAGGTGTCAAACATTTCGAAACGGAGGCGAGGGTTGTTTACTAGCACATTCCCTCTTCTTTAATTTTCTTTTATATCCTCTGTTCTCAGTATTTTTAATCCTATTAGGTGTATGTATTGTATTTATTAGGTCATCCAAATGAGAAATATAATAATAATTCTGTATGGGAGTAGCTATATTTATCGCGTCATATTTTCACCCAAAAATAGTCAGCATGTATTTATTACATTGTAAGTCCCTAAATTACATATGTAAATTTAGTGTATTTAACTATAAATTTCAAAATTACATACGTAAGTCCCAAATTACTTAGTAATCATATGTAGGTAAGGTGTAACTACTAATTTTTAGTGCATTTATAATGTAGTTTTAAAATTACATATGTAATATGTAGTCCTAAAATTACATAGTAATTACATGTGTAAGTGGTGTGTAACTACAGTGTAATAAATTTGTATAAATATATGATTACAACGACAAAAGAAGTTGTTTAGCATGCTTGAACGTATGCTTGCACGAATCTTATGGAAACAAACGATCTAAAATCTGACTGGAATCTAACAAAAAATATGTTGCCACGAATCTAGCAAAACCGTCTCTTTCAGTCTCTGTGTTAGTAAAAGTTGCGCCTTATATTTTAATATGGAGGGAGATATCTGTTTAGTAAAACCACAGGGAAAGCATAGGACTCTAGACACAAGCAAGCGAAACCTGCATCATCTGAATTGATCTCTCAATGATCTCGCGCGCCTTCAAAAGAAGCAACTTTGAAATGTAAATTACCTAACCTGGACACCTTCCCAGGTTCCCCTCCACATCAAAATCGACCTTTCCCAGGACGCGCCGCTCGGTCCATATCAGGTTGCGCTGGCCATCCCGGATCGCGGCGCACGCCCCTGCTTCGGCCCTGACGACGACACGCCGTCCGCTCTGGCTCTGCCATGCTCGCCGCCGTCGATGCAGAACGACGGCACGCGGCCCCAAGCAAGGATGATGCCGCGGTAGGAGACCCGCAGCACGGCGTCGTCCCGCCGGCGCCTCCGCCGCAGGCCCGGTGGCGCGGTGGGACGCCGCCCACGTCCACGGCGAGGTCGAAAACCACCGGCGACGACACCGCCGGGGCAGCCGACCGCAGCTGGTGGCACGGGTCGGGGTGGTCGAGCCCCTCGACGCCCACAAGACGGACGGAGAAGACCGGGGTCCGGTGGCCTGTCGATGATGGGTAGCACGATGAACACTAGCACGTTGAAGGCCAGATCATCGTAACGATCGGCACGTAGAAGCATTTGAGATCGTCGTCGGGTTTCGTCATCTCTGCGAGGAGTACACAAGAGTAGAGATCGATCGATGTATCATGCACGCGTGGATGGTTAGACTTGACAGCGAGAAAAAGAAATTAAAGAAAGAATTAACCGGTATGGTCGATGGACGAGATCGATCTATTGATCGGCCTCCGGGCTCCGGCATGCACAAGCGCAAAGCGTACGTTGTACCTTGTTTGGCCGGCGGCGGGGAGAACGGAGAAGTGCTGATAGATCGTGTAGGGGTAGGTGTAGCGCCGACGTCGTGGTATCGCCTTTGTCGGGCAAAGCCTGTTATCCCGGTTATCCCCTGAGAATAGCTCGAGATATATTGCGCTCAACTGCCTAGTGCCCATACACGTGCATCATCGCCGAGTCCTACTGCATCGCGTCGCCCGCACAAATTACGGCCTAACTCCAACGATTGTTACATGTACAGATCAGAGTTATCTCTATCTCTCTCTAGATGGACGTTCGCATGCAAGTTTCGACCCTTCAGCAGACAGAAGTACCGGCCCACTTTGTCCTCTCCGGTAGCTCACTCCTGCTCCTCAGTGATAAATTTGGGTTCGATTTCACGGTACATTTGTAAATATAGTGAAATCAATGGAACTTACATATAACTACAATATAATTTATATGTAACATTCACACAATTTACTCAGGATTTATGCAGTGAAAGGAAAAAATCAGCGCGCGCACATGTTGAGGATTTGGTCCCGCCACTTCCCGTTTCATGAAAAATATATGTTACCGAGAGATTTTTTAAAGTTACATACAAATTATATTCACGATTGTACTATATTTACATCTATCAGATTTTTTTGAAGAAAATTTATCGACAAAGTATAGGCAGTCCCCGGAAGAGCTCGCCGACTGGCATCGTGCGTCATGGCTGCCATTAGCTCCTTGCCTCCATGCACGCCGACTACCTCCGCACCCATGCTCTCCCCGCTTCAAGCAGGACCGCCCACCTCTCACCTATCTGCGTTGATCCCAACAATGTCGTCATCAGCACCCTCGTCTATAGCATTGTCCTTGATCCCACCCCTGACATTGTTCCCTAAGCACTCACCTACCCCGCTTGCTCTTGTGGCAATCCCATGCCCCGTTGTTGCCTCTTGGTGTCGCACATCATGTCCGACTCCAACATCACCAACCCCGCGCAGTCGTCATTGCGAAAACTAATGGTTAGGTCATCGCTGTTGTTGGCATGGGAGTTGATGGACTAGGAGAACTTCTACCTGGTGTCACCGTCGGACTTTGAGTTCTTCGATCGGCACAAGGTGGGCTTGAGGAGGCCAACCGCCTCCGCAAGCTCGAGGAGGAGAAGTCCTGGAGCACCGCGAGGAGCGACAAGTGGCCCTATGCGAAGCAGGAGAGCACAACAGTTGTGACGTAGAGGGAGTGGAGGTTAGTCGATGTGCAAGGAGGCAATAAGCTAGTGGCGGCCAAAATGCACAATGACCCGCGGACTAGCTCTTCCGGTGTTGGAGGGAGGAAGAAGAATTATTGTTGAGGATGGTTTTTCGACGTAGATAGTCTAGTTTAGAGTGGTATTTAACTAATTCCAATTGAAATGTGATGTTCTGAATCACTTTTTTTTTCGATGGCATAATCCCAAATTTCTGCAATAAATACTGACATGAGGAGCGGGCACCGCGCGCCGTGCTCGCTTGCCTACGGGGAAAAACTGAAGGACGAGGCATTAGAGAGGATGATATCCAAGCTGGAGCCTTACAACATGGCGACCGGATTTGAGGGCTGAGGTATAGATGGCCATAAGGCCCGAGGCCCGATAGCCCGGCCCATGGCCGATTGGGAACGTGCCCGGCCGGCCGACCTGGCACTGGGTTGTGCTTGGGCCGATGCCTTGGCACTGTGGGCCGGCCCGGCACAGCCCGATCCAATGAGGAGGGAAGAAAAATAGTTTAGAGACTAAAATTAGACTTAATGTAGCCATATAATTCACGGCCCAAGAGAGAAGGGACGCAAAATAGACTGATTACAATCATTGCCAAAGAAATGAGGGATGGAAATTACACTTTTTTATGAAGAAGCAGATAGGTTGTCATGCCTTCAGGCCGGGCCGGGCGCGGCACGGCCCGAGTCGTATTGAGCCATGCATAGGCCGATGCTTCAGCACGTGGGCCGGCACGGCCGTGCCATCTATAGGCTGAGCCGCTGAGGCACGCATCACAGGTTCACGGGGCTCCTAGCTAGCGCATAAGCGCTGCTAGGAGCACTCCCTCCCCCTCTTAAGCCTTATCTATTAGTTAATATATACTTAACACTAATTATAGAAATTAGGAAAGATTCTGGAGATTTTTTTGAAGATTTTTTTACTAGCAGATTGAAAATTTTTAAGTTAGATTTGAAAACTTTTGATTCAGTTTTTAATTTTAAAGTCAATATTTTGAAAACCTTTCAACTCAGATTTGAAAACTTTCAACTCGAGATTTGAAAACTTTCAACTCAGATTAGAAAACTTTCAACTCGAGAATCGAGATTCGAAAACTTTCAAGTCCAGATTTGAAATTTTCAACTCGAGATTTGAAAACTTTCAACTCGAGATTCGAAAACTTTCAAGTCCAGATTTGAAAATTTTGAAAAACTTTCAAATCAAGATTTGAAACTTTCAAGTCGAAATTTAAAAACTTTCAAATTCAAATTTGAAAAATTTCAACTCAAAATTTAAAACTTTCAAACTCAAAACATACTAAAAGAATTAATAATAAATAATCAGAAAAAAGTGGAAAAGAAAAAACGAAAAAAATCGGTTAAAAAAAACGAAAAGAAAAAGCGTGGGAGGAGGCGGCGCGCGCCGCGGGCGGCGCTGGCCTTCTGCCCGAAGCGCGCGCGCGGAATTAGCGATTCCGCAGGTTCACAGCAGTGGACTGCGCCTTCGCTTGGCCATCTCCTTCGTCGGCATGCTCGGGAGGTTCCACCCTGGACTCTGCTGTACACATCGTCATTTTCCAAGATCAAATAATAAAGCAGCAACATATTCTCTCCTGATCGGAAGGATGACTTGACTGACTCAGCTTACACTCTATTATTTACATTTGCTAGTTATAATAATGTACCAGCTAGAAATGCAAAGAATGTACACCCAAAGAATATTGGTTACAAGCTTCACTGATTATCGTCAGGAATCAGCTCTAGAATTTGATCTGGTGAAAAATAACGCGGACCCATTACCACCACGAAGAATCATCAACCTTGCATCAACGTATGTCCCACAAACAATTTTTGATAAATCAAACATTTCTGGCGGGGTCTGAGTGCGGATCTCTTGCAGCACCTTCTGCGCAGAACTGACATTTAAAGTCGAGTTGCAGCTCATTGATACATCGAGTTCATCCATGGAATGTTTACTGTTGGGAAGGCTAGCAGGCAGCCTTTTCATTTTTGAAACTTTTCCTCACTTACCACGAAGGTATCTCCTAGAGATCTTGAAGATGCAACCCTACTATCATTACCCATCCTGTTCGTGAATATAAATTCTTCCAGTTGCTATC
>CM020179.1:38302160-38315977 GCA_009805545.1 Oryza longistaminata | reverse complement strand
AGTTTTAACGAAAATGCCACTCCAACTACCCCTTACAACCTCCTTTCCTCCCGTTCTTCTTCCTCCCCTCCCAATCCCGAGGCGGGGCCGCCGGCGGCGGTGGCGGGCTGCGGCAGCGGTCGGATTGACGATCAGGCGGCGCGGCGTGACGATGACGAGCGGGCGGAGGGGCGGCCGGCGGGCTGTGCAGCGGCGGCGGGGGCCGCGGCGGCGGGGTGTCGTGACGACGACGCGCGGCGGAGGCTCGGCGGCAGGCCAAGGCTGCGGCGGCCGGGGGCTGCGGACGAGGACAGCGGCGCGGCGGCCGGGACGACGACGGGCGGCGCGCGCGGCACGGGTGCTGCGGGACGAGGATGGGCGGCGGCCGGGACGACGACGGGCGACACGCGCGGCTGGGGCCGATTGGTTTCGTTTTTTTTTCATTTTTTAATTTTTTTTTCAGATCTAGAGCTGAAAGTATAGCCAAACACTTTTAACGAGTTTTCAACTCCAACCGGAGCTAGCTCTCACTGGAGTTGGAGTTTAGAGTTAGGAGTTGGAGTTTGGAGCCCTACCAAACGGTGCCGTAGTAAGGGGAGGGGCGGGTGATCGCTGGGCCGCCCATTAGGATTACCCCTCTCTACGCACAACCGCACAAGCAAGCGAAACCATGCATCATCTGAATTGATCTCTCAATGATCTCGCGCGCCTTCGAAAGAAGCAACTTTGAAATGTAAATTACCTAACCTGGACACCTTCCCCAGGTTCCCCTCCACATCAAAATCGACCTTTCCCAGGACGCGCCGCTCGGTCCATATCAGGTTGCGCAGGCCATCCCGGATCGCGGCGCACGCCCCTGCTTCGGCCCTGACGACGACCACGCCGTCCGCTCTGGCTCTGCCATGCTCGCCGCCGTCGATGCAGAACGACGGCACGCGGCCCCAAGCAAAGGATGATGCCGCGGTAGGAGACCCGCAGCACGGCGTCATCCCCGCCGCCTCCGCCGCAGGCCCGGTGGCGAGGTGGGACGCCGCCCACGTCCACGGCGAGGTCGAAAACCACCGGCGACGACACCGCCGGGGCAGCCGACCGCAGCTGGTGGCACGGGTCGGGGTGGTCGAGCCCCTCGACGCCCACAAGACGGACGGAGAAGACCGGGTCCGGTGGCCTGTCGATGATGGGTAGCACGATGAACACTAGCACGTTGAAGGCCAATATCATCGTAACGATCGGCACGTAGAAGCATTTGAGATCGTCGTCGGGTTTCGTCATCTCTGCGAGGAGTACACAAGAGTAGAGATCGATCGATGTATCATGCACGCGTGGATGGTTAGACTTGACAGCGAGAAAAAGAAATTAAAGAACAGAATTAACCGGTATGGTCGTATGGACGAGATCGATCTATTGATCGGCCTCCGGGCTCCGGCATGCACAAGCGCAAAGCGTACGTTATACCTTGTTTGGCCGGCGGCGGGGAGAACGGAGAAGTGCTGATAGATCGTGTAGGGGTAGGTGTAGCGCCGACGTCGTGGGTATCGCCTTTGTCGGGCAAAAGCCTGTTATCCCGGTTATCCCCTGAGAAGTAGCTCGAGATATATTGCGCTCAACTGCCTAGTGCCCATACGTGCATCATCGCCGAGTCCTAACTGTCCTATGCATGCGTCGCCCGCACAAATTACGGCCTAACTCCAACGGATTGTTACATGTACAGATCAATGTTATCTCTATCTCTCTACTAGATGGACGTTCGCATGCAAGGTTTGACCCTTCACCAGACAGAAGTACCGGCCCACTTTGTCCTCTCCGGTAGCTCACTCCTGCTCCTCAGTGATAAATTTGGGTTCGATTTCACGGTACATTTGTAAATATAGTGAAATCAATGGAACTTACATATAACTACAATATAATTTATATGTAACATTCACACAATTTACTTCAGGATTTATGCAAGTGAAAAGGAAAAAATCAGCGCGCGCACATGTGAGGATTTGGTCCCGCCACTCCCGTTTCATGAAAAATAGTATGTTACCGAGAGATTTTTTAAAGTTACATACAAATTATATTCACGATTGTACTATATTTACATCTATCAGATTTTTTGAAGAAAATTTATCGACAAAGTATAGGCAGTCCCCGGAAGAGCTCGCCGACTGGCATCGTGCGTCATGGCTGCCATTAGCTGCTTGCCTCCATGCACGCCGACTACCTCCGCACCCATGCTCTCCCCGCTTCAAGCAGGACCGCCCACCTCTCACCTATCTGCGTTGATCCCAACAATGTCGTCATCAGCACCCTCGTCTATAGCATTGTCCTTGATCCCACCCCTGACATTGTTCCCTAAGCACTCACCTACCCCGCTTGCTCTTGTGGCAATCCCATGCCCCGTTGTTGCCTCTTGGTGTCGCACATCATGTCCGACTCCAACATCACCAACCCCGCGCAGTCGTCATTGCGAAAACTAATGGTTAGGTCATCGCTGTTGTTGGCATGGGAGTTGATGGGACTAGGAGAACTTCTACCTGGTGTCACCGTCGGACTTTGAGTTCTTCGATCGGCACAAGGTGGGCTTGAGGAGGCCAACCGCCTCCGCAAGCTCGAGGAGGAGAAGTCCTGGAGCACCGCGAGGAGCGACAAGTGGCCCTATGCGAAGCAGGAGAGCACAACAGTTGTGACGTAGAGGGAGTGGAGGTTAGTCGATGTGCAAGGAGGCAATAAGCTAGTGGCGGCCAAAATGCACAATGACCGCGGACTAGCTCTTCCGGTGTTGGAGGGAGGAAGAAGAATTATTGTTGAGGATGGTTTTTCGACGTAGATAGTCTAGTTTAGAGTGGTATTTTAACTAATTCCAATTGAAATGATGATGTTCTGAATCACTTTTTTTTTCGATGGCATAATCCCAAATTTCTGCAATAAATACTGACATGAGGAGGGGCACCGCGCGCCGTGCTCGCTTGCCTACGGGGAAAAACTGAAGGACGAGGCATTAGAGAGGATGATATCCAAGCTGGAGCCTTACAACATGGCGACCGGGATTTGAGGGCTGAGGTATAGATGGCCATAAGGCCCGAGGCCCGATTGATACATCAATAGAATTCTACGAGGGCCTTGGCTCTCTGAGAAAGCTAAGAGAGCTTGAGCTTGGTGCGACTAATTACATGTCAAGAGACAAGGTTGTTTCACTGGCTGCATCTCTCATGAAACTTGGAAGCTGCAATCTTCGGTCCCTGATTCTTTGCGACGGTGACCTGTCACTCGAGGCCGGTGACCGCCTGAATTTTTGGTCCCCTCCTCCGCTCCATCTTCGCAGGCTTCATGTTTTCGAGGTCGTCTTCTCATACGTTCCAGATTGGATCACGAAACTTGATAAACTCACAAGCCTGGTTATTCGTATTCGCGAGATCTCGAAGGATGGTTTTGGTGTTCTTGCAAGGTTGCCTTGCCTCCTTTTCCTTAGATTGCGTGTTCATCGCGTCAAGGAAGAAGACGCCACCATTGTTGTCCACAGTAGGACATTCCAACATCTCAGGGAGTTTTGGTTCAGATATAAGGTGCCATGCCTGGTGTTTGAGCCATTGGCGATGCCCAGACTGCAGATCCTGAATATACAATTCGACGAAGAATGCCTGTATGGAAGGGATGATGGTGTACCATGTGAACCGGCTGGCATCGAGCACCTGACTAACCTTATGCAAATCTCTGCACATATTCATCTAGCTCACCATTGGATGTGTCAAACTCCGGCCTTGCCGCGAAGAAAGGTTAAGCATTTTAGTGAAAGACATGATGAGGATGGCCATGGCCAGGTTGAAGAAGAAGCTCCAGTGTACAAAAAGGCAGCGGAGGCCATGTTGACAAGAGCAACCAGCAAGCATCCTGGGATTCACTATGTTAATATTCAGTTTATACAGATGTAAATGATCATCCTTTTTTACAGAAGATTTGCTGCTAATGTGTATGATGCTAGTGATTGAACATATTTCAGAATTGTACTTCCCACTGTTTATACGATATTACATAAACTAGTCGGTAACCTGTAGCTGACAAGTATTATTGTTTTTAGTTTTCCATGATTAAATAGTTCCCTGATTAAATAACTTCAGAGTTCAAGCTTTACTTAGGGGGTACTTGCACAAGGTATAACACTGAGTTCAGAATAGGATCAAAGAACATTCAGAAAAGTCACCCATTTCATGTATAAGTATTACTAACATCTTTAGTGTAGGGCATCTAAAAAAACATCTCTAGTGTAGTGAAATTCAATAGTACACCCAATAAGATGACTGCGCATGTGCAGACACATCCTAATTAGCAATAGAAGTGTTTGCTTTTGTATGACATGGATGAAAATGGAGGCTTGGAGAAATTGGGTTGATTAGACCCAAAGGGTTCGTATCGTCTGCCTTTGGTCTCAAAGGCAAACTTTACCGTTGCTTCATCCTTTCGGCGATCAATAGCCGTATGCACTGGGCCCATTAAAGTGCTAATTGTCAAAGTACTTAATTAGCAGCTGCTCGTCTTTTTTTTTTTCAGGAAAAAAAAAATCCGGAGACACATCGTTCAGGAATAAAATGCCTAAGCGCTTGAAAACCACCTGAACTCAAATGCCTAAAATTAGTGAATTTATTTTCCAAAAGCTTCAATAAATTTATGTGAACTCAAAGATAGCCTTGGAATCAAGTGACAAGCACAGTAAGATAAGAGATCAAACAAAGAGATGGAAGCTGCTTGCATCTCTAAACCAACTAAAACTGAGTATTATCAAAATTTTGTTAGGCAACAAAGTAAACACACTCTTACCTGGTATCCTACTAAAAGATATAAGAGAAGTTTTACTCATATAAAACATTATTAAAATTTAATATGGTTAAAAAATCAAACTATGTAACAAACAAGTATTGAAGCTAGAGCAGGGTTCATATTTCGTTTTTGGCATTTGTATTGAGGTACCCAAATTTCCGAAACGAAATTATATGAATTTTTGAACAAAAATTGATCAAATTTGAACAAAATAATATCAAATTCACAAAAATGAAAAAAATTAAAAATTTCGATCGAAATAATATCATATCGAGGGAGTCCGATAGAACTGAAATTTTGTTCCAAAATTTAGAACCCTGAACTGGAGTACAAATTTCAGAGCACTGCAAACAAGGGGGGAAGAGAAATGAGCGAACGTTCCTCGCAAGCAAAAACAAACAAACAAAGAAAGAAAGAAAGAAAGAAAAAAAGAAAAAAAAAGGAAATTAAGACAAATAAAACGAAATGAGCACACGCGTGTTTAATTTTCTCTGCAGACCCATTCCGGCGTCGGGCGCGTGTTCTCTCGGCTGTGCACTGCTAGTGGTAGTGGACGTCGACTACGGGTTGACTAGGAAGACGGACATGAGTTTCTCCACGTGATGTGGAGCCAAATTTCCAAAAGTGAGTACTACTAAACAGGTCCCAGCACAGTTGTAAGCAATCTTGATTTTTGCTCTTACAGGTTATACGAGGTTATTTGGAAACCTAACGACTCGAGGCCTCTAGCGAATAAATGCATGAAAAGGTTCACTGAATTGAAAAGCTCACGACTCAAAATTGTGTTCTTGGAATAATTAATTTTAAATATATGACCCTGCTGAAATATGACCACTTTTCTAAAAAAAAATGAAGTAAATATAAAAAGTATAGGTAAAACAACTTTAATTAAATCACAAAATAATAAGTTACAATAAAATAAATATTGTTTATAATTATTCCAAATTAGGTTAACACCACGAAGAATCATCAACCTTGCATCAACGTATGTCCCACAAACAATTTTTGATAAATCAAACATTTCTGGCGGGGTCTGAGTGCGGATCTCTTGCAGCACCTTCTGCGCAGAACTGACATTTAAAGTCGAGTTGCAGTTCATTGATACATCTTGTTCATCCATGGTAATGTTTACTGTGGGGAGGCTAGCAGGCAGCTCTTTCATTTTTGAAACTTTTCTCCACTTACCACGAAGGTATCTCCTAGAAGATCTTGAAGATGCAACCCTACTATCATTACCATCCTGTTCGTGAATATAAATTCTTCCAGTTGCTATCCTCGCAGATGAGGTAACAGATAATGTTCCTTCGCTACCAGATTTGTCATGAGGCCAATCAGATTCTGCCATAATTTTGAAACCAATGTCTGAGGTCAGAGAGAACACAGGATCAATGGAGTCTGCAGTTTGTGCAAATGTGAGAAACACGTCAGTGATGAGGATTCTCGGAGAAGGCTGACGAAGTGTTAGACCGATGTGCCTTCCAGTACAGTATAAGAGACGCCAGCGACCAGGTAGGATGTTAAGCCAGTTCTGAGTGAATAAAAGCAAGAGGAAATTAAAATATATTATGTTTTGGAGAGAACACCATGAACTCGAAAAAATAAGAAAATATATGTACTGAAAATGGATTGACAACAAGAACCATCCATCCTGCAACAAACAAAATAGGAAATACTAAAGATATACTCTATTTCTTCCCACTTAATATTGATGACACCATAGACAGAAAGATCAAGTGAATTCGTAGCATCAACGCTAAAAATAATTGAATTAAAGAAACGGAAACAATTAAATTTCAGCTGTCATAGCAAAAGAAAAAGAAACTCAGCTACATAATCATCTCAAACAAAGTTCAATCTCACTGGATTCTTTTTATCAGGACTTGGAACAGGACGAAGTTACTATACCTCTGTTCTTGGATTAGGGTTTAGCACCTCCATCAATTCAACAAAATATGCTAATCGTCTACGCTGTAAACATGGAAAAACGAACTTTATAAGTACCTTGGGGTGCCACCACAAGTCCTCTCAGATGATACAAAGTAGAAGTTTGATTGCTAAAATGTAAGTCTTCATATGCCAGTTTCTAAGTGGGTTGAAACTCAAGCCTTCAAACAAGATTTATAGATGAGAACATGCTATGCAGCTTGATTAATATCATGTGCATAGAGTTAATACCTGATGCCGTCCATAAATATAATCTTCAGCCATGCGGACAGCAGTAGAACCCAAGCCCCACCGTATTATATCAACTGATGGATTTATGCGCCATTTAGGTCCACAAAGGAAGGGGTGCCTCAATGCATCCACACAACTGCATATTAATTGGAACAACAGAATAAAAATGCAAATATCTGATGTCCAATGAATAGCAAACCTTTTTCAAATTTTGCAATGTTTTGCTTGTGGAAGTATAACAGTAGTGAATAATCTTACCTTATCCTTTTGTCAGGTTTTGTTGCCAGCAATAACGCCAAAAGATTCCAACCAGCACCCCATTGTCGGTCAAGGATCTAAAACAAAAATAAATAATTCATAAATCACAAATAGAATATCAGATAGCTCCAAGAAATGGAATGCCAATAAATTAGAAGAAACACAATTCTTCACCTGCAGACCAATATTCCCGGATGGAGAATTTTGGCACAGAATTGGTAAAAGGAACTCACGCAGACATGCTGGGTCATCTCCCTGCAATAGAGGATACCGATGATGGAATCATTCTTTTTAGTTATGCCACTAAAGCTTCTCAAAACTTCAAAGAAATCAAAACCACCTGCATTAGCATATGGCAAGTAATCCTGAACAGGAATAACTATGATTTGTAAAACGGATTCTAGCTTTTCATTAGGTTGACTATTCAGTATTCATTTGCTAATGATAGTGTTTCCCAAATTAGTTATTACTACCATGAATGTTCACCGATAGCATTTTGAACCTTCAGCATTTGAATGTAAGGATCTATATTAGCTTGTTGGACTCTGACAAACATATACCTTTATGACATTAAGGATAGGAACATAGAGGATGCAAAGGATGCACAAAACGCACCTTTGTCAAGAATGACTTGAATTTTAGGAAAGTAGAAGAATCCATTAGCTCTCTCAGAACCATCTTTGCCATGATGAAGCCAACACATCTAAGGAACAAAATAAATCAAACTTTTAAGTAACAGCATATATCAGTTCATGATCTTTATGTACTGGTTCACTGTCGACCAAAGCAGTAGAGTGAATGCAAATATAACTTTCCAGCTTGCACTTAAGTACCTCATGTCAAATGCAATCATCATTTTTCTCCTTTCATCATTACTTTCTAATGTGCTATTTCTAGGATCATTGTCATGAAAATCAACAGCATTCCCGAGAATACCAACCTAAAAAGTTAGAAAACCATGGAAAAAGGTCAACCATGTGAGGTTTACATAAAAACATAGCAACAGGATAAAGGGACAAATGGAATGCACATGACAACTTTCAGACACACAGGGGTTTATTGGGCATTGACTTAGTGTTTGAACATTAACTTTATGGTTTATTTTTAATTCAATATTTGCTAGCTTAATGTTATGAATGCAAGTGATATAAGTGCGTTTGCGTACACCAACATACTTAAAAAAATGTCATACAGAGATTGTGCCAAACACATGGTACTGGCATTTCTAATCCTAGTTCAATGGTGGAAATATTGTTTGCTGAACAAAAGTACATCTTTGTGAATTTCCATTAGTCAAACCAAGTTTATGATAATTTAACTGTTTAATATGAATTTAAGTATCTTTTCTTCACCATAAACTGGATTATTATTCACTGGGCAGTGTAAATATGAAATAAGTCTGCGAAATACTCCCTCCGTTCAGGTTATAAGACTTTCTAGCATTACCCACATTCATATAGATATTAATGAATCTAGGCCATATATATGTCTAGATTCATTAACATTATATGAATGTGGGTAATGCTAGAAAGACTTATATTATGAAACGGAGGAAGTACAAAATAATGTAAAACATGGACAAAGATCACAGTATGACATTTCAACAATGCTGATAATTTAACCCAGTCCAACATCTACATACAGTATTTGTTCTAACTATATGCTGAATTTGCCAAATAGCTTTGAGTATTGTAACTCGCAGAGACACCTTCCTAGCTTGGCTAGACTCTAGAATGCAGTTGTGTATTTTTCACTTGTCAAGAATTAAAACTGCAGAAAGACATAAAAGAGTAAAGAGGATTCTGCAATTCACGTAGAAATTATTTAGTGTGTCCAGTGGCCTTCCAAGCTTCAACTGTAATAATTAGAAGCTGGCACTTGAGAGTCGCTGATACTAACATAAAAACCTAATACCTCAACTAAAAACAGTCAAACATTACTGGTCAATTGCTAACATGCGCAAGGTTGGAGTGCTGTTCTTAGCATTTAGGAGATTGCATTCATATGCATGATTCAGCTCACTACACTGAACAGGATGACACAGTTTATTTGCTCATACAACCATACATCAAACCGCATGGTGAAACTAAAGTTTTGGTTATTTTAGCATATTAGTGTTTGAGAACATATTAAATTGGAACTATGAAATATGATGTCATTCAGATGTGCCAGAGATCTATTGACCACATGCTGGTGCACAATCATGCTTCACACTAAAAGAGGAATGTATCTTCAAGTGTTCAGTTCTATTGCATTAAAAACAGCAAATATTTATTAATGCCATAAATAAACTACTAGGCACAATAGCAAAGAGAGAACAAACTTATCAGTTATCACTTATGTCAACAAGAACAGAAGAAAAGGCTACTTACTTTAACATGTTTATCTATTGGGCTTACATGAACATTCTCCAATCTAAGCTCAGTATGTGCTAGCCCATGGCTATGCAGATAATTTACCTGCATCAACGAGCATCTTCAAGTCCAGATCTACCAGTAACTGAGGACATGTGAAAATTTTAAAAGCTTTGAAGCTTACACCAATAAGAAGGTCTCTCATCAATATCCTGGTTAGACGTAGCTGCCGGGTTACAGCAGGTCCTCCTACTGAATCGTCTCCTACCCTCCTAACTTGTTCTTCATCCAATGCTAACGTTGCTTCTAAGGTTGGAAGCCAATCAGAGAGTTGCAACCAGTGGTGCAAAGAGTAACTTCCATGGTACTGAAAAGTTAATTCAAAAATAAAAAAACCGATAAAAACACAGTACCTATATTAGTTTCAGGGACAAAAGTACTTTTGCTCCTTTTAATAAAGGTACTTTTGCCAGCCATTAGAAACCTAGACCTCCTTGAAAAGCTAAGTGAAAATACTCAAGAATAACCATAAAAGACTTCAGGTGTTTTAGTTGCAAGAACTAGAAAGCCTAATGTAGTGGTTGTATCTAGATTCATAGGAGTACAATCGTAGTAAACCCAAGCCCTGACATGAAAAGGACTGCATAATTAATTCAGACCCCCCAATTGTGAGACCTGAAAATGATACTGCCACATTTATCTTAACCCAATCAGCTTAAGGAAGTAAAGACTAAAGACAGAAACTCTAACCCCGTGCACCAGGATGAAGGAGCCATCGTCCTGCTCCACGTCATTGCCTGGAGTAACATATCCATGGACCTGCATCGCGTAAGAGTGGTACATCATCTGTCGGCGAGCCAGCTTCTTCAGCACCTGTGATCACAGAAACCCACTCGAGCTCAACCACACGCGGCCCCCATTAATTCCAGCTCACAAAAAATTCTAGTGAGAAGAGCACCCACCTCCAGCGCGCGCCGGCCCCTGCGCTTCGCCTGAAAGCTCATCAGCTGCCGCAGCACCACCGTCGAACCGTACAGCTCACTGAGCACCAAAATCAGAACAAATGAGCATCGATCCAACGAATTCGCCCTACCTGATTCGCTCAATGCTACCAACCTGCTCGGATCGCGCACCGTGGCCTCGAAGATCATCTCGTCCGACTGCAGCACGGAGCAGAAATTCACCACACATGAGTAACAACACAGCAAAATTCACTAGTAGGAAATCGAAACATACACAGTGGGGGTGCGGAGAACCCACCCGCCCGTGGAGCCCGACGCTGACGCGGTCAGCGACGTCGAAGTCGGCCATCTCGAACCTGACGACGGGCACGGCCCCGCTCCTGCCCCCTCATCGCCGCCACCGGCGCGGGCGTTGACGCCGACGAGCTCGCCTCCGCCCGGAACCCCGCCGCCGGCACGGGCGCGCGACACGCCGCGGCGCAAGGGACGCGCGGGGCCAGCCCCGGTCGGCGGGCGGCGACGGCGACGGCGGCGGCCGCGACGACGGGCATCGCGGGTGGGGTCGTCGGCGGTCACCGTCGTCGGCTCGCGGGACGGGAGGGCGGCGGTGGCTGGGCAGCGAGGAGGTGTGGAGTGGGAGGAGGCGGGGGGGGGTTAAGAGAGGAAGAGGGGGCGCGAGGCGGTTGCGTGCGGGACGTAGCAGCCATGAGCTCGGCGACGCCGTCGGCCTCAGGCCGCGCGGCGGCAGCGACCGTGCGGCCGTGCGTGGGGCGCGATTTTTTTGGGGGGCGCGGTGCACCAGCTCGGCCGTGCGCCGGGCGGCGTACGTCGTGTTGCGCCAGGTGGGCGGGCCAAGGGGGAGCATTGGGGTCGAGCGGTCCACCGGTCTGTGTCCACTGTCTAGTTAATCGCCGTTCTTTGCGGTTGACTGTAGCTGTCGAGTATGAATACCGTTGCATCCCAGATGATGTGTGTATATGTACACCTGCAGGAAAATGGTAGGCTTCCTTAGGAGGAGTCCCGCTAAGACGGTACACTATAAATATAGGACTTATTCACTTTGCTAGCATTTATAACCTTATTAAGTTTTGGCAATGTCAAATTTTGGTAAGGTTGTCAAAGTTTTGACAAGGTTGCCAAATTTTGACAAGATTTCATATGTAATTATTAAAATTTGGCAACAAACTAAACATAGCCAAAATTTTGGTAACTTTGCCAAACATTGGTATATTTAAAAATGGCATCAAAGTGAAAGGGCATATATATATATATATGTTAAACTAGATCATTTATCATTTTTAATTCAAGAGAACTATTTATTTATAATATCACCTCTATTAAGATACTAAAAAAGGCGGAAAAGGCATAATCGTCTATATAGGTGAAGATATGTTGGGGTAAAATTGTGATTTTGCATATCAGTCGGAAACCCTATGACTATTGGTCATGCTAGGACGAGTGTGTGTATGATGATACAGGTACGAAAGCAATGGATGGAAAGCAGCGTGCATGATGGCAGTTGATCATTGCCGAGGCGGGGAGGCTGCAGCTCGGATGGTGGAGAGCGGATGGATGGTGCTCATAGTGTACAACGTAAGCCCTGGGCAAGAGACGAAACCAGCGTCACCACGGTTGTTGCTGTTGTACTGCCTCTCCCACGACCACATATGTCCAGAGGTCGTGCTCGTTGTGCAGCCTTCATCTTGCCAGCGAGCCCAAGCCATTCGTATACAACCATTCATCTCTGGATTTCTTAATACAAGCAACACACAATATCATTTGCACGTAATAACAAGGCACATATTATGGCTGAATTTCTGAATACACGCAACACACATTTTTGTGATGTTCTCATTCATTCACTTATGAAATTTGATATGAGTAGACTTGTTCCACCTACAAAGGCATCGAGCAAAAATTACTTGTACCATGGCATAATAACAAAGCCAGCCTGAACATGTTGCCGTTAATCATCTCTACCAACCTGAACTTGTTTATTGCTTACATGTGCTCATCCTCCGCTGCACGCCATCGCTGAGGAGCCATTGAGGAGGACTGTCGTTGCTGTTGTCGCATTTCGTCGATGAGGTAAGGGCATGGGGAGTTCGCTGAGTTGAACCCAGACGAAGGCCACCTTCTCTTCTCATTGGTCGCTGTTGCTTGTCGCACCAGGAGGGGCATAGCTGCTTCAGGTGAGGGGAAAGCACGTGGGTGGTGGTGCACCGAATATTTTTTTTGGAGGAGGGTGCGCGGCCTCTTGCTGGCAATGCCATGACGTCGACAAATAAGGAGGCCTAGGTGCGCGGACACCAATGGTGGCTGAGAACGACGGCCGGAGTGGGAGCCGTCACGGCTAGAATTGGGAGCACACGTGTTAGTAGCAAAATAAATATCAAAGTTACCTTTAGCATAAAGTATCAAAGTACTAGTATGCCTTTATAAATCAACAACTTAGATTATTTTTACTAGCAATAAAATATTACCGGTAGTTCCTAAAAAAATACCACCGATAGAAAATATTTGGATATAGGCCGATACGTCTCCAGCTTGTGTTTCAATCACGGGTAATGCAGTCAAGCTACCTGCACCTGTCTGGTCCGATTTAGATGAGCCCCTTTAGATCTCTTCTAAGGATTTTACCAGTAGTTCATCCTTAGTATACTTCACCGACAATATGGTTTTCTTACGTATACCATTGCTCGATTTACCTAACTCTAGCTCATGATAGAGCAATGCATTTTTATAGATACGTTTTATGTTTTCTTCTGATGAACCGTGTTTTTTCCTTTATATACTTTTTGAAATTTGAAATCAGTTCTATTGCGATATGATTTCTCTAAGAAAGTAAAAAGATTGACATGGATAGCTAGGGGTCAGCAAGAATAAGGCGGGTTCTCTTGAGATGTTAGCGGTTTGGAAAACACGACGGGTCATTAGTACATGATTAATTGAGTATAAATTATTACAAATTTATTTAATTTTTATGAAAAACTTGTATATGGAAAATATTTAGATAAAATTATTGCTTGGAATGTACTAACTGAAAACAAGTAAGGTGCCGTCCCAAAATGTAAAAACAAACTCAACCTATTGTTTCTTTGCTATACACTTGTTTTTATTTTTTTTAAGTCATAAACCTGTTTGTTATCTATATATTTTGGGTTTATAAAATTAAGAATGTTGTTGTAAAGGTGATGCCTGTACATTAAAAAAAGAAGAGTCAACGCAAATTTTACGTATGATAAGGATGTCCCTTTATTCATTGTGACATGTATGTTGTCCCTTTATTCAT
>CM020179.1:38230685-38298167 GCA_009805545.1 Oryza longistaminata | reverse complement strand
AGCCGTGGCCTCGAAGATCATCTCGTCCGACTGCAGCACGGAGCAGAAATTCACCACACATGAGTAACAACACAGCCAAAATTCACTAGTAGAAATCGAACCAAGTGTGGGGGGTTGCGGAAGAACCCACCCGCCCGTGGAGCCCGACGCTGACGCGGTCAGCGACGTCGAAGTCGGCCATCTCGAACCTGACGACGGGGCACGGCCCCGCTCCTGCCCCCTCATCCGCGCCACCGGGCGCGGCGTTGACGCCGACGAGCTCGCCTCCGCCCGGAACCCCCGCCGCCGGCACGGGGCGCGCGGACACGCCGGGCGCAAGGGACGCGGCGGCCAGCCCCGGTCGGGCGGGCGGCGACGGCGACGGCGGCCGGCCGCGACGACGGGCATCGCGGTGGGGTCGTCGGCGGTCACCGTCGGCGGCTCCGCGGGACGGGAGGGCGGCGGTGGCTGGGCAGCGAGGAGTGTGTGAGTGGGGAGGGAGGGGGGGGGGGGGGGGGGTGGGTGGGGGGGGGGGGTTAAGAAGAGGAAGTAGGGGCGCGCAGGGCGGTTGCGTGCGGGGACGTAGCAGCGTCATTAGCTCGGGCCCGCGTCCCGGCATCAGGCCGTCGGCCTCAGGCCGCGCGGCGGCAGCGACCGTGCGGCCGTGCGTGGGGCGCGATTTTTTTGGGGGGCGCGGTGCACCAGCTCGGCCGTGCGCCGGGCGGCGTACGTCGTGTTGCGCCAGGTGGGCGGGGCGAGGGGGAGCATTGGGGTCGAGCGGTCCACCGGTCTGTGTCCACTGTCTAGTTAATCGCCGTTCTTTGCGGTTGACTGTAGCTGTCGAGTATGAATACCGTTGCATCCCAGATGATGTGTGTATATGTACGACTTGCAGGGAAATGGTAGGCTTCCTTAGGAGAAGTCCCGCTAAGACGGTACACTCTAAATATATAAGTTAAACTAAATCATTTATCATTTTCAATTCAAGAGGGCAGATTTATCCAGGGGCAATTGCAAATTTACCACTTTTTTGAATCGTTATTGCAAAACTGTCACTAGAAAATTGCAAAAATGCCACTAAAACTGTTATTCGAGTGGCATCCTTGCAATATTTAAAAAACCGGTGGCAAATTTGCAAATGCCCCATTTATTTATAATATCACCTCGGTAATAAACAATGCGGAAAGACGTAATCGTCTATATAAGTGGAGATATGGGGGGTAAATTTGTGATTTTGCATATCAATCGAAAACCCTATGACTATTGGTTGTGCTAGGGCGAGTATATGTATGGCGATACAGTTACAGAAAGTGAGGGAAAGAAAGCAGCTTGCACGACGACAGTTGATCATTGCTGGAGGCGGGGGAGGCTGCAGCTCAAATGGTGGCGATCGGAAGGTTATCTGCTCACAGTGTACAACGTCGTGCCTGGGCAAGAGATGAAACCAGCGCCACCACGTTTTGTTATCGTTGTACTGCCTTTCCCACGACCACATGCCTTCAGAGGTCATGCTTGTTTTGCAGCCTTCATCTTGCCAACAAGCCCAGGCCATTCGTAGACAACCATTCATCTCTGAATTTCTAAATACATGGAACACACAGTATTATCCGCACGCGATAACAAGGCATACATTTTATGTCTGAATTTCTGAATACATGCAACCCAATATTTGTGATGTTCTAATTTATTCACTTATAAAATTTGATTCGAATAGACTTGTTCCACCTACTAAGGCATAGAGCAAAAATTACTTGCACCATGGCACAATAAACAAAGCCAGCTTAAACATGTTGCCGTTAATCATCTCTACGAGCTGTTGCTTCTTACTGGCATGTGCTCATCCACTGTTGCAAGCCATCGCTGAGGAGCCATTGAGGAGGATTGTCATCGCTGTTATCGCATTTTGTCGGTGAGGTGAGGGCATGGGGAGCTCACCGAGTTGAGCCCAAGCGATAGCCACCTTCTCTTCTCGCTGGTCGTCGTTGCTTGTCGCATTGGGAAAGAGGGGCCACAGTTACTTGGGGTGAGGGGAAAGCACATGGGAGGTGGTGCACCGAATTTGGGCGGCGGCGGCCTCTCGCTGGCAATGGCGATGATGTTTGATAGATAAGGAGGCCTAGGTGCGTGAACACCAATGGCGGCTGAGAACGATGGCTGGAATGGGAGCTGTCGCGGTCGGAATTGGGAGCACACGTGTTAGTGGCAAAATAAATATTAAAATTACCTTTAACATGAAGTATCAAAGTACCAGTATGCATTTATAAATCAACAACTTATATTATTTTTTGTTGGCAATAGAATACTACCAGTAGTTCCTAAAAAAGTACTACTGATAGAAAATACCGTAGATGAGCCCCTGTAGATCTGTTGTAAGGATTTTACTAGTAGTTCTAGTAGTTCATCTTGTAGTATACTTCACCAACATTCCAACAATACGTTTTTCTAGCGTATACCATTGCTCGATTTACGTAATTACAGCTCATGATAAAGCAATGCAATTTTATAGAGACACTTTGTGTTTTCTTCCGATGAACCGTGATATTTTCCTTTATATATTTTTGAAATTCAAAATCAGTTCTATTGCAATATGATTTCTCTAGATAATAAAAAGATTGACATGGTCAGCAAGAATAGGGTGAGTTCTTTTGAGATGTTGGTGGCTCGGAAAATGGGACGGATCATTAGTACATAATTAATAAATTTAGTCTAAATTATTACAAATTTATTTTTTATGAAAAACTTGTATATAGAAAATATTTAGATAAAAGTACTGTTTGCAATGTAAAGTAAGTTGCCGTCCCAAAATGTAAAAACAAACTCAACCTAATGTTTATTTGCTATACACCCGTTTTTATTTTTTAAGTCATAATCCTGTTTTTCATCTATATATATTTTGGGTTTATAAAATTAAGAATGTTGTTGTAAAGGTGATGCTTGTACATTAAAAAAGAAGAGTCAATGAAAAATTTATGTATGATAAGGATGTCCCTTCATTGTGACATGTATGTTTTTGCCTTATAGCATACTCCTTCCGTCCAAAAAAAGACAAACCCTGGTTTCCGTGCCCAACATTTAACTGTCCGTCTTATTTAAAAAAAATGAAAAAAATTTAAAAAAGACAAGTCACGCATAAAATATTAATCATGTTTTATCATATAACAACAGTAAAAATACGAATTATAAAAAAAATTCATATAAGACGGACAGTCAAAGTTGGACACGGATGACGTCGACAAATAAGGAGGCCTAGGTGCGCGGACACCAATGGTGGCTGAGAACGACGGCCGGAGTGGGAGCCGTCACGGCTAGAATTGGGAGCACACGTGTTAGTAGCAAAATAAATATCAAAGTTACCTTTAGCATAAAGTATCAAAGTACTAGTATGCCTTTATAAATCAACAACTTAGATTATTTTTACTAGCAATAAAATATTACCGGTAGTTCCTAAAAAAATACCACCGATAGAAAATATTTGGATATAGGCCGATACGTCTCCAGCTTGTGTTTCAATCACGGGTAATGCAGTCAAGCTACCTGCACCTGTCTGGTCCGATTTAGATGAGCCCCTTTAGATCTCTTCTAAGGATTTTACCAGTAGTTCATCCTTAGTATACTTCACCGACAATATGGTTTTCTTACGTATACCATTGCTCGATTTACCTAACTCTAGCTCATGATAGAGCAATGCATTTTTATAGATACGTTTTATGTTTTCTTCTGATGAACCGTGTTTTTTCCTTTATATACTTTTTGAAATTTGAAATCAGTTCTATTGCGATATGATTTCTCTAAGAAAGTAAAAAGATTGACATGGATAGCTAGGGGTCAGCAAGAATAAGGCGGGTTCTCTTGAGATGTTAGCGGTTCGGAAAACACGACGGGTCATTAGTACATGATTAATTGAGTATAAATTATTACAAATTTATTTAATTTTTATGAAAAACTTGTATATGGAAAATATTTAGATAAAATTATTGCTTGGAATGTACTAACTGAAAACAAGTAAGGTGCCGTCCCAAAATGTAAAAACAAACTCAACCTATTGTTTCTTTGCTATACACTTGTTTTTATTTTTTTTAAGTCATAAACCTGTTTGTTATCTATATATTTTGGGTTTATAAAATTAAGAATGTTGTTGTAAAGGTGATGCCTGTACATTAAAAAAAGAAGAGTCAACGCAAATTTTACGTATGATAAGGATGTCCCTTTATTCATTGTGACATGTATGTTGTCCCTTTATTCATTGTGACATGTATGTTGTCCCTTTATTCATCGTGACATGTATGTTTTCGGCTTATAGCTTATGAATTACCACATGTATGTTGTATAACAGTTTAAGTATCTCGTTTTTTCTGAAATTATTACTTATCATTATTTCTTAGAATCTCTTTGGAAACAACTTTGTAACTTTATAATATATAATTTGTTCATATGTATCCTCAGATAACTACTTGATCTTCCATCGTTCTAAAAACAAACAGATCCGACCAAATGATAGTCACTAATCGTTTAAATTGCTACTATCATTTTGATCATATTTTGAGAGCCTAAGATTCTGAGAAACAGCTGATGAGAATCTAGGAAAGTTGGGAAACCCAACTTCTGACTTCTAGTTCATTTTCTAGATTTTGCAATTACCGTTCTCATAATCTAAAGTGAAAATCTAGACTGTCGGAGGAGTTTCTGACCGCTGTAGTTTATACTCCCTCCGTCCCAAAATAAGTGCAGTTTTAGCACTGTTCATATCCAACGTTTGATCGTTCATTTTATTTGAAAAAAATATGATTAGTATTTTTATTGTTATTACATGATAAAACATGAATAATACTTTATGTGTGATTAATTTTTTTAAATTTTTTCATAAAATTTTCGAAAAAGACGGATGGTCAAAACGCTAAACGCGGATATCTATGGCTGCACTTATTTTGGGACGGAGGTAGTAGGAAAATCTTCTAAGAGCATCACCAAGAGATACCCAATAAATCAATTCCCTAAATGACTTTTTAGAGATTTCATAATAGGATTTAAGGTTCTAAAATATCCTCTTTTCCAACAGATTACGTAAACATGTCTCTCTAAAATGAAAAGTGGGACCAGCTATGAAACTACCAACCGTTCTCATATATATAATGATGATGACTACGGGTGGAGCCCACCTGTCAGTCCCTTTTCCTTTCTTTTCTTCCTCCTCTGCATCTTCTCTCTCGTTCGCTTGTTCTCCCGCACATGAGCTAGTGGCGGCATGAATCGGTGGCCAGTAGCGGACGACCTCGCGACGGCCGGCGACTGCAGCAATCGGGGGCCAGTGGTAGACGAGCTTGCAACGGACCAGCGGGGTACAAATCGGGGGCCATTGGCAGAACAAACGAGCTGGCGGCGGCGTGAACCAATTCGTCGACGGACGAGTCACGACAGCTAGCGGCTGACGAACTCGCACACACAGCCGAGCAATGTAGCGAGACGCTTTGGCACCGGCGGAGGAACGAATCAAAGGCACGGTGGACGATCTTGGAGACCAGCCACAGCATGAAGTGGATCTCGGGCGGCGGCGCCGGGGCGCGGGAGGAGGCCGCGGCGGCTAGGGTTTCGCGAGATCCCGAGCCGGAGAGGCGCCGCTCGTCGTCGGGGAAGGAGGTGGTGAGCTCGGGGAACGGGTACGCGGAGCACGGGAGGAAGAGGAAGGACAGGGTGGAGGAGATGGTCGTCGATGTGGTCAGTGACCGCTGGAACAGCGGCGTGTGCGAGGATCACTTGGTCGAGAAGAGGTCCAAGGGCGAGGTGTTTGGGCCTGTCGATGTGGACAAGCTACCTGAGAAGTCCAGGGGATCAGGGGATGAATCAAAGAGGTCGAGTAGGCGTATGGTGTCTATGGATGATAGGGCTGAGGAGGTTGTGTCCAAAAGTGATTCTGGGAAGCGCCGCTCCGACAAGGATTTGGGGAGGAGGGAGAGTAGTGGGCAGTATAGGGATGACAGAGATAGGGAGAGGGAGAGAGATAGGGAGAAGGAGAGAGATAGGGAAAAGGAGAAAGAATGGGAGAGACAGAAAGAGCGAGAAAGGGAAAGAGGCAGGGACAGAGAAAGGGATAGAGATCGGGAGAAGGATAGAGAGAGAGAACGGGAGCGGGACAAAGAACGGGATCGAGAGCGTGACAGGGAGCGGGAGCGAGAGCGGGATAGGGAACGGGAGCGTGAGAGGCAAAAGGACCGAGAGAGGGAGAAGAAAGATTATGATTCCAAGCATGAGAGGTATGATGATGGCGGTGCTAAGAAGAATGGCTCCAAGGCAAGTAGGGGAGAGGAGGATGGTTACTCATACAAGAGAGATACCGAGATCAATGGTAAGGTCCTGGGCTCATATATTCTCTTAAGTGTTGATAAGGTTCCTGTGACCTGTGCAATGATATGTTCTATAGATTGCAGAACATTTTACTCAGCCTCGATACGTTTAGACTTGTTTTGCTGGAATCACATCACCATTTTAATTTCACAATGAGTTGGCCCAACAAGCATTGCATGCTGTGGAACTCCACAAGTTTTTTATATTCCTATGTGCAGGTTTTTTCATAAATTTCTTTTTATACTGTTGATCATCTTGTACTTCGATACATTTTGACTTGTTGGGTTAAGCAAATTGCTGAAAATGCATCCGTTTCAACCATAGAGACTATAAATTTATAATAGCCCTATTATGAGTAGATGTACATATTGATTGCTGAACTGGCTAAATTTTCACAACCAATTCGTTGAATTCAACTCTGATTCTCATTTGATATAAGTCAGTAGCTGAGTACATAATTTTGAGGAAACATATTTCTTCTAATCTCGTCTAGTACTTCTAACAGTAGTAATCAATGTGTATGTACAGAATATATTCTGTGAACAGTGAAATTTGTGCTCAAATTGCCAATTGTTGTTAGTATCTTCTTGTTCTCTTTGTTTCCTTTTATTATCTTCTGAATTATATCCTTTGGAAACAGCATCTGCAACAAAAGAGAAGTACAATAACGCCGAGAAGGACCTTGATAGACATAGCCGAAGAAAAGATGTTTCTGAAGATAAAGATAAGTGGCCTGCTGAAAATAGAGATGGTGATGATAGAAAAACACTTTCCAGATATGATCATAGTAAAGTTAGGAGCTCTAAGGAGCAAAGGTTTGATGATGATAAATATAAAGAAAAGTACAAGGATGATTATGAAAGGGATAAAAGACAGCAAGATGACAAGTGTCTGGATGAGCGGTTGACCCGTGATCATGAAAGTGATAGAGCTGATTATAAGAGTGCTAAAGACGGACACAGAACTTCCGAGAACCATTACAGAAAGGATGTAATTCAAGAACCAGATCATTATGATGATTATGGTAGTAGGTACAAAGAAAGTAGAGGGAGAAAAAGGCCTCCTGAGGAAAATGATGACCAATATGATTTGAAGCCTCCAAGTGCACGGGAGCAACGTGGCAGTGCTGATAAGTCTTCTGGGAGTGGGCGACTTGATGCCCTGGTTGAGAGAACGAGGTCTGACCATAGACATCCAGAAAATGTCGATTCTAGTCCGAATAAAGTCCATCCAAGAAGTTCACCTGGCCCAAATACTTATCATGACAAAGATCAAAATTGGTAATGCTTCCTCATTATGTTTTGCATCAAAATATTTTATCTTACTTAATAGGCTTCAGCATTGCAGTTGTATCTTAACTTAGATTACATATGTGAAAAAATCTAAATTTGTTTTAACTCGGCTTTGTCACATATCTTATCTTAGTGTTGTGCATATTGTTTTTCTCTTTGGCACTAGAACTTTATTGAGTAAGGAGGTTTGCTTTTTCCATGTAGATTTTTACAGTCAGCTATGATAATATTTTTTTTCCATTCTTACTAATTGCATATGTAGGTATTGCAAATAGTGTGGTTCATACAAAATAATGACCAATAACATCTTCCTGTAAATAAATAGAGAGTGGTTCTGTCATTTGTTGGTCAGCTGGTATCTTTCCAAGTGTGAACTAACACATTTCTGTTTCTGATGACGCCGCATGAGTATAGTTTTCTTGTCAAGTTCTCTGACTAAAGGTGTTTATTATAGCTTTTGAGGGTGAGAAATGGATATAATGATCTTCAATTCAAAAAGGATCTTATATGGGGTGAAATTGTTGAATGGGTTTTTAGGGGATCTCCTGTGAGGTATAGAGTTAATCTGTTTTCAGTTAAATTTGTTGGCCCTTTATTGAGGTAGCATTTATATTAGTCCAGAGAAAAAAAATGTTGTATTGGTTTACTGTCACTCTGTTAGTGGGTGTGAGAGCTTGATATTTCTCATGTATATGTGGTCTGGTTATTCAGCTCATTTTACCTTTGCAGATCAACTTGACTAGGGAAAACTATCAGGAATCCTTTAATTACATGATCCATGTTCTATATGTTGGTTTTTATAATGAGAACTGTATTTTTTTCACTTTAAGTAATTTTTTGTTTAGATCATATTATCTGCATTTTTTTACTTGATACTCTACATCTTTTAATAATCGAACGGTTGATCACTTGGTGTTCAGGCACGGATCTAAATTGACAGATCATGCTAAGAGAGAAATACCATATGACGAGAGAAATACTCGACCAAGGACTTCTTCTGGGAGAGAACGGACACCTGCTTCTAGACTGCGTGATAGGGATGCAGACAACTGGCCTTCAGAAAGGCTGAAACAAAAGGATGATCTCCAGTCACGTGACATGCAATTGGAAATTTCATCATCATTACAATATGATCGTACACCTAGGAAGGATGCACATCCTTCTCCAAAGCACTTATCTGAAAGATCTCCAACTGAACAAAGGTTTTCAGGAAGGCTCAGTGGTGGACGTAGTACTGATAATAAAGCAGAAAGAAGTGGCCTGACCAAATATAGAGATAGAGATGGTGACTCTGTAGAACGGTCAGTTCATCAAGACCGAACACCAGCTAAAGCTCCATACAGAGAACCAACACCTTCTAGTTCGTCCAGAGGTGGCCATTTTTCAGGCACTTCACCAAATCATCCACTGCCACCACCTCCAAGGCACAGAAGTGATGATTCTTCATTTCTGGGTTTGCATGATGATGATCGTAGGCCTCAAAGTGGAGACAGGAGGTTCCATCAGAAGAGGAATGATATGAGTTCTGGACGTGGGCATGGACATGCCTGGAACAATCCACCGAGCTGGCCTTCTCCAGTTGCAAACGGTTTTGTTCCCATGCAACATGGTGCGCCTGGATTTCACCCCCCTGTTCATCAGTTTTCTGCCCCACCAATGTTTAATCTCAGACCCCAAATGAAGTTGAACCAACCTGGAGTCTCATATCCTATGCATGAGTCAGTTGACAGGTTCTCAAACCACATGCGCCCATTTGGGTGGCCCAATCCTCTAGATGAATCATGCCCCCCTCACCTGCAAGTTTGGAATGGAGGCAGTGGCGTATTCGCCAGCGAACCCTATATGTATGGCAGGCAAGAGTGGGATCAGAACAGGCAACATAGTGTCAGCAGAGGGTGGGAGGCAACTGGCGATGCATTGAAAGGACAAAATGAATTGCATGAGCGTGAACCTTCTGTTACTAAAAAGGAGCCTGATTGTTCAGCAACGCCTGTTCCTGAGACTTCTACTGGGCAATACAATCTTAATTCTCGTATTGAACAGAAGGAGATGAACCAGACATTAGAGAAAAATGGAACGAAGGATGATCTGAAAAGCTCTTTTAGAAATACTGGAGGTCCTGGTGGGGCATCACTCATGACTTCTATGCCATCAAACATTGGTACTGCAATTTTTTCTAAAAGTTATTTGTCCAAAATTAGTGTGTCACGGGATCTTGTTGAGTCGGAGCTGTACAAAAAGTGCATATCCTTGCTGGCAGAATTTGGTATTGCAAATACTCCTCAGGTTGTTGGGACTGGACTTGTGCAGGTATTGACCTGGTCATTTGATGTTAGTATCTGTTCAGCTGATCTGGTTTTCCTGTTTTCTGATGATATTTATTACTCATTCCGCAGAACAATGGAGGCTTTGGGAAGATAAATAGAAAACTTGGAACCCCCAATCTGTTGGGTTCACATAACCTTAAAAACAAGAGTGATATCTTTCAGGCAAGTGTCAACTTATTCAATTTTTTTTTCAAGTATTCATCATGCAATACCCAAGAAGGAAATTCATTGCTTTTAGTTTCTCCTATTCTTACAACAATCCTGTGATCATAGCAATTATTAACCTTTACATGAGAATGCTAGTTAAATTTCTGTTCTTTTTATTTTTCACAACAGAGAGCTTTGGCCCTTCACAAGAATCAGACAGCAAAGATTGTTTCTCCTACCCACTCGATTCTCGAGACTGACAGGAAGACATACTTACCAGAAGATAATCATGATGACACACAAATGACTGACCATAACCTCGTCAAAGGAATTGCTTGTCGATAACTCTGAACCACATCATGGTGCTGATACCATGGAGAAAGAGTTACCATTGAGACAGGAGCTAGCTGGTGGCATTGGCGTGACATCTCCAGCAAGTATAGAACCTGGTAATGTGGGGGCACCTCCAGCAATTATTGAACCTGATGTAGGCATGGAGGATGTGGAACCACCAAAAATCGTAGAACCTGATGAAGATGCGGCACCTCCAAAAATCGTAGAACCTGATGAAGGCATGGAGGATGCGGCACCTCCAAAAATTGTAGAACCCGATCAAGGCATGGAGGAGGTGGCATCTCCAACAATCAAAGAACCTGATGAAGACATTGAGGTGGTGCCTTCAGGAACTGCAGAACCTGGCAAAGGCATGGAGGAGGTGGCACCTGGAGGAATTTCAGATCCTGAGAAAGGCATGGAGAATTTGGTGCCTCCAGGAATTGCAGAACCTGTCAAAGATGGCATGGATGATGTGGCTGCTCCATCTGCAGGGCCTGCTGCCGGCCTTGGGGATGGTGTGCCAGAAGTTACTGTTGAACTAGCTGATAGCGCGCAGGAGAAACCTCCAGCCATGGGAGAATTGGGTGATGGCATGGAGGTTATGCCACCACCAGTCACAGAAACTAGCCTAGGCAAGGAGGATTCTCCTCCCGTTCCTAGTTCTCCTGAAGTTCAAGAGATCGTCTCTGGCATGCATGCAGGCATTGAGAAAGGTATGGAAGGAGAGACTGATAATTTAATTGATGATAACCCTGGGGATGGTGAGGTGAACGCATCTAGCCTTGAGCTGGATGTTGCAAGTGGCGCTGATGATTGTGAAGCCTTGGTGGAGAGTAGGGTAAATTTAAGTCGGATACCTAATTCCCCAGAAAGTACACATTGAAACTCCTTTCATTTCATTTTTTTTTTTTTATTAACTAGCCATATGCCCATACGTTACAATGGGATCTAGGAACCAGTTTTCTCTTTCCTTTTTTTTTTTCAGTTTTGTGAGCAGCTTTTCTCGGATGTGGAATAGGTGGGAACTTAATGGTTTTTTCTGGGACATGAGATGGATAGAAACAGAAGGAGGACGACTCCTCTTTCATAGTAGTAGAGATAGAGTAGTAAAACATCTCTTAACAATAGAAGAGTAATACATATATACCTTCTCTGCCTCATAAATATACACAACCAATTAATATTGTACACATAAAGGAAAAAATAGTGATGGAACAAAACATTCCATATGTAACCACGGTATAATAGGAAGCTCTAGTGGGTATATAATTAAAAGGAATTGTCTATTTTTTCAAGTCACTCCTACAAACTTCAATCACTTTTAGACGATCCAGATCACATTAAGATTCATGCTAATACTTAACTCCCCACTTTATCTATCTCCTCTTTCTCCCCTCATGAGTTTCTCTTCACCTAGCTGGCGCCCGATGCGCTTCTGTCGCTCGTCGCAGTGCTCCTCCACTGCCTCATGCACCACTCCTCTCCTTGTCATCAGTCTTCGGTGCCAGTGTGACCCACATAACTAGCCTCCTTCCCTCTCAAAGACTGCACCGCCTCCCCTTCCTAATAACCATTATGAATCTCATGCCCTCATTTGCAACCCCGCCCACTACCCTCCTCTTACCCTGTGGCTCCGGTGACATTGCCACCACTGCCTCGCCACCTACTCATTCCATCGCCCCCATAGATCGACTGCCACCTCCGTCCCTATATAGCCGTCCTCATCATCCCCTACCCAACTTCCTTCTCTATCCGTAACCCAAAAATCTATGATTGTTTTTTCATAGAGAAGACAATGAACTTGTCACAAATGAAGAAAAGCGATGCTTGTGGTTGTCATTGCTAGTGTGTCACTTATCACCTCCCTTCATATCTTCTCCTTCTGGCCCCTTATCTAGAGGTTGAAGAAGATGCTCTGGCCATTAGATTTAGATAGCCAAAATTTCTTGTAATTTCAGTCACCTAATACCTACCGAGTACCATCTCAAATTTAGCTACCTTTAGAACTGAAAATCATCCTAAAATATATCTTATCATCTTAGCCAGTCATAACTATGCACCACTACACTTAATCTATTACATAGTATATTTATATAGACATAATTATTTTTTTTCAAAAGCAGTTAATTTTATAGTTAAACGCTTTAAACTTGGTACAAATAGAGACATGGTTTTATTGGATTGTTTCTCCGTACACTAGCTCCGCATTGGCCGAGTTGCCGAGCAATAATGAAAGGCTCACGCTATCTTCTCTTGGGAAATCATTGCATTGCTACCTGGGCAGGCTTTCTGCCACTCCTCACTCATTCATAGGCCATCACTTCTGTCGGGTCATGAAAGTGCGCAATTCATTCTCAGCCGTATGCACTGACTAGCCACCCAGCTCATCTGAAACTGAAAAGTGTGTGCAATTCATTTTCATCTGAAAATTTATTTAACGGCTGATAAACTAAAGGGATGGCCGATATTTGATAGAGTTGACAAAAAGACGTGTTCATTTGATGTTATATTTAAATAACCTATTAGCACATGATTAATTAAGTATTAGCTATTTATTTTTTTAAAAAAATAATATAATTTTTTAAAAGCAACTTTCATATACAATTTTTAGTTTTTTAAAAAACATACCATTTAACAATTTAGGATGCGTGTGCATGTGGAAAACAAGTGAGTTGGGAAAACTAGAAAATGTACTCTACTTTTTGACGTCATCGTTACCGGGATTATCGTTACACGTGGATAACCGGTGTTATCGTGATAACCGATTGGTAACTGACAAATTTCCAAGAAATCTCGTCAAATATCCATTTGAATTATCACTGGACTTTTGTTATTGCTACCCGTCGATAACGAAGAAGGGAAGCATCAGCGCTAATATTAACACAAAAGCACTACACCACTACCTTCGCCACTACTTTCGCAGACATGATCGAAATGCGGTACACTAGAAAGCTAAGATGGGGGCAAAATTTTTTGCATTAGAAAAGAACGACTGTAATCGATAAATTAGTGCCATTTACAGGGATGGAAGCTCGCGCTTCTGAGCTATAGCTAAACTTATTTTCTAAATGCTATGTTAAAGAATGGGGAAGCAACAAAGAACAAGGTAAAGCATATACCATCAGCCAACCCAGAAAAAAGAAAGAAAGAAAGAAAGAACAGTAAACTAATGGCCAATTTGACATCTACAGTAAACTAATTCATGAATTTACGACAGTTAGCCGTTTGGCAGAGGCAAGGAACTTTGCGATCATCAGCCTCGTCAGGGTCAAATAGGTAGTCATACCTAAATTTAGACAGCAAACACATGGTTAGTCATTATGTACTTCCTTTCTGAGTTGCAGCTATGCTAAGATAAAGAAATAAGCTTTGTATTTTGCAACATACGTTAGCTCTTCGCCGGCAGAGACATTTTTCTTGGCGATTAGGACAATACGGCTCTCGTCATGCCCCACACTCATAATCCTTGCATAGCAGTTTGGCGTGCACTGCAATAAAACACGAAAACATCATATGCGCGTCTACTATTTCAGAAACTAGAGTGGGATTGGGGGTATATATGATCCTTACAGAATGATTAATCAAGCGTGCCACGTTTCCTTTATCTGTGGCATCAACGACTACTGCCTCGCTGATTTTGAAAAGCTGAGAATACAAAAGACAGCAATAAGATGCAATTAATATTAGGCGAATTATAAGATAGGGATACCATCATAAATTTCAAAATAAGAGTCTGTCGTATGATTACTAATGCCATGTGTATCTTCTACATACATACGATAGCTGATTGAAAGGTACTTCCTCCGTTTCGTATTATAAGACTTTCAAGCATTGCTCATATTTATATATATGTTAATGAATCTAGACTTATATGTGTGCCTAGATTCATTAACATCTATATAAATATGGACAATGCTAAAAAGTCTTATAACCTGAAACGGAGGGAGTATATCACATATGAAACTATTCAACCCTTTTGTAGAGCTAATCCAGTCATACCCCCATAGTATTAGCTTGGATGATGAGAAAAAAATATCAGCAAACTAAGCTACCAGTAAATGCATCAAGTTCTTAGTCATGGCCATGAATTGTATGCTTATATATAGATGGTGATATTTCACAGAAACATTCGCACTCATCAAATACATCAGACCACCAATCAAGCAAAATGATATGGAAAATGACTTACATAACAATCTTTGCCTTGTACACGATATTGTTCTTCCCTTAAATCAGCAACACTTCGTCTGACCTGCTCACCTCTATACTCGAGCACCTGAATAAAAGGTAGAAACAGAACAACACCATTACAGTCGAGCCTGCCAACATTTAGGTGCCACATTCCTAAAAAGCATTTGCATGGCATACAATAGTTCTGTTAGTAAGTACCATTTCTCCTTCTTGAATGCCCCTACGAGCAAAAAGTCCCCATCTATGAATTCCTGACCTACCAAAGCATACTCTGGTATGCTCTGTTTTCTGAAAGAAACAATGAAAAAACTAAATACATATATTATTGATATAGAAGGTATAGAGATTAGTAAGGCTTACCTGCAGATAGTGTAGACGCTCCTTAAAAGTAGAAAAGGATTCTGGATCCCTCTCTTCCTGCAGAGAAGTATAGACTTGTTTACAAGAAAAGCTGACTTAAGGATTGACACAGTTATCTAATAAATCACAGAATTACCCTAGGTGGATTCAAAGTGTCGATTTCATCCCATCGATGTTGACAGGATCCCCTTACACGGTGTGCAATTGCTCCCTCCCGAGATCTCTGCATGTCAATCAAGCCAACAGTTCCTAGTTACAGACCAACAGGCCCACATATACCATAACATAAAAAAAAGCATCTTTATAAAACATCAGTACAAACAAAACTTAAGATCCTCATGTAATTGATGTTGGAATGCTGCTACAATGTAAGCATGCAACAACCAACAGTCAAGATCCTGTACTAGCGTTACTCATGATTGGACCAGGTCGCATCTTTGGGGACAAATCTCCTTTCATGAATGAAGCACAGGCAATATTTCATCTTCTAGTGCACCTACTCGGTACTCGCTCTATTTTGCATAGAAATAGCATAAAATAACAGTAATGTCCTCTAAACTACAGCGTGGAACTTTTTTTGCAACAGTCACTTATGTTGGCATGCTAAAATGCTAGTTTTACGACTTCTTTTCTAGCAGGCATAAAGTTGCATCAAACCTCTTTCAACTAAAACATAAGGCATTTTTATTAAAATGTTAAATCATAATCTAATACAAGAGCATACCTTTAGCTCTTTCTTAACATAAAACCGACATCTTGCTGCAGATAAGTTCTCTGAAATTTCAACTTCTGACACTGAATCCTTGGGAAGATCTTTCCTAATCAGCCTTGAAGCAGCTACAGTGCCATTGCTCTGAACAAGTTTTTTTGAAGAGATAGTTCCAGCAGGAGTTTGAATTATCAAAACATTGTCAGGATTAGGGGCCCTGCACAGAAATGTGGAGTCAGATACTTGCAAACTCTCCATAAGATGAAAAGAGCAAACTAAACTATGGATTCTAAACAAAGGCACCTTATTGTCAAGTGTTTGAATTATCAAATTATTGATTCTAAGCAAACTAAATATGATGCTAAATTGATGCGGAAAGCTAAATGCTTCACTACTGCATTCAGAAATAAAACCATTACCGATGATGAGCACAATATGAAATCTTGTTTGTTGTCTGTTTGCCGTTTTTTTCCAAGCAGCGTATCTGCATCCATGAAAAACAGAGTATGTAAAGACTGAGAAGAATAAAAGATGCAAGCAAAATTGAATTACAAACTCCAACACACTCATCAACATAAAAGTTATCAGCTGGTTATAGTTAATGTTAGTGTACCTCCATCCTATAGCCTGCCCTTGATGCACAGATGGCATGGTAATAAGTTGAGCACCTGTAGCACTGTGTACACGAACCATGTATTTGCCTACAAATGACACACATCTGGAGCAATGGATGAGAATAAGCAGAATTAGAGTTTTGTAGTTCAACTTCAATATACAAGACATTTTAATATTTGTTCAAGATTAATCTTCTTAAGACACTTAATATATCATCCAATTATACTACCTTCATGAATAGCAAAGGCGTAATATTCAATATCCCAATAGCAGGTTCCATCAGCTCATCACTAGCAAAAGCAACTTGTGGCTGAAACCATGCACATGTCACATGTACCCACAAGTTATCAACATTTGTTGGCTTCAGTGCACCACCTAAAAAGTACAGAAGTCACAAAAAACCAGGTTAGTGAATAGTTATTAACAGCTACTCAAATATAAATATATTTTTATTAGATAAAAAGAAAGCTGAGTCAACAAACTCATTCTAGTCTGGTGTGATTCAGTATTAGGTAAATCTAAATATTCATGCTACTAGTTGAGAAGGGAAGAACAAACAAACTGAACAGTGAACTTGTATATAAACATAATGTCAGTAATGTTGTTCAGCTTAACGGACTAAGGCTTGTAAAACAAAGCTGTATACACAATTATTATTATCTGTTCACTGCTCTTAATGAAGGGCAGGTTTATGGAATACTTTTGAAACATATATGTCAGTGGTATATACCTTTTACAGGGCAAAGACAACACTCCCTTTTTTGATCAGGTGTTTCACAAGCCCTACAAACCCATGAGGTGAAGTCTTGCTTTCCCCTCACGCCATAGCATTCCTGATGAACTGCTATCTGGCATCTGAATGTGAATATTGTTAGTCAAGTTCAGAGTTTGTTCCATATTTCAAAATGATTTCACAGTTAAGAAAAACATTTCTCGTAACAAAAACTTAACTACCTGTTACAGATTACAATTTTGTTGTAATCCCAGTCTTCAACCCATCTACAGACTGCACATCTTTCTGTTGTCCATTTTACATTTACAGTATCATATGGTTCTGTAAAATGTAAATAAATTTTAACTCCATCAATCCAATTCCCTTGTGAGAAGGATCATTCAATACTACAGGCAACTTGGAAGATCTAAATTGAAGTTGAGTTACCACTTAGCAAATCAAGAAGCTTTTGTTTCTTCATTTTCTGAGAGGAGCGCTTTGCAGGATTTGTGGAACATGAACTTGATTGATGCTGCTCTATCTGTAAATGAGAGTGTTTCACAATTATGCACAAGCAAACATAAGTACAAAACAATGAAGGCCTACAAAGCATATGTTAAAAACACTATTAAGAGCACTATGTTGAGGGTACTGAACGCACCCATTTTCCAAACGGCATAAGCGTGTCCTTGATTTTAATACTTGACTTCCAGTTTTTACTTCTGCAGCCAGCATGGCGTTCCCATTCATTGAACAAAAATTTTTGTCCCTTGCAAGGACCACAATGGCAAGAAATTCTGCAAAAAAGGTTTTACAAATGACATAAGTAGAATCAAATATACAAGAAATGAACGCCAGAATTACATCATGGGATAAATGCAATAATACAAACGGATGAACATGAGTAAGTACAGTAAGATGGGTAAGCAAAAAAAGGAAGGGATAAATCATGTAACTAATAGACCATTAGGTCATATAAAGCACTACAAACAAAAGAAGAGATGGTGCTGCATGCATGTCATAAATGATAAAATATATACAGTTAACATAAATTGGTGCTTACAGTTCAAGATCTCGTAGGTAAGTTCCTTCCATGTCAAAACAGATAACTGCAACTTTGTCAGGCTTGCTACTTTTCTGTGTGGAATTGTCAGTTCTGTTTCACAAATGAATTATAGATATCACTCTTGAGTCAATAAATAGAACCTTTCAATACAGAAATGCCACAAAATAATGGTTCTAGACTTGTGCCCCACCTATGTTCACAAGATTTTGTCTTCTTGCTGGACAGATTTGAGTTCTGTTTAACTCTACAATAAGGGCAGGAATAACTGTTGTCTCGTAGATCCTATAGCATTAAATCGTGAGCATGTTAGATATTCACCTAATAAAGCACTGATGATGCATTTGTTTTTTAATTATGAGAAAAGCACAACCTTGAGGTTGCTGCACTTTTTGTCACATTCTGCATGAACCCAACTTTCACAGCCATGACAACAAACCTGAGTAAGCACTTTCATCATCAGATTTGCAGGGTTGGAAACAAGGAGATAAATCTATTGCTTTAATAAGTGCATACTATCTTACCCATCTTCCTCCACATTTATGTTGCCAGCTTTTCAAACATACACCACAATACTCTTTGGACCGCAGTATCTGCAGGTACAGAAAGTAGAGTAAGGACTACATTATCCATGTTAACTGTTTATCATTACCACCATAACATAAGCAATCAAGTAGTTTTGCCATATGTACCTTAGCACACTGTCTGCAAGCAAGTTGTTCCATTACATACACCATCATGCTTGGGTCTTTATTTGGAAAGCAATTTCCACAACTCTCACATTGAAGTGCTCTTTTGTAACGCTGTGTACAATGTATGAAAAAACATAATTAGTTCAACAAGTAATGCATGACTCGGCACTTCAAATGCAATATTTTGACAGAAATACTGAAGTTCCACGTTAATCTTGAGTCAATTAAACATTGGTATTCCACTTTACAGAAAAATCCTGGATAGAATCATTCTGTTCGTGTGCACAATAACTTTATGAGCTAGTGCTTATTTGTTACAATATTTCACTGTGTTACTTTACTTTTCAGGTTTGAGAAATCATTCTAATCCAGGCTGAGCTACATAATAAAACCCCTATTCAGCCAGAGAGTGTTACACCATAAACTTTTTCATCAAATTTGATAATCAAGTTAAACACAATATAAGATTGGACGTATAAAATTGGTTGATGGTTGAAATTTAATGTGCACACGCATTTACATAGATGTACATTAACTAGCAAAATCTAACACACGCATTTACATAGATGTACATTAACTAGCAAAATCTATCAGCTTGCCTTAATTTGAGACTGGCACTCCAGCTCATTTGAGCCAGTCACTTCTTCTAAATCAGCTGGAAAAGATTGGCACACTGCAGGCTGTCCTGTTGTGTTGCCATCCATTGGAACTTCGAAGAATCCCTGATCAGCCAAAAAGGCCTCTTCTAACGCCCTCTGGAAATCACCAGGTTTGCAACTGCTTAGTTCTGTCTGCCCTTGAAATCTGAAACATGATATGAAATGGAAATATGCTATTTATTAGCACACACGGCAGAGGCACTATCTGCCGTACCGCACATTTACTCCCATTTTTACCACTAAAAATGCCTTTCCTAAAATGTTTTTACTTTTCAAGAAACATTATATTTGTTATAGGCATAATTCATGCCAATCGTATAAGTAATTATTACTTACCGGTCCATGTAGTCCACAAATGGAAATATCCCTCCTTGCCTCACCCAGATGAACTTCTGCAACCCGCCATATTGTCAAATCATTATTCAGAATAACCTCTTAACAGAGAAAAGAGGCGCCAATTAGAACCAGAACATAATAATCATTATATGTACCTTCTCATCACCGAATTCTGCAGCCCAGCCGAACAGCATCACACAAAGCACAGCACCGCTGCGTGGCTGTGGTGGTAATGCCTGGGCAGCAGCTGGCTGTGCTGGATCGACCACCACCCCCGGCCACACCGGCTGCCGCTTCCCGAGCCTTGCCCACACAATGTCGCCATACACAAAATCATTCCTCCAGTAAGATAGCTCTTCCTCCTCCTCCTCCTCCTCTTCTTCCTCTTCCGCCTCCTCTTCCTCGTCCTCATCCTCATCCTCATCCTCATCATCGTATTGCCTTTTCATCAGTCCCTTTCTATGGTAATAGCTGTATGGTTCACCGTGTACAGAAGTGACCGTGCTGAGGGACATGGAGTACTTCCTGGAGGCAACAAAGTTGTGGCCTTCCTCATAATCATCATCGCCATTTTCATCTAACTCTGACATTGTTAGACTCCTATCAGCAATTGCACCTTTGCGATATAACACCTCGCTTTTGGGCACTAGCTGCACAGCCTTGGCCGGAACAGGTGGCTTCACCGGCTTATCCTTCTTCCAGGGGTCGATGAGCACCGAGTCGTTGAACCGCGAGGGCAGCACCTGGGCCCTCCCGCGCGACGTGCGCACCACCGGCGGCCGAGACGCCGCCGCGGCGGCCCGCGAGGCAGTGGCCGGGGACGCGACCTCGGCCTCCTCGCACCAGCGGAACCCGAACGCGGCGTAGGGGATGCCGGCGACGGGCACGTCGCCGAGCAGCTCCACGGGGAAGAACTCGTCGCCCCTCCGCCTCTTGGGCCGCCGCTCGCCGCCGTCCCCATCGTCCTCCCCGGCCCGGGCCGCCCCGGCATTGCACCGCCTCAGCGAGAGGATCTCCGACCGCTGGCTCCGCTTAAAGATCATCCTCACCAACCCCCCAAATCCCCCACGCCGCCCGATTCCGACCGCGGGGATCACACGGCGCGCCCTCTCCCTGCGAATTCGGCGAAAGAACTCCCCGCCCACCGCAAGAGCAAACCCTAACCTACCCTACCTTCGCCGCGCGCGGCGTGCTCGGGGGAATTGGGGAATTCGCCTCTCCCCCTCCTCCCCCCACCTCGCGGATGGCGGCGGCGCAGCGGAGGCGATGGGAGCACGGAAGATGCAAACCTGGATTGGGAAGAGGAATCGGCTTCGGTTGGATTTCCCGATTTTTTTTTTTTGTGTGTGTGTTCTTGGTGTGTTCTAATGGTTTTCCAAGTCGTAGGGGGGGCGAAGAAGAAGAGGAGCACGCAGCACGACTCGGTGGTAAAAAAATAAATAAATAAACGAGATTTTTTTTCCCCTTGGAGCCTTCGTGCAGCTGAGGGGTTGAGGCGGAGAGGAGGAGGGGAAGCAGCAGATGAGGCCGCCTAGGAAGGTGGGTGCCGTGGTGGATAGGGGGGGTGTCACAATTACATGGAAGAAGAAGTCGTCGTCGTCGTCCTCGTCGTCTTCGTGGGGGTTGCCGTTTAGATTTGTTGCTGCTCGTGGCCGTCGCCCATGGAGGTGGTGGAGGAGTTGTGAACTGGTGCTGTGGATGGGTACGAGTTTGGAGGTTGCATTTTTTCGGCGTCGTGGCAAGCCAAGCTAACGCGCAAGATTTGTGCCCTTTTTTTGTTTTTTTTTTGTTTTTTTTTTTTTTTTTGGTTTTTGGGATTTGGGGGTCTGTGCTATGGACTTGGTTTCTGGATTTGAATTTGTGATCTTGGGAGTTCGATTTTGTGGAGATGGCTTGATTTCGAGAAATTTGGGCGTAGGGTTTGGAGTGCTTGGAGAGAGATGGAGGTGGCCATGAACAAGTTGTTTGTGATGTGCGTGCGCAGCAGCGCACGCGAGTTGGTTGGGGTGTGATGTGTACTGATGCTGGTTGGGAGGGGGGAGAGAGCCTGGGCTGGGAGGGGCTCCGCTCCGATTTGGTAAGTTCAGCTGCTAGTCTGCTACTGCTGCTGATGTATCGGTGATGGGATTATGGACGGACGATGATTCCGACGGCTCGACGGGAGCAGGAGGCCGCCTGGTCACGGCGGAATTTTCCCCCCTTCTTGTTGTTTCGTGTTCGAGGATTTGGTCCCGAGTCCCGACGGTGGTGGTGCTTCGTGTAGGCTTTTGTAGCCTTTGTGGGATTGGGAGCCATGGAAATTTTTGTTCATGGATTTCTCAGCTTGGTCGATCTCCTCGGCACGTAAATAAATTTAGTCGTGCAGGGGGTGATTCGGGTGAAGGGGCGCAGGCAGGCTGTAGATCCCGTCCGGGGCACCATCTCATGGAAGCGTAGATGCAGCAAGACGAAAGTGTCAATTTGAGCTATGTGCCTATGTCTATCCAAAGCAAGACGAAGGAATGATTCCAGTTTTTTTTTTCCTCTCCGTCGGGTAGGTTACCCGTCTTCGTGCTCGAATCTACGTGCGCATGTCTTAGCCGGAGAGTTGCGCGAGAGAAGAGAAGCCGATCCCCTCCCCTTCCCCGCCGTGCATTCGTGCCGGCCCCGTCGGATTCCGGCCACTACTCCGCCGGAGCTCGGCGACCGCCGCTCGGCGAGCCACCAAGCGTGGCATCGTCGACACGTACAGGATTTGCACGATCCTCCCAAGTTCTCCCCCGTGGAGCAATTCGGTGGCTGGTGCGGTGAATCGGCCTCGTCAGGTGGTTCCGACGACGAGTCGTACGGAGCCAAGGAAGATTCGCTCCTGCGGCAGTGTGATTCTCACGGGTCATGTGCGAGTTTGGGTGGCTCGCCCAACGCCCCAACTCACGGGCTCTGCGTCTCGGGGTCGTGGCGAGAAATGATGGCGATGCCTCTGTAAATTTTGTGTTTGGGTTTCTCGTTCCGTTGGAGTTTTGGTCTGTTGTCTTCGCTGGGTTCCGGATTCTGTTTTCTTTTGCCTTTTCTCGCAACGCTGGGCGATATGTGCTTGGGAGTTTGATTTTTTAAAGGAATTTATTTTGATGCACAGCTACTCCTACCTGCGTTTGTGCTGGATGAGAGAGACAGAGATGAGATGGAGGTGGCTTCCATGAACAAGTTTTGTGCAGTGCAGAGATGGTGTTAGTGCCTTGGTGAGGATGGTGTTGTCACGAGTAATTAAGGTGGGGTGATGCACTGTTGCGAACTGCAGTATCCAGAGGAGTTTTTCATTAATCTGGGGAATTCAGCTGCTGCTGATGTTGTCTCGATGGGGGGGGAGAACGACGGACGCTGATTTTCGCCACCTCGACGGAAGCAGCCGGAGCTCACGACGAATTTTTTCTCTCTGTTTTCTTGTTCTTGATCCTGACTGGCTGACTGCACTAGCAAAGGAGGAGGATCGATTCGACATGGGAAAGGATTAAATCTACTAGTCCTCTCTCTTTCTCTTTTGTTTATTAAGCCACCTTAATTGCAGACTCGCAGTCAACCATTCATGGTTGATTACTTGATTGTCCGGCCACAGATCCAGCGGCGAGCGAGAGAGGCGTTCCACCGTTGCGTGCGTATCCGTGTCGTCTCCGGCCGCGATTCCGCCGGGCGCAGGCCCCGTCTCACGACACGTTCGATTTACCGTGCGGAACGCCGGGTTCTGACGGTGATTCGGCGCGCCACTTCGTCGTATTCCTATTCCAAGCGGCCTTGGCTCGTGCGGTGCCCTTGAATTGAATCTTCTCGCTGCGGTTGCGGAGCACTTCTCGCGAGAGCCCTGCGTGCGGTGATCGTTTTTTTTTTTTTTAACTCTCTTTTTGGTCCTCCTGTTTGCAACATTGGTGCCATGTTCACGTGGGGACGAAGACGAAGCTTTGCTCTGCTGGATAGGATCATAGGAGGAGGCCTATGGAGTAATAAGCGCCTATGGCTATGAGGTGAGGCGATGGCCGTTTTTAATAGTGGTAGATGCGAATGGCCCATTGGTTACAGTGAGTGCGCCCAGCTTTCACCTTAGAGCAAGTTTAATAGTACAGCCCACTACTAACTCCAATTTATCTATAACCGATCTAATAGCCAATTCATACAATAGTTGCTTATTATACTACTAACATATGGTCCCACCTGTCATACACGTATTGTGTCTTGGAGTTCGTGCTGCAGCTGGCTACAGATCTATAGTCTGCTGCTTTTCTCTCTCATCTTTTATCTTATTAAAATATGTTTATAGTTGGCTAATAGCCAGTTATTGTACCTGCTCTTAGGTCACCGCGACGAGCAATTCTAGCATGCTTTCTGCGTATTTCGTGGCCAGGTGCTCCACTGAATTGCTGTGTGTCAATTGCTCTAGCTCGTTGCGGTCAGTCCAATCCATCGGTAGTTCGGTACAGCCGAGTGACGGGTTCAGCCAAGCCAGTTCGTTCTCAAGGGCGATTTTTCTTTTCTGTCTTTCGTGATTAACGGCTTGGTGCCCCAGCTTGGAGTAATACACTAATCGTGTCTGCGTGTTGCAAGGCGTATGCGGCGGGCTGGCAGCACCGGCTATTCTTGCCGATTCAGCCGTGAAATACCTTTGGGTGCAGCTGCCTGTTAAGTATGTGTGTCAATTGCCAGGTGCCTTGCTGATTCAGTGCTCTTCGTCTGAGTGACGAGTTCAGTTGGGGGCTAAACGAGCATAGCATCATCTTGTTTCTACGCTACACGTATGCCTTGGGGAAGGACGATTGCATATGCGTGCACATGACAACTGCAGTTGTTGCGCGACGCCGCCGACGCCAAGCACCGCCCGGTACCGGAAGGGAATCGGAGCACCAGAATTTGGGTACAGGAATTGAGGAAGAAACAGAAATTTGGGGGAGAGTTTAGTTCGTTCGTTCATTAATCCCCAGAGTGAACTATGTTTTCTTCTTGTACGCAACGCCCCACAAAGGCTCGCGGGGAGCCCTAATACACGACTAGTCGCGCGGCTCCCCTGACGCGCGATTAGTACTAGTAGTACTAGTCCAGTACTAGTACTACTACTGTTGTTATACTACTAGTACTAGGGATAAAAAAGATAGGTTGACACGGCCAATCGGGTTGATATAGGACTATAAGGTATCTCTTCGAAAACGATATTCGGTTGGCCAGGGATTATATTTATCAGTTAAACTATTCAGTGTCGATAACAGTACGACGCTGAAAGAAATTAGGAAAAAAAATCAAATGTTATAGATTCCTAGAATTAGAATTAGTTTTAAATGGTATTTTTAATTCCTAGTTGTCAGTTATGAAAATATGACATGCATCATCCAGATATATGGCACTTGATAGGCCGGCTGGCCGAGCGACTCCTAGGCCTGATAGAAGCACATGTTTGCTTAATCCTACCTCGCGCTAACTTTCACCGTGCAATGCCATGTCACACAGTTGAGTTGTGATTCAAGATTGTTTTGTTGGTTTTGCTAAAACAACATCATGCGCTATCATATGATAACCACTGCGTCATCCACGCATAGGTGGCTCAAGGGCGAAACCTAGTCGCCGCCATGATGTCCTCTCTTCTGCCTCACTATCGCTGGAGCACACCGTTGGAGAACCGAGCGGCGAGGCCAAACCTCACCGGAGCTCTGCCTTTGGCACGGGAAACACATCTGTGTAGTGTGTGTCGCACAGGGAAGGTAGCACGACGGGAGGCCGACATGATAGCAGGGAGGTTGGCACAGCCGATGGCAGCAGGAGGTTGGCGTGGGCAATGACAAAGAGGCCGGCGCAATCGGCAATAGCAGGCGATCATTATGGGTGAGATAGTGCAGGTTGGAAATCGTGGCAGCACCAACGGCGGGAGAGGCACCTGGTGGTGGCCAGCTGTATCGATGACGAGCAAGATGCGGGCGGTGCGAGAGACGATGTTGTGGGCTGCGGGAGGCAACTTTTGAGGTGTGAGAGACCCGATGAAGGCAAGTTTGGGCTAGCCGGCGATATAGGCTGGTGCGGGAGAGAGTGCTACAGGCAAAACCCTAGTTTAGGGTTCCTTTGAAATTGAAAAGAACTGTCTTTTCTATATACTTTCCCCGTTCTATTGCGCCGGCAACGAAGACGTCTTTAGGCACTGTGACCCTCTTGGAGCGTTGTCGAGCAGTCACACACCACCTCCTTGACAGGACTCTCTGAGTGAAAAGTTAGTCTAGTTAGATGGGTGATGGTGGCGCCTAAGGTGTCATGACCTCCATGGAGGCATTGCTTAGGAGGTCTTCATTCCGCGCAAAATGCAAAAAACTGGACCAGTGGTGACCCGAGCAACCCTTCTGCTCACCAGTCCGACGGTTGAATCGTGGTTTGATAGCACATATATACAATGTATATTTTCTCTGGAACACAAGTGAATAAAGGAAGGATGACTATAGCCAAGTACTCTCAGTGCACAGACCCACGTTCAAGTCCCCATGCCACAACTCTTCTCAGTGATTTTTGTTAACAAAAAAGAAAAAAAACAGGCGCCTGGGCCTGAATGCAATGGATTGGCCCTTACAGTAGAGTGAGGGATGAGTGGGTCTCCTTCTCTCTCGCCCTCTCCCTCTCCTCAACCCTATATGTGAGGATAATCGGAAACTCATCGACGATCTTCTATGTGGAGTTGGTGTTTGGCACGGCATTTTCACACCCCCCCTTGAGGTCTAGCATTGATCGGTCATGCTTAGTAGTGGTTGGCTTGGTACTAGTACCTTCTTCTAGGTTATATAAGGAGCTACCAGCTTACGGTGGTGGGAGGTTTGTTTTGTTTTTTAAACAGTCCGCAGTATCGTCGCCGGTGCTCCGCTCATCCCCCGGGGTTGGTTTGGGTAGATGCATAGGGGGTTCCTAGTTGGCGTGTGTGCGCCAGGGGCGCACATTTGTATTAACTACGCTATTAGTATTAGATAATTATAGTTTAAGATAATGATGATAGTAGTTAGGATTTTCTTTTTTTCCATGAGATTTTTTTAGCTAACAAATTAAAAAATAAATCTATATCTGAAGTTAAATTTTTTAAAAATGTTGAACCCAGATTTGAAAACTTTTAACTCGAAATTTGAAAAATTTAAAGTCAAATTTTGAAAATTTTCAACTTGAGATTTGAAAACTTTCAACTCGGATTTGAAAACTTTCAAATTTAAAAAAATCAAAAAGTATTCAAAAATATAAAAAAAACGCCGAGGGGAGGGATGCCAAAATAGGGAGAAAAATCGGGCCAAAAAAGGGAAAAAGTTGCGCAAAAAAAAGAGAAAATAACGCAAAAAAAGGGAACGCGAAAAAAAATCACTAAAAAAAAGAAAGGGACACGTGGCTGGTGGAGGGGCGCGCACGCCAATTAGCAAAACCGAGATGCATAAGCAGCGGGGAAGAGACATACTAATTCACAACAAAAGGTATGAGCTTTCTTGGGTTAATTTTCTTGCGAAAGAGTGGTTTCCTAAGATGATTTCAGACACTAGATTCCACCACAATGCAAGTTATCTAAAAAAACATTCTTAATTGTTCCATCTCCATGAGTTTTCTTTGGTTAAGTTTCCTGCAAAATGAGTGGTTTTCTACTATGATTTTAGACACCAGATTCTACCAATAAATAAGTTATCTGGTAAAAAATACATTCTAACTTTATACACCACAAAGACCATCTCAACGTCTGAACTCTAACTATATCATCAAGCTAACAATGGAACCTAGAAACTACTCCCTTGCGGCCTCCGCCTCCTCGTCGCTTAGCCGGCAGAAGCCGACCGAACTCCATTAAGAGACGGAGTAAATGGTCTTTTACAACGGTTACAACTAGCTGAAACAACTCGTCGTGCTAAAGGCATAACTCGCAGCCACTACTTAGATTACAGTTTTGAGTGCCTTCTCATCGTTATCTCCCACAACTGGTTTGAGCGCCTCGAAGATGGAGATGTAAGAAGCTATACATGATAGAATCACGGAGGTAATGTTAGCTATCTGAAAGAAAAAAGAATAGTTAGATCCATTACTCAACAAAATACTCCAAATTCAGAACTTTCCAAATCGACAGAATAATAAAAATATTGTTATACCCTGAAATACGTGTGGTCATAACAATAGATGCAGTAGCCTGCCCAATACAGCGTGAAACCAGCCTCCAAGGTGCGTATGTAGACAACCAACTTCCTTCTGTTTCTGATTCGAGGAACCTTGGCATCAGGTGCCTGATCTTGACAAATGAATCGATTGCACTGGGGGAAAGAATGGTAACACAAAAAGTACACACTTAATTCTAGTACATTTCCAAAAAGAAAAAAAGATGTTCCCTTTTTTAATTTTATTTCGACACTTAAGTACAGTGACATCAAACCATCAAGGTCTCATACTTGAAATGTATGCACTATATATGTGCCAGCTCCACATGACATGAAAATAGTCATACAAAATATTGACAATTGACAATGTCAATAGAACCGTATATTTATTTGGTTTGTTAAAGTGTTGCATTGCTGATTGCACTTTGGTAAAACTGATTTAGTTGTGCAATCATTTACCAAAATGGTAACTCTATCACTAAAATAATAGTGCAATTGATTAGCAGCGACAAAAACAATTATGCATCAGAAATACAACTTCCAGAGGAATGCGTGAGGTTCATACCAGGTCACCATATGGGAGCAGCGAAGATGCCACCTGTGTCAGGGTGGCCAATGCAGATATGGTATTTGCAATTTTATGTTCTCTCTTGAGATGTCCAAAAACTCCCACATCCAGCAATAGAATGACGATGAGCAACATCGATAACATTGTGGTGTGGCATACCTAAAAACTTCACAACGTTAAAGCCAAATCCAGTTTACTCACCTACAATTTGTTATGTATATGTTTGAAAAGCATTACCGCATCACTCATAACACCACTCGGGCTCCACTTGAAAACTAGTGATGTGCCATAGATGATAAGCCCAGCAGAATAGATAGCCACAGCTGGAGCACCAACAATTTTTCCATTGGCTCCATCTAGTTGGCATAGGGAAAACGATAGCCACGCAAGAGTTGCCATTCCTGTTTTGATGAAGTCGGTGTTGGTGTAAACAATCTTGAGAGCATTCAGATTGCTACCGGTACTCCAGTGGACCACGAAAGGAGTAACGTAGGTTAACATCGATAACAAACCGCCTTAGGAATAGAAAAGAATGGTTAGCGACATATTAACAAAGGGAAATCATTCACATTGTTGTAAGCCAAGTTAAAATATTATAAATAATATCTTCTAGAGGAACACATTATATTCATTCAATATTATTATCTAGTAAATCCTACAAACTTTAGATACTTTGCAAAAAAATTATTATAAACTTACATATTTATTATTTAAGCTCGTGCATCAAGTAATTGAGTTCACATCCTCTACCATAATAACACTATCATTATAGGTAATGATATGTGAGATAATAGAAGGGTGAAACCCATAAACTAATGACGGTAATGGTAGTAACATTATGGTAGATGATCCTCACCCCAAGTAACTACACACATAACCTCATTGTTTGGCTTATCATACTTATAAGCCAAAATTGAAATTTTGAAACTCAATTTTGAAGTTGATTATGTGATTTTTCTTTCATTGTATTTTATTTCACAGCATTTGCTTTTAATAACTAAGGACACATATATAAAAAAATTACTTATAAATTATTTTTTGGTTGTTAAGAAAGAACCATGCTTACACCATACCTAATGACTAATGAGACATTGGACAAACGGAATCAAAAGAAAGACAAAACATACTAACCAAAGAGTATGAATGGAAAATTGAACCCATTTTTCTCGTTGATAGCCTTCGCCCCCTCCTGGTTTGCCTGCAAAAAGGTGCTCATCAGATCAGCCGCAAAGAAGCATCGAGTTTCTGAATGCATGTACGTGAAAAAAAAAAAGGGTGTCAGATGAACATGGTGTGCCCCAAGCCCCCAACAAGAAGAGACAGCTCTTTCTGTAAAATTTGTTGAATGAATGTACTGAAAAGATCTACCTTAAGAGACAAATGCAAAGCCCTCAAACGTGAAATAGATTCAGAACTTATGGACTTAAACTGTGGCACTGTGCCCCCAACAACAAGATACTCACAAGAAACCAGTTTTTATTTTCCTGAATACAAGTACCGTGAAAAGATCCAACCTTCAAATTAACCGATGAAAAGCCCTTAACATGAAGCATATTCAAACTAAATGAACTTAATGTGCCCCTAATAAAATAAGATGCACCTGCCACCAAAAAAAAACTTCAATTTCTGAATCCATATACCGTGAAGATCAGATGTAGAGGCCTACTCTATTTTGCACGCCAGAAAAATAAAGTTTGAAGTGTATATATATGCGAAAGTTTGGCAAGAAAAATCTACCACCTACTTTATCCCGGCCGAAAATATCATCACGGTAGTCGGACGCGTAGACCAGAACGAGCATACACGAGATCAAGATGCAGAGACACCCCAGCCGCCTCATGGCCACCCTTTCCCTCTGATTATAGGGCAGAAAGCCAAGGAAACGGCTTGTTAGGAAAGCAGAGACGAGTTGCAGTGCGGCCGTCGGTTTACTGTATCATCAATCAATCTATCTCAAGCTGAAACCGCCAGCTGATTGGGCAAGTACCGCAGTCAATTTTAGAGATAAACCTGGGAAACATCGGTGAAAAAAACCGGTTAATTTAGAAAACATCCGCATCAAAATTCAGTCAATTTTAGGGATAAATCTGGGGAACATGGCTGAAAAAAAAAAGACGTTAATTTAGAGAAAATTCACATCCATATTCCAGAGTCTTCTAAATCTAAACTATCTACACCTTGCAACGAAGGCAGCTTTCTCCAAGACTCCGACTGATCAAACTGAAAAAAAAAAAGAGATAAGAGGAAACAAAAAAACGCAAAGCACTTCGCGTACCTAGCGCCATCACAGGCTTTCTGCTTCCCGAGGCTGCGCCGGCCCCTCCCACACTCTGGACGAGCCGCACGACACGTACGAGCTCGTGTCGACAACGTCGTCCGCCGCTGCCGATGATATGTAGCAGGTCCCACCGTCCCAGCGACGATGCATTAAGGCTTGTTTAGTAGTGAAATATTTGGATTTAGTTGTCACATCGGATATTAAACATAGTCTAATAATAAAACAAATTACAGATTCCGTCAGGAATGGAATCTGTGAGACGAATTTATTAAGCGTAATTAATCCGTCATTAGCAAATGTTAACTGTAGCACCACATTATCAAATCATGATTCAACTAGGCTTAAAAGATTCTCTCGCAATTTACACGCGATCCGTGTAATTGATTTTTTTTCTACATTTAATAATCCATGTGTCTAAACATTCGATGTGACAACGTGAAAATTTTTGTTTTGGGAACTAAATAGGGCCTCAGATGACTGATGGGGGAAGAGCATAGTGTAAAAAACAGACCAGACCACCGGTTAAAATGGAAAAAACCAGAACCAGGAACCTGCCGGCTTCGGCTCGATTCACTTCAAAGACCGCCCATGCAATCAGACCGGAAAAACTCAAGTGAACCCGGGAGAGAAGCCACTGGGTTTTTCCGCCGCCTGGATTCTCAATAGTATTTGGGAGAAGTCAAGGGCGAGACGAACGAGAAAAGAAAAGGTTAGGAGAGAGTGAGAGGGGATGAAAAAAAATAAAAATATATATATTATTTTCCAGAATTGCTAAAAAAGTCAGTCACAAGTTTTTTTGGTTAAAAACTTCCAAACATAACTATAATATAGTTGTAGTGTAACTACAATGTAATTACACTATAATTACATTATAACTACACTGTAACTATAACTATACTGGACTCTCTCCGTTTCTAAATATTTGACACCGTTGACTTTTTAGCACATGTTTGACCATTCGTCTTATTTAAAAACTTTTGTGAAATATATAAAACTATATGTATACATATAAGTATATTTAACAATAAATCAAATGATAGGAAAATAATTAATAATTACTTAAATTTTTTAAATAAAAAGAACGGTCAAACATATTTAAAAAGTCAACGGCGTCAAATATTTAGAAACGGAGGGAGTAATCTCTATATAACATAGATATAAAGTTGCTTATATTATTTTAATACTTATATACAAATTATATTATAGTTATAGTATAGTTATAGTATAGTTATAGTGAAATTATATTAGAATTATACTATAGTCTGATTTGAAAGTTTTTCCTTCAAAAACTTAAGGATAGAAAAAAAAACTTTGGATGAACTTGGTGCACCCAAAACAACCAGAGACGTTCTGTGTGCAAAAACCACATATTTTTTTTGAATGAATGTACCATGAAAACTTGAAAAGATTCAACCTTGAATACCGATGTAAAGACCTTAACATGGTGGTGTGCCCCCCAACAACAAGAAGCTCCTTCCGCAAATAATCAAGTTTTTTTTTTTCCTGAATGCATGTTCTGTGAGAAAGATCCAACCTCCAAAGAAACCGATGCAAAAGCCCTTGCGTGAAAAAAATAATTCGAACTTGATGAACTTGGTGTGCCCAAATAAAGAAGACGTTCTTTTTCTTTTTTTGCGGGGGGGAAAAACATCAAGTTCTGAACGCAAATACCATGAAAACGATCCAAATGCAAAGCTCTGCTCTGCTATGCACGCACGCTAGAAAAAAACACAAACTTTCGAATGGTGATGAGGAAATCTGACAAGCAGGAAAACACTACCGCCTCCGTGGTGCCTCCTGCCTTGTCCCGGCTAGAGATCGATCGCTTCAGGAGAGTTGGACACGTAACCAATAGCGAGCATACACGAGAGGAATTAGAAAACAAAGAAGCAAAGACATCCGAAGCGCCCGACGCATGGCCACACTTCGTGAACGCGCGGACGGCGCTGGGGCCATGGCCACGCAGCGTGGGGCGAGCCTTCACTGTGGCGTTCCGCTCGGGTGCCTCCATGGACCATGCGGTGTGGGGCGAGGAGAGACGCGAGAAGGCGGCTTCAGCGCGTGCGATCAGTGCCGCCGGCCGTGCCGGTGCCCGGCCTAGCGAGCGTGCGAGGCCTCGACTGCTCGACAGAGCTGGCTGCTGCGACGGCGTGAGGAGGAGGCGGGACATAGTGACGGAAGCGGCCGGTGCAGCGGCGCCGCCGCCATAGCGATCTCGAGCTGGAGGCGGCCGTTCGGGTTGGGCTGGGCCGAGCAATTGATGGGTTTATCCTGCAAAATAGTCAAACCGTATCGGACTGTACCGACGGGTGCGGGCGATGCACGTAACGAAATAGGAGTATATATATAGGGCCATTTTGGTTTGGTGCCAATTCTTGCCCTACCAATTCTTTGGTAGTTTTGAATAGTACATGTTAGCATTTTGGATTGGAGCCAAATTTTGCCAAATCAATAGAGTGGAGCCAAATCTATACTATAAAAAATTTGGTAGTGCCAAAATGTGCCCAAGGTTTGGTACTACCAATATTTTGGTAGGATTTCAAACCAAACAAGCCCATATATATATACAGTTGCACGAACTCGGCGACACAACCTACTAGATCATATCGATCTGTTTCTTCTCCGGCCAAGGAAGGTACGTACGCCGGATCCTCGATGTTGGGACCTGATCGATTTTGTTCGTCTCTCCAATAACTTCTATTAGTCTTGACTATATATGTCTCCATCTCCATCCATCTCCGTGCAGATGGAGCAGCAGAAAGAAGGGTTGCCGGGGGTCAACCTTGCTGTCGGCGTGGTGATCTTTGGAATACTAGCGTTCCTCGTCTTGGCAGTTGTACTAATGGCGCCAATCATCAACGGGCCACCGGATCCTAACATCTCCATCCGGCTCGTAGGTGTCGAGGGGCTCGACCCGCGCCTGCCTGACCCGGCGCCGCCGGTTTTCGACCTCGCCGTGGACGTCGCCGGCGTCTCACCTCGCTACCATGCCTGCGGCGGAGGCGGGGGCTCCAAGCTGCGCGTCTCGTACCATGACATCGTACTCGCCTCGGCCCTGGTGCCGAGTTTCTGCATCGACGGCAAGCTGCTGGAGGGCGGCAGCGCGGCCGGCGTGGTCGTCCTCAAGGCCAGAGGTGGGGCTGACGGCGCCAATGCCATGATCCGGGGTGACCTGCGTAATCTGATATGGACCGAGAGGCATGTTAAAGGTCAATTTCGATGTAAGTGGGAACTTGGGGAAGGAGTCCGGCTTAGGTGATTTAAGCTTTAGAGTTTCCTCCATTGAAGGTGCGTAAGATCATCGAAAGATAAGTTGTTTTAGGGTGTTGCTAATTAATCATATATACACCCTACATCCATTGTACAATATTTTTTTTAGAAGAATATTTTTTTAAGAAGTTAGAAATGCCTAGAGATCTTTCGGCTAGTCCCATAAGATGATGGGTTAGCCGGTCTTGAGTTTAAAGTCTCACTATTTCTATTTATTTAATATTAGATCATTTCCTAATATTTATATTTTTTAAATATTTTTCTAGAAGAAGTATAATATAGCTGTTCTCTTTTTAGCCTTTGGCTCTAATGAACAATGCAACCACGGTCGTAAGCACACGTGGAGATTGAATATGTATAACTTTAAAGGATTGTGATGTACACATATATATCCGAGTGAATGTGGTGTGGATGTGGATGGGAATAAAAATGAAAATGTATCTCTATGATTGTGGTGTAGTGCATCTGAACTTTTCTTTTTAACCTCTTACATCTACTAGGCAGGCGGTTGTTGCATTTACACATACCGGTTTCTTATAATAACTGTTTGTGTAAATCGTTTTTCACATGCAGTTAATTTTGCGCATGTAGAAACAGCTGATTTCCATATGCCCTGGACTATAGTCGGCTGGACAAACGCCCGTATAAATCGGGTATCAACCACCTACAAAAATGTTTTGTGCAATCCGTTTGTACGGGCGTTTGCAATCCGTATAATATTTTGGACAATCGCCTGTAAAATCCGTTGGCCTTGATTTCAGCCATGCGGCCATGCCGTAATGTACGTTTTGAGGTGATATTTTTCCTCTCTTAGATGACAATCCAGTGGATCTCATTACCCCTCTATTTTGACCTTACAAAAAGGTTGAACGTACAATATATTTGAACATACAAAATTAAAGAAATAAACTTGCTGTTCATTTTTTAAAAAAAATACGTGCAAAAATATTCAAACTTAGATAAAAATAAAGTAAAACCATTGATAACAACAAAAGTACAGTTTTTTTTTTTAAAAAAAAAGGTGAAATTGCACATTGTGTACCACTGCAATTTAGAGTTATGAATATGCAGTTTAAATTGATTGAAAATTTATTTTTAGGCTTCTAAAAGCAATATCCAGTTTAAATTGACCTCGCTTTACATCTGTTTTTCCGGACGGCACGGGCAACGTGCTTGCAGCACCCCGGTAATACACGTAAACACTTTTGAGCGCAGTACACGTAACCACTTCATGTCCCGAAACATGAACACGTCCCAGTTGTCTAACTGCTCGAAGATATCGTATTTAGTTCGTTGTGCTCTTTCACGACGCCTCCTCCATCTGTGGGTGGGTACAGCCTAGGTGAGGATGGTGGTGTGACGAGCCAAGAATTCAGCTGCTGCTGCTCTGCTAAAGTTGTGTCGATGGGGAGAACGACGCTCCTGATTTGCCATCCTCAACGGAAGCAAATTTTATTAGCGGAGCTCACGTCACGACCATTTTCTCCCTGCTTTCGTAGTTGGCGGTTCAGTGACGCTGATTCGGTTCCCTTCTATCCGCCTTCGGCCTTCCCCTGTACGCGTGCGTATCTGTGTATCGCACACGGCCACGATTCCGCCCGAGATGGGCGGGCACGCAGGCCGGCCGGTCGCCCGTCGAAGACTCGTTCGATTTCCCCAGAGGAAGCGGGGTTTTGACGGTGAGTCGGCGCATCACCTGGTCATATTGCCAAGGGGGCCTTCAGCCCTTCACCCGTGCCGTTCCGGGGGTACGTACGCAACACTAGTGCCATGTTCACGTCTGCCCGTGCAGACGAAGGTTGTTCCAGTGCTGCACAGGAGGCCGTGATGGAGCAAGGGTTGCTGACTTGCTGTGCAGTGTAGTGTAGTAGAGGCAGACCAAAACAACGCATAATAATACACTGGTCCAGTCTGCATGTTGAAAGGCAGTATCGCACTTGAGGTCATGACAAAAATTAGGTGTTTCAAACTACGATACTTTCGTACACCAGACCACCAGTAATCTATCCAGTTGCTTCACAAGCATCCTTCTACTCCAAAATGGTGCGGGGCTGTGCCGCTACAAGGTTTTAATGCTATAGAACTTGGTTCCAACTAAACTCTGCATCAAGTGGCGAAAGAGGAGACCTTGGGAGTCTACTGCTCTGCATCCCCCTCTTGCGCCTGGTGCCCTGCCACAGGCCTTAGCGCCCAGGATATGTAGACGTAAGCGCTCCCCCAGGACAAGACCGCAGATGTAACGTTGGCAAACTGAAAATCACACAATTCGTAATGTTGACACAGAAATGCACACTAATTCCCAAAAAAATCCAAACAGAAATAACAAAACTATTACCCAGAAAAAAACTGTGATCATAATTGTAGGCACAATAGACAGCCCAGAAGAGAGTTACACCCGCATCCACTGCACGTACGAATATAATAAGCTTTCTTCTGTTTTTGATCACTGGAGCTTGAGCAGGTGCCTGGGGCGGATCAACAACCACAGGGGCTTGAGAAGATGCCTGGGGCAGATCAACAATCACTGGGGCAGGTGCGCAGCACAGAGCACGCTGGAAACAAATGGCAAGACAAAAATAATCAATTAATCCAATGACAAAGGTTCAGTTTAGCAATGATCTAGATCACAAAGGAATAGACTGCTAGCATATGAAGCCTAAAATCAACATGATTAGTAAAGAAAGCAAGTACTTCTTAGATGCCCATTGAATCTATACTTTCTATAAAGTTATAGCCTACTAAGTCCAAAACTCAACATGCAACCATGTCACATCATCACCCACTAGCAATAATTACATATTTGATCTCATGCAAGCATAAAACACATCTACAACTTATTTAATTCTACAAATCAACATGCAAGTATATCCAATCATCACCCCTCACATCATTTGCACAATATTTTAACAAATCTATCTATCATTTTTATAATATTTAATATATACTTCCTCCGTTTCACAATGTAAGACTTTCTAGCATTGACCGCATTCATATAGATGTTAATGAATCTAGGCATATATATATGTGTCTAGATTCATTAACTTCTATATAAATACGAGCAATGCTAAAAAGTCTTACAATATGAAACAGAGGGAGTACTTATCAATATGTTTCACATTAAAGCGCGGATATCATTTGTTTGTTTCATGATAAGTACTGATAAACTCTGATGTTTTATTATTTTTTTCTTTTTACTCCTAACTTGATTGTCGAAAAAAAATATATTGAGAATTGCTTAGTAATTCCTATAGCAAAGCGCGGAGAATCACCTAGTTGTTAGAATGGCAAAAGTCATTAGTAAAAGAGAGACAATTATGGAAGCAAACTAGAATTTTTTTTAAAAAAACATTCTCAGTGTGTTGTAAGTAGAGAGTCATACCATGCCTGCATAAGGTAGAGCTTCTGATGTCAACTGCATTAATGCGGCCAGTCCTGAAAGCACCTTAGCTGTTTTCTGCTCCCTCTTGATGGGTTCAAACATATCAAATAGCAGCAACAGGAGAGTGATGCCCAGTAGCAGTGCTATAGTAGTGTGGCATATCTAAAAACATCAAATGTTAAATTCAATTCACCTCCAATTAATTAAACAGTTGTTTGCAGTGAAAAACTTTACCTTATCACTTACGGTTCCATCTGGGCAAAACCTCATCACCAGAAGAACACAATATAAGACAAGGCCGATCGAGTAGACAATTATAGGAGCCCAACCAACTGTTTTTCCATCAACTCCATGGCGTTGACAAAGGGAAAACATCAGCCAAGAAATTATGGAGAGTGCAATAGAGAGAAGATCGAACTTGGTATAGAACGATCTGATAACGTCATAGTTGCTGCCGCTGCTCCAGTAGACCACAAAAGGGGATGCGTACAATAGTATTGACAAGAAGGCACCTTGAGAACAAGAAAATAATTGTTATGTTGTTTTATTCAAATAATTGTGTCTTTCATATAATCGAACAGAAATTATTCTAGACAATCGTTTAAAAAGGGCCAAAATTAACTACTTCAAAATCTCTACCCTCGTCTGTTTAGTCCAGGAACCTGGAACTCTGATCACCTCCTTAGCAGTACAATAAGGCAATAAGAGGCCCATTACAATCTAGCCTTATAGAGAGAACTAACCAACAATGATGACTGGCTTGGTCATCCCAAGTTTCTCCTTCTTGCTGGCCCCATTCTGCACTGGTGGTGGTGGCGGCCCAATCAGCTTAGAAGTTGGTGGAGGTGGCACGATCTGGATCTCCGGCCTGCGAGTTGGTGGTGTTGGCCCACTCTTGGATTTTGGAGGCCCATTATAAATTTCCTGTTCAGATGATGGAGACGAGGTGGAATTGTTAGTGTTAGCTGCATGTATTCATAACTGTTGTATTCCATGTGCAAAAATCCCACTTAGATCAACTGATGTAAAACCACCATAAGTGCAAAAAAAAAAGGATTGTCTATGCGACAGCCGGCTGAAATTCTTTTGTATTTCAGTCGGTTTTTTCTGCCATACAATCAGCATGTGGTTTTCATCCACCCCACTGGCCACACACAGCGTGAAACTCCCTCGCGGGCATTTCACGTGGCGTGCTTTGTTGAGTGGGCCTTGCAAGTTTTATTGGAGATAGAAAAGCCCACAGCCCGCAGGAGAGAAGAAAGCCCACGACGTTTTCTCCCCTCATGGAAACAAAACCCAGTGCATTCTCTCTCAAAATTGGGAAAGCCCAGCATTTTGTTACTGAAAACAACGCCCAGGAAAAAACAGAGAGAGAAGATATCCACGAAGACCACTCTCTCCAGCACACAACACCATTGAAAGCATGTATGAAACCCAGGTGCTACAGGATCTTCTGTTAATAGGAAGACATAGCAAACTAACAAATGTAACCAAATGCTCAATCAAAACACTTTCATCTCGAGACCGCAAAAACTGATTCTGAACTGCTACTATGTTGAAAACTGAGAACGCAGGAACACTGGCCTGAAATACCAATCCAAGAATGATTAACATAAACTGTTTGCATTCACAAAAATAGTAGATAAACAGAAGATAGTAGGGGTGAGTGTGCGCGTGTTTATAAGTGTGCATCTGTCTGTACTGTGTTTCGAAAACAAACAAAAAAAAACATTTCATCTGTCAATATATCATGACAGTAAAAAACTACTAGCAGTTACAAAACCTATTAGCTTTTACTCTTCAGCAACTATCTATTAGCTGTGACGATCCTAGTCTGTTTCTCTTAAACCTAAATTGTCAGGGGGCGCAAGGATGTGAGACTAGCAAGTGGCAAGCTCAAGGAACAAAACTGACTATTGTTTAGAACTATGAACTACTATCCAAAATGAAACAGAAGACTTGCAGGATCCAACTCCCTCTGTACTCTTTGCTATGTGTTTTATTACAAAAGTAGCATAGCTTTCCTTAAAAAAAAAGTACACCTGCTATAGGGCCACACATTGTTATAAGCTAAAAAAGATTTAAAAATCAGAATCAATAAACTTCTGAAAAAAGCGTCAAAACAGTATGGATCTACATGCTCGCAATTTTTCAGAACGGAAGTTGCATCCGCATGAACACACAGATCTGGAGTTCTGGACCAACTCCTCGATTACCTCGCCAACAAAACACACCCCAACTCTTTTCCCACGGGCTCCACGTCCACCGGAGGAGACTATCCAAATCGCCCTCTCTCGCAGACAGATTACCTGGACACGGCGGATGCGGATTTCATTTCCTCGTCGAGCCAGGCCCAAATCTTGCGGGCGTTGCGGCGGAACATCGCGCCGGACTTGCGGATGTCGGTGGCGAAGAGGAGCGCCGCTGCCGCCAACACCGCCGCCCCCAGCACGAGGTTGGTCAGCGCCATCTCTCTCACTCGCGACGCCTGTTGCCGGCGGCGACCGAACCGGCGAATCTCTCTCTCTCTCGTATGTGTGGATGCAGATGGGAGAGGGACACGCAGCCTCGGATGCGGGGCATCGGATTTAACAAAAGAAACGGGTCTAAAAGCCCGGTAGTCTGTCGGGCCCGATAACGGGAGCACAAATCTTGAAACAGATCGGACGGTCACAAATTCGGAATAGAGCAGGGAGATGGTTAGCAAGTAAAAATCCAAACTTGGATGAACCCATGCAAGATCCTTCTATAGTTCTATACCGAACGCATCATATGTATCGACTGTACTGTAAGTGCAAAAATCCCACACCTTGAACGAACTGATGCAAAATCATACGTGGAAAAAAAAAATCCAAACTTGGATCCAGATTTGAATAAACCCATGCATCCACTGTACTGTACGTGGAAAAAATCCCACACCTTTGATCAAAACTGATGCAAAACCATCATACGTGAGGGGAAAAAAAATTCGAAACTTGGATCCAGATTTGAATAAACCCATGCATCCACTGTACTGTACGTGGAAAAAATCCCACACCTTTGATCAAAACTGATGCAAAACCATCATACGTGAGGGGAAAAAAAATTCGAAGGGGGGGGGGGGGGGGGATCCAAACTTGAATCCGGATTTGAATAAATCCATGCGAAATCCTTCTATATCATACACATGCATCGACTGATGTAATGTACGTGAAAAATCTCTCAACTTGAACGAACTGATGCAAAATGTACTACCATACGCGCAGAAAAAAAAAACTGATCCAGATTTGAATAAACCGATGCGAATTTTTTTCTATACCGTACGCGCGCGCAAAAGATTTTGACGTAAAACCCACATCTGTACCGTACATGTAAAACTTCAAAACGTACACGAAATTGTGCCAAAACCATCTCTACTATGCACGCACAAGAAAAAAAACGCGGCCTTTCCGAATTTGGTATGCACTTTCGCAGTAAAAAAAACACACCTTTGCTCCAGTATTGTTCGAGGCGCTTGCGCTCGGCGATGGGGCGGGCACCGGTTTGGTGCTGAAAAGAACCTCAGGATAGATGGCGACGTAGCCTAAGAGAAGGAGAAAGATTGCTCCGACGATACAGAGATAGCAACTAGCTCTCGCCATGGCTAATCTGTGATTGCCCTTTCGGTTGGGGAAGAAAGCCTTGTGGTATAAAAGCAGTAGCAGAGCTCTGTATAGAGGGTGCAGCGCGATGCGCGCGCTCACATCTGCTCCTGCACCGTGATCGCTGCCTGTTCTGTGACTACCCTCCGTTAGTGTCAGAGCCTCTCTCCTCACAAACCCATGCCGCGTGAGAAGCACGCGAGATGCCGTCAGGGTAACGACGTAGGCGATAAACACAATTTTGCTAAAAGTTACTGTTTTCTTCTGGGCTGGTTCCTTTTCTCTCTCTCCCTTCTTTTTGGACCAGCCCGTACCACAGTTCTGAGTCTTCTGACTCATTCATTCGGTCATTCCCTTCCCCCTCCACCTCGTGCGAGCGCTATTGGGCTTGTAATTTCTCTGGGCTCTTAGGCAAGGCGATGCATGCCCTTGCCAAGGGTGGAATATATGAATAAGTCCAACCTGACTCCCTGAAAAGTGACCCGAATCTAATCCATAAACCTAAATCGCAAAACCGGATATTTCGACCCCCAAACTGATGAAACCGGTGCAATTTGACTCGCTTTGCGTTTTGGAGGGCGGTTTCGATGACGTGGCGCTTAGGTGGCATTTGAATTAAAAACATATATGTGGGACCCATTTGTCATTCACACACACACAATTGTGGGGCCCACTGACATGTGTGCCCCACATGTCATCCTCTCTATTTCTTCTTCATCCCCTCTCTCCCTTCTCTCTTCTTTCTCTTTCTCTCTCCATTCGGCCGTCCGCGGGGAGCACGAGCTGGAGCGGCGGCGGACGGGGGCCAGAGTGGTGGCTAGGGGTGGGCATTCGGTTAGACCGAAAAATTTGGTCTCGGTCTTTCGGTCTTCGGTCTTTGAAAACTCATGAAGGAATTTCATAAAAAAAACTCAGGACCGGCAAATTTGGTCTCGGTCTCGGTCTGACCGAAATTTTTCAGAGTAAGTTTGGAATGAAAATTTTTGACAAGACTTCCCCTCTTTTGAGACATTTTTTCACAGATATATATCACAAAAATATGAGATAATATGCAAGATTAAATAGCACAGGTCTCAAAACTGAAGTTCACAACAATCACACACACAGTACAACTCACAAGCACAAATGGAAGTTCTAGGTTGATGACATTACATCACACAGAGAGTACAACTCACAAAGTCACAAATGGAGATGGATGCAGCCGACGGAATGGAGGAGGCTGGCTGGAGAGTGGAGACGAAGGCGGTGCTGAGGCGGAGGCGGGCTGGCTGGAGGCGGCGGCCGCGGCGGTGGAGGATAGAGGCGACGCAGTGGAGGGCGGTGCCGGTGCGTGGCAGGACGAAGGCGGCTCGGCGCGGTGGGAGCGGAGGCCGAGCGTGATGGAGATGGGGATGCGGCGCCGCGTAATGGGAGACTGGGAGTGCGGTTGTGCGGGTGTGCGGCAAGTGATAGGGTTGTATCTAGGGTTAATACTACTGGGTTTATTGGGCTCCTAGGCCTATTGGGCCAAATTTTCGGTCAATTCGGTTAACCGAGCCCAATAACCGAAATAACTGAAATAAATTCGGTCTTTCGATGTCTGGGACCGAACAACTAACCAAATTTTCGGTCTCGGCCTCAGTCTTTCAGTTCAATTCTTCGGTTCAGTCTAAATCTGCCCACCTAGTGGTGGCGGCTGGCAGGAGCTGAAGCGGCGACGGCAACGGGCTGGAGTTGATGTAGGTGGACTAGACTATGAGGTCGCACCTCCTCGCGTGACGATACGGATGGATGCGGGGAGGTGGTGGAGGACTGCGACGAGGCACTCAGATCCGGCATAGGGAGCGGCGGCGGAGGAGGAGGAGAAGGAGGCGGTCCCACGTCGTCTGCTCCGTCTCCCGCTGGCACCCTCGGACCACGTCGACGCTCAGCTCTTGGCCTGCCGAAGCCATGCTGTCGTCCCCCTCGCTCGATCTCGTCAGCATCGGCGTTGGCATTGTCGTTCCTCTCCTGCCTCTTTGCTGGCCTCGAGCGCCCGCTGCCGTCCAAAACCCGGGTCAGCTCCAACCCACCGCCGCCGTCAGCTCTACCCCACTGGCATCGCCGCTCCTGCTAGCTCTCACCGGCCGCCACCGACTCCGGCGCCTGCCCGCTGCGCTCTAGCCCGTGCTCCCCGCGGACGGTCGAAGGGAGGCAGAAAGAGATAGAAAGAGAGAAGGGAGAAAGATGTGAGGGAGAATAACGAAAGAGGATGGCATGTGGGACCCATAATTTTTTTTTGTGTGTGAATGACAAATGGGTCCCACATATATGTTTTTAATTTAAATGTCACCTAAGCGCCACGTCAGTGAAACCACCCTCTAAAACCACCAAGGGAGTCAAATTACACCGGTTTCACTAGTTCTGGGGTCGAAATATCCGGTTTTGTGGTTTAGGGTCATGGATTAAATTCGGGTCACTTTTCAGGGAGTCAAAGTGGACTTATTCCGTGGAATATATAAGTCCACTTTGACTCCCTCGATATAGCGCAATCTAATTTTTATTCCTCAACCGCATTACCCGGTATATTGATCCCCCAACTATTAAAATCAGTGACTTCCTCGGCTATTTTGAAAGTAGTGCTCCCTCCATCCCAAAATAAGTACAGTTTTGCACTATTCATGTCCAACGTTTGACCGTTCGTTTTATTTGAATTTTTTTATGATTAGCATTTTTATTGTTATTAGATGATAAAACATGAATAATACTTTATGAGTGACTAATTTTTTTTTATTTTTTTCATAAATTTTCAAATAAGACGGAAGGTCAAACGTTGGACACGGATACCCATTGCTGCACCTATTTTGGGATGGAGATAGTATTTGCTAACGTGGCTCGTTGACCTGGTCTGCTTGGCTGAGTCAGCATGTGTAGTACATATGTTAGTGTCACCTCCTCTATTTCTTTATACCATCTCCCTTTCCCACACAACAACATGGGATGAACTTGAGCAGGCAGCTCACGCGAGGTCATCGAACTTGCCAAGGATGAAGACGACGGCTTCGTGGCCTTGTCCGGTCAATAGGAAACCCCGAACACCACGACATCGGCCTTCCGCTGTCATCGCTGCCGTTGATGCTCGTCGTCGCATCGGGGAGAGGGGAGAGGAGGTGGCGGCAAAGCAACAACAGGAGGCCAAGAGTATAAGCTCGACAACCCGGGTGCTCATCGTTGGGTGGAGCTCGAGGAGCCACCGGCCATCGGGGAGGGGGAGTGTCGATAGCTGCAAGGTTGACGTCACGCCACACCTGGATGTCACCGGGTGGAGCCCCATCTGGAGGTCACCGGCAGACTTAGGCTTTGTCATCATAAAGGGAGGTGCAAAGCGGTGCCAAACCAAGCACCCCTTGCCACCACTAGATCCCTCTTCTCTCTTGTGCTGCCCCACCCTAGGAGGGCTTTGACTCGGCGTGGCGGGATCCAACCATGCAGAGGTGGATCCTGGCGGGGATCCTCGGGTGTTTACGAGCGAAAGTTGAAGAATATGAGGTGGTCCTTGCTGTCGCAGTCCCTTGGCGTCGCCCTCTCCTTGAGCTCCCTCTTGTCGTGGGTGGCCGTTAGGGGGACTCCCAGGCCACCCCACACTGCAACACAAGAGAGATGAGAAGAAAGAGAAAAGAAAGAGAGGAGAAGAACAGTTGTGTAGTAGGGCGAGTTAGCTGGGCGGGACGGCGGCGGCTCCGAGGTACGTCTGGACAAGAAGAAGCAACAACAATTGGTGGTAGAGGAGCCGCTGGCTACGGTAACAGAATCCTTGTCGCTACTCATCTCCGCATTGTTGATCGTTGCGCCGCCGCCTCCGACTATCATTCTCACTTGAGCTCGTGTGGCGGTGAGGAGGAAGGACGGTCCTCATTGTTGGATGTCATCACACCAACATTGATTGTCGTCCTCGCTCAAGCTCGTGTGGTGGTGTGGGGAAAGGGGAGGGGAGGGGAGGAGAAAGAGAGGGATCACTGGCATGTGGGTCCCATATATGCTGACTTAGTCGGCTGAACCAGGTCAGCGAAAATCGTTTTGAAAACAGGCGAGGGAGTCAAATCACACCAATTTTAATAGCAGGGATTTCAAGATATTTGATATTGCAGTTGAGGGATACAAATTAGATTGGACCTATCTTCGAGGGAGTCAAAGTGGACTTATTTCCCAAGAGTATTTAGCTAATAAAAAGAGGTTCTCGTGGCTCTTGGTCCAAGGCCAATGAGACCAGTCCATCGGACCACTCTCTTCACTAAACTAGCTCCATATATAAACCAATTTGGGAGAAGCAATCCATTTTGCCTAACTCAACTATAGGTTGGGTCCACTTCTTGACACTCAACTGTTAAACCAGTAAAGAGGCTCCCTCAACTATGAAAACTATCTCTTTTTGTCCCCCTTGGTGGTTTGCAAAGGTGGTTTTAGTTGACATGGAGCCTATGAGGCACAATAACCTGGTCTATTATCTAATATGGTACATACTTGTTGTTTATGCGTACTTAATTCAAGATAGAAAGCTGTCGGTGAAATGGCAACCAGGGTACCCATTTCCCCGAAAACAACTACAAATAAAATAAATGGCATGCTTAAGCCATCCTTATAAATAAAAAGCTATACCGTGCTAGTGCGGCTAAGAGACCCACCTTGGTGGGTGGTCCCGGGCCCACCTTAACCCGCTTACGTAGTAAGTATGAGGCACAAGGTGTGCCTCAGACCCGGCTTTGTTTTGGGTCCCGGGACACCTTAGCCCACATAAGTCCTACGTTACTCAGTAAGAGGAGCGTAGAGACATACAAAATTTACATCTTAAAGAATATACTAAGGTCTGCCTCGGACCCTGCCATGTCCCCGGGTCCTAGGCACGTCTTGGTCCTCATAGGTCTCACTTTCTTCAAGGAGTGGAGGAAGGAGACATATGATTAAAAGATATAAGCTAAGGTCTACCTCGGTCCCAGCCTTGCCTTGGGATCCGGGCCCGCCTTGGTCTTCGTGGTTTCTGTGTTGTTCTGCAAAGAAGAGCGTCGAAACATATAAGATAACTACATTATCTACTCATCAAAGATATCTTCGAGAAGCACGCCTTAAGATGAGTTATCATCACGAAAGACGCGAAGGCGCGACCTCAGGACCGGCTGGGGAGATGGACGGTTATGAAGCGGTCCTCTCTGCCATAAATGAAATAGGTTTATGGCAAGCCCCAACCAGCCTAGAGTTGAAAAGACATAGACAAGACACCGACACTAAGTCATTAGCGTCGGTGCCGCCCTGGACGTGTGTCCAACATGCCCAGCGCCACCTGGTTTAGCCAAACGGGTAAGAGTGAGACCAAACATTGTCTCTCTCTAGCGGCGGCTCGTCTAGCGGGTCCATCAAAGTGTTGATGTTGGCTGTCGAGGACCGCGCCGTTGTCTCACACTCCGCCGCCTTCGACTCGCCGACCGCCGGCGTCATCGCACTCCACTTAGCTTGAATTGTCTCCACAGCGTTCTTCGCTCTATCCACCATTGTGTCACCCCGAACGCCCAGTGGGAGCAGAGAGGGGAAGACTAGGCTACACTAGTACCTAACCCTTCTTCCCTAAATGGTCTGCAGAAATCCGATCCTGCCCGCTCTCGGCCGCCGCCCGCCCACTCTTGGCCACTGCCTCATCGGTGGTGGCGCCGAGCCAGCCGCCTCCCGCGCGCCACTTGCTCGAAGGAGAGGAGAAGAGAGGAGAGGAGAGGATAAGAAGAGAGAGAGAGAGAGAGAGAAATAGAGAAGAGGTGAGTGGAAATAAAAGGGAAAGGAAGAGAGAGGAGTAGAACAAAATTGAAGTGAGTGAGAGGGAAAAGAGAGGAGGAGAGAAAAAAATATGTAAAGGAGAGAATATTTTTGCGTGCGGGCCACTTAAAGAGGTCCGCATGCGAAAATAGGCTCATCTTCGTGTGCGGCTCCTTAAGAGGTCCGCTTGAGAAAATAGATTTTTGCGTGCAGGCCACTTAAGTAGCCATACGCGAAAATGAAGGTTGATTTTGTAGACGCAACCAATTACATAAAAATCGTTTTCGTAATAGTGCTACCACATATATGCCACATAAGCCAAAATCACCCTCATTGAGAAAGTTATTTTACACTGATTTTAATAGTTTGAGGAGTCGTTATAACTTATAACCAGTTTTAACGGTTGAGGGCTGTGAATCCTATATTTTTATGAAGGGAGTCATGTTAGACTTTTTACTTGGACAACCCTGACCGCCAAGAGTAGGTCTCTAATTTTATTGGGCTTCTATTGGATGGCCTGCCAAGAGTCTTTATGACCTACTAGAGACTCTGCCCCGGAACCAGAAGCTATATAAACACTCCCCGCGTTCGTTTAACGGCTCCAAAAAAAAATAATACTAGTTAGTTAATTGTGGCCCTTGCCAACTGTCGGCCTGATCGATATCGCCTCTATCTGTACATGGGAACAGACAAGGTTGATCCTCCGCACCGGCGCTTTCTTGACAAGATGCGCGAGATCCGACTCAACGCCTGCGATATCGCAACGATCTTCTACACAGGTATTTTGAGATGCAATAGTGCGGTGAAAAAAGGCGCGTGGTTTCAATCCCGATGTCCCGTATTTAATCCATAATACGCTCATAATTATTTTTAAAATGTTTGGAGGGATGTCTCTCCTCTAAATCTCGTTTTTTTTTTCTACACAGGTATTCTCACCGGGGTCATCTTTGTCATCGTGTTACGGGCGTACGTGACCAGCCGCACCACGCCAAACCTCTACCTCCGTATCGTCGGAGCTGAGGGGCTTGACCCCGGCGCCTCCTCCTCGCCGCCGGGCCACGGAGCACCGCCACCAGCGTTCCACCTCGCCGTCGACGTGAGCGGGGTCCGCGAGGGGTACACGGCCTGCGTCGGGGGCATGCACGGCTGGCGGTCGTCCTTGCTGCGCGTCTCGTACCATGGCATGGTCCTGGCCTGGGGCATCGTGCCCTCGTTCTGCATCGACGGCCAGCGGCTGCGACCGGGCGGCGGCGCCGCCAGTAACGTGGCCGCGGTGTACGCCGTAGCAGATAGCGCGGTGGTGCTACAGGAGGAGCTGCACGGTATGGTGCGGACCGAGCAACACGTGACGGGGAAGGTGGATTTCGACGTGGAGGGTCATGTGGCGGGGCTCGGATATCTCAAGTGCAAGACCCCGTTCTTCGAGGGAGAGCACAAGAGTGTTGTGTATTCATGTGGAGTCTACCAACTCCTGGAAAAATGTACATAAGTATAGGGAAAATATTATCTACTCCTACTATATAATAATTTATGATACACCAAGTATAGGAAAAATATTAATATTTGCTCCTACTATATAATGATTTATTATGGTTTGGTACCTTTTTATATTTAGGATTTAACTTTTTGCCATGTATAGCAGTATGTTTTAGCCAAAAAAAAAATCGAACAATCGTACTTCTAATTGATTCACGAAAAAATGTCACATGAACACTGCGGTTAGTGAACCGGACATATTTGATTAGAAGAACAGCGAAACTGGACAGATATTAATTGGAACAACGAAATTGAACTAATTTGTTGGTTCGAATCATCAAGTAAAAAGATTACTATCGCTATAGAAAACAAGTAAATACATATTATAGTGTGGTGTTGGGTGCTGTTTTTTTTTTTAAGTACAAATGCATGCGTCCATAATGCTTGCACACTTCTCCCGGTGAACGTGCGCGCACACCCTACCTCTCTGAGCATCTCCGAAAGACTGGACCGGCATATCTTGAGATTGATGAAGTCACAACGGGCACCTCGCTGTCGATGGGTACATTGCCTACTCCTGAAAGAATAATTAGCCGTAAATGCGAGCATATGAATTTAAAATATGTTATTTGTATAGGTCTGATTTTGGGCTTTCGATGATACACATTTTTTTAAGAATACATTTCAACAAAACCATGTATGCTTTTTTTAATGAAATAAATCCCGACATCTGCTTCAAAGAAGCTACAACCATTTATTACAATATTATCTCAAAGAGATCAAACAATCAGACAACATTAAAAAGACTGAAATAAAAACCAACACATAAAGAGAAAGCAATTATTGAAATCCATTTGTAAACCTAATTTATTTATTTTTCTCTCAGTGGCACCAGTTGGTATATCGACAATAAATTTCTACTAGATCTACCACTTGCACCATCACCTCACTGGCCATCTACTAGCTTTGCCATTGCCATCTCTACCACTGCCGTCGTCAGCACCATCTGAGGGAGGCCGGATCTAACTATGGGAGACTAGACCCAGCTGTTCCCTACAACTCTTGCCTCTGCCTTTGCAGTCACCTACAACTCATCGCGCCGCTGTCATCGTCGACTCCAGCTTGCCTCGGACAACGACCATTGCTAGACCTTCTGCCGTATGAAACTTCAAGAGCTCGGGGAAAAGAGGAGGCCTCGGCGCCACCATCCTCGTCGCTGCATGGATTCCGGCAACCAGTTCCGGCGATAGTGAGTAGTGAAGGGAGGGTCGTGGTCGCCGCCCGAGTTGCCTGCTTAGGAGCGATGTGGGGGACCATGAGTTTCTTTCCTCTAGATAATATCTGATATGTGTTGCTAGATTCTGTTAGTCCATCTTCTGTTATAAGGCTATAAATTCTATTGTTGTCCTTTTCTTTTCTGAGGGAATGGTGCCTTGCTGAGTGTTGATCGTTCAAAAATCCAATTTCCAAATGTCATTGCCATGTTGGCTCTTCGGGCTGCCATTGGGCAGTGGCCAACACTAGCTGCTTGTCATGAAAAGGGCAGGTGATCTTTTCATGATTTTGACATTGCTTTAGCCGTTTGTAGATATTTTGTCCACGACGAATACACGATTCTATAGTAAAACCCTTTTAGCACAAATTAAAACCTGAAAGAATCAGAGAATGACATTCGACTATAAGAAAGCTACGCTTAACTAAACGGCATGATGTTGCTGAAAAGAGCTTCTGAAACACACATTTAGAGTTTGTTCGATTAATTCCCAAAAAGAAGGAGTCGAAAAGAATTGAGAAGGAATAATTTCACAACACAATAAAAGTAGAATAATTCCCTTCAAATCTCTCTAACCGAATAAGTCCTTATAGTATGTTTTATACTAAGTAGTTTAAAAGAGAAATAAGTTAAGATATGTGACAAATGTTTCTTTCATTCTATCTTTTTTTTTGAGAGGTTTCGTTCTATCGTTTTCCCCTTTCGGCTTGTTTGGCAACTTGAGGGAAGGGGATTGGGAGTTTACACGAGAGAATTGATGATGAGATTAAGACGGGAATTTGATTTTTCATCCCAGTCTCTTGTTTGGTAGAGGTGGTGGAAATTGATAGGGAGTTTAGTTGGAGATTAGATCATTAATGAAAACGGATGGCTGAGATTTGTTTAGGCGAAGTAAAGGAGGAATTCCCTCCCAGTTACCTGCCCCTACCCAGGTATTGAAAATGAGGGAGTTCATTCCTCAATTCCCCATCCCCATCTCACCAAAATTCCCATGTCCCCCAACCAAACAAAACAGTTAATAGCCTCATCCCTCTAAACTCCTAATCCCTCCTAAAAACTCCCTCTAACCAAACAGACCGTTTGAGTTTGAGAGGAGAGCAGTGTTTTTGTTTTACACGTAGGAATGGGCTATGGAGTATGGAGTATGGAGTTGGTAACGTGGCAACTGGGAAGGAAATAGTAGGAGTAGGTGGGAAATTTGCTTTGCGCTGCATAACTGCATCCCACTTGGGCTGTGTTTAGATCCAAAGTTTGGATCCAAAGTTTGGATCCAAACTTCAGTCCTTTTCTATCACATCAACCTGTCATACACACACAACTTTTCAGTCACATCATCTCCAATTTCAACCAAAATCCAAACTTTGCGCTGAATTAAACACAGCCTTGATAGAGATGTTAATTGACTTGATGTTGTTTGCACATGAATACTGACACATGGGGCCACTACCTTGTGGGCCTACTTCTCAGTTCTCAGTCCCACCTAAACTGATTTTACGAACGGATTTCACGTAGGATTAGGGGCCCAAAAAGGTCGTTTTTACGATTTTATTTCTGATCAGAGGCTTTCAGCTAGTAAAATTAAGGGAGAATTTGCAAAATTTGTGATATGCCACCCTGACCCACATGTCATTGACTCATGTGGGTCCTACATGTCATTGAGATACGAGTGACATATCTCAAATTTTGCAAATATAGGGTGGCATGGTTCCAACAAACCCTAAAATTAAATTGCTGCGAGGTTTAGTAGTCTATACATATTCTTTTGCAGTTTGTTGTAACAGCAATGCAGAGGATCCTCGTTGATAGTACTACACACAAACACATTTTGTGAGCTGTGTGACGATAATTAGGGGCCTGTTCACTTTGATGCCATTTTCAGCCTTACCAAATTTTGGTAAAGTTGCTAAAAAAATAAGTATATTTAGTTTGCTGTCAAATTTTGATTACTATATAAGAAATCCTGCCAAAATTTAGACAATACCAAGTGAACAGGCCCTAGGTGCAGACAATAACCTACCTCCCCGGCCCAAAATGCTCGTGGAGTCGTTGTGTTCATGTCATTTGAGGATCTCATACCCGTGACGTGCTAATGCTACGGTTAAACGCCTAAACTACGGCGCGGCCATGCATGTGCGCGGCGGATTGGTCACGCGCTGCGTGTCGGGTGCGATCAATTTTGTTGGATTTGATTGCAATCTCACACTCTCATAGGGTCACACCGTTTTTGGATTTGGGAAGAAAAAATACTGAGGATTAGAGAGAGATTAATTTCGAGGTGTCACGAGAGAGAGACTACTATTTCTCCAGATAGTAGTAGTAACTCTTACGTCATGGACACTCCAATAGTCCAAATGGAGGTTCTACTAGTTACCACCTAATCCAAATGATTGGTCAAACAAGAGACATCTACCAAAACTAATCGCTGCAAAAATCACAACTCCTCGAATAATACTCGCCGTGCCAAACGCTTTGGCCGCCGGAGTCCATCACCCTACATTGCCCACCAACCGCACGCACCCGGATTCACATTCAAGTGGGCCCCACACTCTGATCCCATAATCAACAATTATGCAGGCGAAAAGTATTACTAAGAAAATGCTACATCTATATGACAGGTGGGACCCACACCTCCCACCCCGTCCGTTCTTTAAATGCGCTCGCCCAACTGCTCGCATCTTTCTCTTTGCCCGAGCCGATCTTCCTTTCCCACATCCTCCTCCGCCGCCGGCTGCTTCCCACCGGCTCCCGATCTCCGAGGCAAGCAGCGCCGCGCCCGGCCGCCGCCGCCGCCGCCATGGCGTTCGAGAAGATCAAGGTCGCCAACCCCATCGTCGAGATGGACGGTTAGATCCCCCGCTTCCCTCCCCCGCACCAGCAGATCTGTCCCGCGGACGAGACGCCGTTCGCATGCGCTGGGTTTTGAATTTTTTTTTGGTTCGTGGGTGTCGCGGAGAGATCCGCGTGATCCGGCGAATCGCTGTTGTTTTTCCGTTGAGGTTGCTTTTGTTTAGGCTAGGCGATGGTGCGTCGAGTTCGTGCGCGTAGGTTTTTAGCGCGTAATCACTCTGTGGAGCCGAGCTGCCGCTGTATTAGTTTGTGGAGACGCGGGAGACGATTTGCTGCCGTGTTAGAGGCCGGATTTAAGCATGTAGAGATATATGCATATATGCGATGCCCTGATGGATGATCTATGTGCAGCTGACGAAAGTGTTGTGAATTGGACGCATGATGTGAAAATTTTGAATAGTGGGTTTAGAGTCCAGAATTCTGGGTGTCGTTTGGATATTGGTTATGTACTTTTGTGAGACTACTTCCATATGCAACTGATCATGTTTGATGTCCAAACATCATGTCCGAACTGTTCCTTTGTTTTTTAAATATAACGAAGGGAAGATTTCTAATGAGAAATTGTTGCAAACACTGCCACATCCTTATAAGTATATCAGGAATTCAGGGTATACGCCACTGTGTTTGTAATGAGTCAAAGAGATTATTTGCACATAATATATCAGTGAACTTCTGTTTCATCTTACGGAACTAACTGATTTGTAATTCACCTACTCCAGGTGATGAGATGACCAGGATATTCTGGCAGTCTATCAAGGATAAGGTAATGAATATATCTCCTTATCTGTTTTGTGATTAATCTGATATACTTGCTAATTTTTTTTGTGTGTTTTTTCCTGTTTTTCTCTTGTATGTAGTAAGCTGACAATCTTGTTTATTTCAGCTTATCTTTCCATTTTTGGATCTGGACATTAAGTACTATGACTTGGGAGTTCTCCACCGTGATGCAACTGATGACAAGGTCACCGTGGAGGCTGCAGAGGCTACTCTCAAGTAAGGAATTTAAGATATTTTAAAGTCAGTGCTAAGAAGACAATTTGTGATCACACTGTTTTCATTGATTTGTGTGGAATTCAGTTTGGTGTGTCCATCTTTAATTATTAGTAAATGGCAATCTGCGTATTGTGGTAGATACTCGTAGGACCTTTCTGGATCTAGCTATAATAGTACACACTTTGATCGTACAACTATACCGTATGTATGTTTCACTATTTTTGCATATCGCTTATCTTTCTAATCCAATGCCGTGCAGGTACAATGTGGCTATTAAGTGTGCAACGATTACTCCAGGTATATTCGCCTTTTATCTTATGCAGCTAAAAGATATATTCTTCATTTGACTCTTATCTCTTACTATTTCAACACTATTCCAGATGAGGCTCGGGTTAAGGAGTTCAACCTAAAGCAAATGTGGAAGAGCCCAAATGGCACGATTAGGAACATTATCAATGGTAAGCTGGTGCCATTAGTTTGATATAACACACAGGAATTGGTTGTTGACATTTCCCTTTCTTGCTACCTTTGACTTTTCTCTTTCTTTTTACCTTTAGGCACTGTATTCAGAGAGCCAATTATATGCAAAAATGTCCCAAGGCTTGTTCCAGGTATTTAAGAGGATATGAATCTATTCTTTATTGAATGAACTAAGTTCATCTGAAAACATTGAACCATTGGTGAAACCAGGATGGACTAAGCCCATTTGCATTGGAAGGCATGCTTTTGGTGATCAGTACCGAGCAACTGATGCAGTTCTGAAGGGGCCTGGCAAGCTCAAGCTGGTTTTTGGTATGGTTGCTTGGCTACACTTTATTATTTGTTCTTCGCTGAAGTGATGTGAGTAAAATTCGATCTCATTATATCTGTCTGTTCTTACAGAGGGAAAAGACGAGCAGATTGATCTTGAGGTGTTCAACTTCACTGGTGCTGGAGGAGTTGCTTTGTCTATGTACAACACTGATGAGGTGCTGTAAACTCCATATTAGTTTTCTTTAGTTGAAAAGCAATGTGTTTTTCTGACCATTCCTGTAACTGTTTTATAGTCAATCCGAGCTTTTGCTGAAGCTTCTATGACAACTGCTTATGAGAAGAAATGGCCGCTTTATCTTAGCACCAAAAACACAATCCTGAAGAAATATGATGGAAGGTAGTACATTATTGCACATTTGCACCTACTATTTATTCAAATCTTGGTTTATGTATCCAGGCTATGAATGTGTATCTGACTAATATTTTCAGGTGACATATAACCGGTGTGATATATCTTGGTTTATGTATCCAGGCTATGAATGTGTATCTGACTAATATTTTCAGGTGACATATAACCGGTGTGATATATCTTGGTTTATGTATCCAGGCTATGAATGTGTATCTGACTAATATTTTCAGGTGACATATAACCGGTGTGATATATCTTGGTTTATGTATCCAGGCTATGAATGTGTATCTGACTAATATTTTCAGGTGACATATAACCGGTGTGATATATCTTGGTTTATGTATCCAGGCTATGAATGTGTATCTGACTAATATTTTCAGGTGACATATAACCGGTGTGATATATCTTGGTTTATGTATCCAGGCTATGAATGTGTATCTGACTAATATTTTCAGGTGACATATAACCGGTGTGATATATCTTGGTTTATGTATCCAGGCTATGAATGTGTATCTGACTAATATTTTCAGGTGACATATAACCGGTGTAATATTTTTTGATGATGCAGGTTCAAGGACATTTTCCAGGAGGTCTATGAAGCTGGGTGGAAATCCAAGTTTGAGGCTGCCGGAATATGGTAGGTAACTTGTTTTGTTGTTTCAAATTCTCTGAGAAGCTTTTCTCACATATGTGATGATCTTGACTTCTGGTAGGTATGAGCATCGTCTCATTGATGACATGGTTGCCTATGCACTTAAGAGTGAAGGGGGCTATGTGTGGGCTTGCAAGAATTACGATGGAGATGTGCAGAGTGATTTCTTAGCTCAAGGTACCAATATGCTAACTTCTGAACCATGCATTACATGTGCAAAAAATGTTATCCTTTTTCCTAGTTGCATGATAAACAATGCTGACTGTTAAATAATTCACTGGATCTATAAATGTGCAGGCTTTGGTTCATTGGGTTTGATGACATCAGTATTGGTATGTAACTATGTATATAACTTCTACTTTATTGTTCATGACTAAATATTGAAAATACTGTTTTAGGGTGTTGTCTTCTGTACAGTGGAAAGCCTTAATTTTGATTGAACCCCGCCTAATTTGTGTGTATATATTTCTTTCTGAATTTCTTAACATGACACTACTTTGTTTAATATGTAGGTGTGCCCTGATGGAAAAACAATTGAAGCTGAAGCTGCCCATGGCACAGTTACCCGTCATTTCCGTGTTCACCAGAAGGGAGGTGAAACCAGCACAAACAGCATTGCTTCAATCTTTGCTTGGACCAGAGGACTTGCACACAGGTACAAGTCCTACCTACTTTATGTCTCTAGCACTTGGAATTATTTGTTAGAAGTATTATCTTTGGTCAGCTATATGGTGAATTAGCATCATCTTATTGTTTCGCCAAATACCAAAAATAGCAAAGTAGCTCATACCGTTCTTTGCTTGGGCCTGGCTCTCTTGAGTTGGATGATTAACTCATGGCAAATGCATTGTTTGTGCCTTGCAGGGCAAAGCTTGACGACAATGCTAGACTTCTTGACTTTGCACTGAAACTTGAAGCTGCTTGCGTTGGAACTGTGGAATCTGGGAAGATGACCAAAGACCTTGCTCTTCTTATTCACGGATCTTCAAAGTATGTTATGCTGTTCGGTTTTTGCCTCATGCACTTCAGTTGTGTTTTTTCTGCAAAGTTTTGTTCTATGATAAAAGAACTCATTGTGTTTAATTTATTTTCCTTTTTGATTTGTAGCGTCACAAGAAGCCATTACCTGAACACTGAAGAGTTCATTGATGCGGTTGCTGCGGAGCTCCGGTCAAGACTGGCAGCCAACTGAGCTTTTTACAAGATACTCTTGCCAATTTCAGTGCTTCATTTCCCTTCTTTTAAAGTCATTTTGGCTGTATCACCATTACCATTCGAGTTCTCATTCTGGATTGAATGAACTTTTACAGCATCGGTACAAATTGTTGTCGATCCAAGCAGTCCATAGATGCTGATATCACGTAGACGGGACCTCCCAAATAAAGGATATATAGAACAATTTGTCATTGCTGATAGTTGTTTTATCCCTATCAGTTAGCGTCCGGCTGGAGAATTATCTATGTTCCTCATTTGGATGGTTTGATAATTTCTTGATTGATAATTCGTACCTTGGAATTTGGGCTGAAGGAAGCATGGTGCACCATTCGAAGTTTAATTGTGTTGTCATTAAGGGGTTGAAGTAAACTGTGAATTCTGTAATTGCTTCTAGCAGCCGCGTATGATCTTTCAGCCTTGCAGAGCCCTCATGCCAGCCGTGCAGGGGGACGATATCTTCTGAACTCACAGGATTTTTTCCAAACTGTAACGCGTCAGCCTATACCTATCGACTTGCTGTCGTGCTGGGATTGTTCATTGTCGTATGCCCCAAATGGCAGCACGCGCTACCACCTCTCACCCGCCGGATAACAACCAGGCCAGGTGGTTCATACTGCACGCCGGCCATTATCACAGATGTGCGGACCTTGGGTTGTGATGTTTATCCTGCTGCATGACTACTGGGCGCCGGCCAAATCGTACGTCGTGGTCGCCTGAGCTGCGCTGCCGCGACACGAGTCCAGCGCCCGACGCCGATGTGTCCCGCCACGTTCCTCCTGACCCATGCCACGCGCCGCCGTGCCGCCTCCTCACGTGCACGCAGCACATCTCCCGCGCGACGCCGCAGCCCGGCTATTTATATGCTCGTCCCGGCGAGGCGTCGCCCTCAGCAGCCACACGAGACTACGAGAGTTCAGCGTAAAGGAAGGAAGCAGCAGCCGAGCCAAAAGCCTTTTGCCGCAATGTCGGGGGCGCAGGGCGCGCAGCCGATGGGCGAGACGACGCCGACGACGTACGAGTCGGTGGGCGGCGGGGAGAACCGCACGCGCACGGACCTGCGTTCGCGGGAGGACCAGGGCGCCATCCAGATCGACAAGGTGCAGGACAAGGTCGACGAGCCCGCCGCGCGCAAGGTGGACGACCGCGCCTTCGACGCCAAGCAGGTCGGCCACGGCGCCGGCGCCGACGCCGGGGCCACCGGGACCGGCGCGTGATCTCGTTCACGTGAAGACCGTGCGGTAGAAAGAATGGTGCTGCTACTTTGTTGTTGTACGTGCGCCTAGAGTGTTCTTCTGTTTGTAAGAGCACCTTGTGTGTGAGCCTGTAACAATAATGATGTAATAAAACTGCTCTTGAGTTTCCATTTCAGCACAGCTATAATGAAAATAACAATCATCTGACAGGCTATAGAAAACAATATTTTACAAAATCGAACTCATAATAGCCTAGGCTGACATGGGCCGATGGATCAATCAACAAACATAGAAGGAAGTGTAGAAAGATGGATCGATGTAGGAGGGCCAACAAGAAATGAGCGTCCTCAGGTGATACGCCGTTATGGTGTCGCAAGTCACTAAGGTCAATTCAGTTTAATCTATTCCTCACCCTCAATTCAGCAAGGTAGAATATCCTCCCGGAAAAAAAAAAAAAACAAGCGATGAACAGCCGGATGCTGATTCTGTTTCACCAGCTGCGGCTCTATGGTCCCAGGATATAAAAGGTCTTCTACTGACACTCCGACAGCATCTTCACTGACGCTAGGTGCCGTCATTCTTCAAGCTCTGCGAAGAGTCTTAAATCAGTGAAAGAAAAGATGGGTTTAAGCACGAATTCAAGGTATTTGCACAAACCAGCCTTTTGAAAGATCCACCATTCACCAACTTCTTCAACTTCTCTGCATCAGATTTTGCACGATCCAAAGCCTGCACGTAAGGTCGATCAGCAAAACAATAGTTATGCAGTGCTGTTCTTCATGAGACAAGTCACTATGTTATTTCACAACATGATACCATGATACCTCCATGAATCATAGCAGTAGCTCTCAAATAGTTATCGATTAGATGCGAGCAATCGTAATTTAGTTTCTTTGAAAGCCCGAAAACCGTCATGACCAATTTCCTAGCACACTAAATATACTCAGTTTAAGGCATGGAGTGATATGGCCTATCAGTTTATTTCAGGTGGTCTCGGTGCATCACCAGCTTTCAGCCTTTTAGCAAGGAAAAACCAGTAAACTGAAATTAACAGCAATGATTTGTAGTCTATTTGTTTCATGATACTAAACCCGCATCTGCCGCTACACAACCACTCAAAGCTGAAAGAGCGAAAGGTGCTGAATAAAGGTAACAAATAATCCATAGGATATATTGAAGGAAATCAATTTAGTACGGATATGTTTGTATTACCTGGATCAGCGTCTCAACTCTACGTCTCATCCTGGTGTGCATGAATCCTTCAGAACACTGCCATACAGGAAACAGAAGGGACTGAGAACTTGTGAAGTTAAAAACTTCAAGTCATGGAAGAGTAAAAATCATGTATATAAGCCAAAGAGAAATGTTTCACAAGCGAGCACAAGAGAACTGTGGCCGCAAGGTTAAAATATGTCCCAATAAAGTACCGTGTCAACTACTGAATCATGAAAATCTTAAAATCCCATGCTGAAGGTGGCTTAAGAAAAATGTTCCAATTTGTTCCAAGGTGGCTTTCTGCAATAGCAATATCAGCTGCCTTGGGCAAATCAGATATTTTTCATCTTTGGAAAAAAAATTCACCCAGAATAGACTTAGGAAAATTTGATGGTATTTTGGCAGGAATCTGGTCAAAAGATCCAAATAGTGTGTTCCCTTGGGGCCATTTGCAACCAAAAGAATATTATCTTCTTGGAAATAGTCCATAACAGTGGAGCTCAATATTAAACAATGGATTTTCATCTTCACTAAGCCAAATTTAACCCATTGATGGAAAATCTGCGCATTGGATGCAATTGGTTGATTCACAATTATGGATGACAGATGCACGGACTTGATTAATTGAGAAGTATGGATCAGCCAACATAAGAAAAAAGGACCTTACCTTCACATGGTAGCTTACATAAGCATGAAAAGTCAACAAGCTCCAAACTGTTTTGTCCAATTTTTTACCCTCAGCATGCCGCGGGAAAACAACTGCATAAATATGAGTTAGTGAGACAAAAAAAGGGGTCTTCAATAGAAAAGAAAAACAGAAGAAAACGCTTAAATGCATATTACCAAAAGTAACAAAACCGGCATTTGCATTTAGTGCATCAGAAGGTACTCCTTTTAACTCAAGAGGTGGTACTGGAGACCACAAGCAGGAAGGGGCGTTGTTAAGAGCGCTAGTCCGCCTTGCTTCCACAAATTCCTAGATTTAACCAGAAAAGTTTAAAACAAAATAGGCAGAGCTGCCCCATCATATCGTGTCCTTCCATAAGTTGCTTCTCATAATATGGTTATGCCATCAAGAAATGGCCTCAAGACAAACTTTCACAAAACCATTAAGTTAAGGCATATATCCGTTCAAGTCTTAATGAAAGTAGCGCTAAATGCCTAAAGATCGGTTTGTTGAAGATGTCTATAAATGATCATAAAAAAACTAGAAAATGAATTGCTTGAAGCAGATAAAAGAGACAAGAAGGAAGTGTCCAAAATACCTGCAGAAAGGAAGTTGCTAAAACTATATCAATGGAATCCTGGAACCTCATAGGGTATACTAGTGTAACTTTGTCTGCCTGTGAAAAAGAAATTAATCTCATGGACTGTATGAACTGAAAGTAAACGTCAAATACATAACTCTTAAATAGATTAATCTAGATTGATATATCTAAGAACCTACCTAGCTGTTCATTGCCAAAGGAAAACTATGCTTTGAAGTATGATAGATACATTTATAGGAGTTTCTCAAATTTATACCTGGGGAGCAACGAAAAAGGATTCATTAGGACGGTGAACAAGAGCAACAAGCTTGTCAACATTAGGAGCCACCGTCTTTGAAGCTAGATGCTTCAGCAGAAGTTTCAGTGGTGCACCCAGCACCACCTCTCTCACAGATGCAATTTGAGTCAAGACAGCATTCCTTTGCTCTGGAATACATTAAAGTGTTAGCCAGATAGTGGTTACAAGATACACATAGAGATTCCATGATTTTGATAGGCCTGACCAAAATAAATAATCACAAACAGTAATTTGATCCATTACCATGTTTGGAAGAATATGTGCAAGTATCTACAAGCAAATATATGAAGTCTGACAGTATAACAGAAATATGAGAATTCCTTCTATCAACAAGAAATGGACTTGTTCAATGGACTGCCCAAAACCTACTGACTTCCATTTCTCTTTCATTTACAGAAGGCATCAAATCAGTCCATAAAGCTAAAAGATTCTACAATTAGCCAATTTATGGTCTGAGAAGCCCATGATAATTAAATGCACTATACATAACATATTTGACATTTTCGTAAAGCATCTATTTGTAAACGATGAATCCATTTCTAACCATTAGCTTGCACCAAAGTTCTATCAATGGATGACATCTCAAGGTACATAGAACCATCATCTAATTCAATCATGTAGCACAACAAGACAATGGTAACCTTGGAAAGGGAACTCTAGAACCTTCATCTGGCGGAAGCTTTGTCAAGTTTATCTTCATTGTGAGATCAAAGCCATCCTTTGGAGGATCAAGAATTTGAACGACTGGTCCATAAGCTGCCTTTATTGCCTCGATAGCACCAAGTGGAAGTCCATCATATAGCATGGCCTCAGGAGGTGGGAGGGGCAATGCTACTGATAGCACCATTACCTTTGGATTCCTCATAGAAAACTGGAACCGAACATCAGCATTCATTAGGAAATCAAATATGAAGCAGGTAATAGTTGATCCCAACACCCAAAACATGTATAATGAAGTAATGTCAAGAGTTCAATAAATTCATAAAAGAAAAAGGAAATATGATAATTAAGCTTCTAAGGAGTTTATCTTGATTAAAGGTGAAATACAGAACCCTCCAAGCAAGGTATAATATTATATGCTCATAAGTGAAAATGATCACCAATATTATGGAAGGCTGCTTATACAAAAGATATGCTGGCAGCCTCATTATCTTGATTAGAAGGTGAAATACAATCCACTCCAATATATGATGCCAATTTTACCAAATTATTATAGAACAATTTCATTACCACAGTAGCAACAATGACTTGGATAGCATGAGATCGTGGAGCAATTCAGCACCAGAAAACAGGTCAGTTCTTTAGTTCAGGTGTTCCTGGTATTATTTTCGTGCATACAACATACCAATAACTGAATGAAGCTCTGCACCGAAATATTTAACATAGCATAACACATTCTACACATGCAGCAACGTATAGATAGCAAGCTCAATTTTAACATTAAATCTTAAGGCGGCACACGAGAATGGATATCCAGATTCGGCAGTACGGTACTACTTACCTGGATATGATACCGCACATCGTCGAATTCCACCGTGTGGCAATCGATGTCCACGCCCTTGTCGCCGCTGCAAACCACACAAAACCTGCATGAGCTAAGGGCGACGAGCCGACGAGCGGGATCAAGAAAAGGGATGATCGGCCGCGCAGCCACGTACTACCTGAGGACGCGATCCTGCAGGATCTGGAGCAGGAACCTGGACGGCGACTGGAGAAGTATCATCCCCACCTCTCTCCTCCTTCCGACCAATCTTTCTTCTTCCGCTACGCTGCTCGACCCGACCGATTCCTCCTCGAATCAGACGAAAATCCTCCACCGCGATAGCAGCCTCGCTCGAGCTACCACTGGATCAGCTGGATCTGTCCTTGTGGCTGCGAATTGGAGACGGACGAGCAGAATGGGAGGAGGAAGGAAGAAGACGACGAGGAGGAGGGTGGAGATGTAAATCTGGTAAAATTGGAGGGGCTCCTTTGCTAAATGTGACAATGCGAGAGCCGAGAGCCAGAGCAGTCGGCGTAGTGGAATCCATCGCTAATATGAACCCTCCGATCTGAATCGGACGGCTGAGATTTCCGCTCTGCGCAGTTAATCCCCCCCCAAACTTTCCGTGTCCAAGCCGTCGCCGTCGCCGCTGGAATGATCGGCGGCGTCGGCCGCAGCAGGCGGCGCGGCCGTGCGCCGCCAGCTCTGCCCTCGAGCGCCGCCGCCCGCCGCGCCGAGCACTCCGTCTCTTGCTGGTTAGTGAAGTAGAGAGACTGACCCAAAGCAGCTCGATCTAGTCAGATTTTAGTAGTAGTTAGCTTCTTACCCTCACCAAACCCTAAGTCGCGGCTAAATCGAGCCTATGCTTGCGTTCTTCGTAATTATTTTCCCAGTACTTTTACATTGGTTTCTTGTAGAGCAGAGCTTGATTTAGTTCGTCGCGTGGATGCTTGATTTGGAGCTTATGAGCTTTGTAGGATGGCGGGCAACCGTTAGGCGAAATTATAAAGCTTGATTTGGAAATTTAACATGGGTTGGCAATGTTGTAGTTTCCATTCTTCTAGTAGTACACTTTCAACAGTTGGTGAAAATTCGATTTGTGTGTTGTATCGATTTACCAAATTTCAGTGATGTATCCTGTTGGGTTCACTGGTTCAGACCTGCTGTTGGGATGCACCATTCATCCTCAGTCCTAATCCTGATAAATTGAATTGTCTCCCCTGCATCTAGCCATCCGCATGATGGTTTTAATTTTCAGGACAACAAGTTTCTCTATTCCTTTTAAATCTGCTTATCAGCTTATCATGGAAAATTGCATTCGACTCTATATAGTACTGCATGAGATGTTGGACACATATTTTATCTTTCATTTATTCTTCAATTTCTTATATATTTCAATGCAGTTTACTCCTGTCATTTTGTATTAGTGGAGGCAATGATTATTATATTCACTTACTGTGCTTGTACAAAATTTAGGTACTGTGACTGCAAAATATATTCCTTCAATGACATCATATTTAATTTGGGATGGAGATATGCTAGGTATGCTTTATCTTAACTTTTGACCTTTTATCTTCTTTAATTACTTAGTGTTTCTTATATGTGCATATTGTACCCTTTTTCCCCGCGAAAAAAGGAATATATTTAAAATATAATTACCCATGGACTTTTACATACTATAAACAAGAATATAGCCAAGTTAGCACCTTATTTCATTTGTGTACGTAAGATGCAAGGGTTTCTTTTCTTTAAAAAGGAATGAGAAAAAATGCACTCTAGGAGCCATCTGTACCATTTGGAGTTAAATTTCTTCGCTGTTGCTGAAAGTTTTAGCACAAACTCTTGCCCCTTTGGGGAGGTGTTTAGACTACCCCATTGGTATAACTATCAAAGGAACGACGAGTGATACGACTACGGTTCTATAAACTTCAATACCATTTAATCAATTGAAAGAAAAACCGTCTATGTACTCTCGTACCAAAAGACGTCCTCAAATAAAGAGACAACAACGAAATCAACCTTATAGTCACCATTCAAGTCACAGCTTATTAATGGTTATGAGACTTTATGCATACGGTTGATTTAAATGTTCATTACCTTACCTATATCATGAATCTGTTGACATTGTTGCTTAAATCGTTAGAACAGCCAGCACACCCTATCAATCTCGACATTTGTTTTTATGAAGTGTGTAGGATATCACTGGGATAGTAGTGGTCTTCATCCTTTCTTTAAAATTTTGGAAACTTTCATATGTTGTACTTGCCTTGAAATGTGCACGTTTATGTGCTGTGGTCTGTTGCATGTTTCAGATGCTATTGTGGGACTCAATTGGTGCAGTTTATTTCAGTGGTCGGTCATTTAGTACCTGGCTACAAAATCTACTGGTGAGTACAATTTGTCCCTTTATTTTTCAACTTCTAACATCAACCATTCAGCATGCCCTTAATCTATTGCAGGCTTCCAGCTTTGGCATATCAATAATGGACATCGCAGCAATCATAGCATCAACAGTTTTTTCTATTGCTTTTCACGAATTTGGACATGCTGTTGCAGCTGCAAGGTCCTTATTTGCTGACCTACATTTTCTACGAGATGTTCTGCATGTGTTTGCATTCATTTGCAGAAGGCATACTTTATATGTTGACTTACAATATTAACTTTCACCTGCTTACAGTATTCCTTTCGCACATTGCTGACACATTCATTGCTAAATATGCAACAGCGAGGGCATACAGATTGAGTATGTTGCGGTATTCGTAGCTGCACTTTTTCCTGGGGCATTAATTGCTCTGAACTGTGACCAGCTGCAAAATTTACCTCTTTTTTCTATGCTTCGGATTTATTGTGCAGGGATTTGGCATAATGTTATGGTAAGTAACTCTGGCGTGCATGGATTATTTTTTTTTAAAAAAAGAAGTAAAATATCTTGATTTTATTTGACCATATATTTCTATTCCTTTTAATTTTAAAGCGTATTTCCATCTATTTTCAGTATTTGTGGCATGCATGCTAACCTATAGAGACCAGTAGTTGTGAATTAAAAAAAGGAGCACATTTGAGAAATGCCAGTTCGGCAGTTCTGCATTACTGCTGCAGCTTCTTATCATATTTTTGTAAGCATGTTCATTCATAATGATGTTTATTTATGATTTCATGTCTAATAGTTATGTGGAGTATGTGTCATCATGGCATTATTATTACCTGTGGTGCTGTATCCTCTCTTTGTGACTGGTGGTCTTATGGTAAGTCTGTTTCTTTGAACTTGTCCTTATTTAGATCTCCATGATCCTTCATGTTCTAAAAGGCTGTCAGAACAGATTACAGGAGTCCCAGAAGCATCTCCTCTGTCAGGATACTTGTCTGCTCACAATTTTATCCTTTCTGTGGATGGATTGAACATAACAAGAGCTGATGAATGGATGAAAATGCTTACTCAGGACAATGTAGTACAAATAAGCAGCCGTGATCTCCTTGAAGGCTCTGAAGGCTATCGTGCCACTGGTTCTAGAAAGGGTTACTGTGTTCCCAACTCATGGATGGATGCAAGCAAGAATCTTTGGCAGATAAATGACAAGCTATCTTGCCCAGATGATCTGATAGCCTTTCAAAGAATGAGTGAGAAAGGTATTGGCAAGAAGGAAGTTGAAGACAAATATTGTTTGATTGCAAAAGATGTTGTCAAGCTTAAAAAATGTGGAAATGGATGGCGGGGGGCCGAAGATGGCAGAAGCAACTTTGCATGTATGGAGGTAAAATAACACTGAATTAGAGCCCTTAGGAATAATCCTGGAGGATTGGTTCCTTATTATAATATAGCTTATCCTTTTGCATTACCTTTCTCTGATTTATACATTTTTTGATCGATTCTGACAGGATGAGTACTGTTTGGTGCCTGTTCTAGGCCCTGGGATTTCATGGATAGAGATCTCTTATGACAGACCTTATTCTTTGGAGTGCTTACAGAAAGAAAGGAACTCATCATTGCTGCATGATGGAAATAATAACCCTGGATTGGGTCCTTGCCAGGGAACTTTTGTTTATGCGGGTGATCTGTTATCAGCAGCACATTCTATTAAGTTATCCTCTTACCGACCTCGATGGCCTCTCTTGCTTTTCATTGCAGATCTTCCTCGTATCTTGCAAGATGGTTTAAGTTGTTTATTTCGTGTGTCTGCAGCATTGGCTGTAGTCAATTGCTTACCAGTAAGTTCTCTATTGAAGTTTCATTCTCTATTGTTCATCTTACATTCTCACATCATGCCTCAGTGCCTCATGACATTGCCCTACATGTAGGATTTCCTTCTTTTTTTTTTATCTTATTCTTTGCAGCAAAGGAATTTGGCAAATAATTTGAGACAAGTAAAAACATGCATGATATGATAGTTGAAAGTTGAAAGCTGGAACCCTTGAAGTACTGATATTTGCTAGAAACCTGCCGTTTGGCCTATTGTTGTTGCTATTTGCTTAAGCTCCTCCTTGTTCAGCTATTTTCGATGATAGACATAAGAAGACTTTGGGGTTGTATATGTTCAGTTAACCGATGTCTTACGAAACCGAAAGATACGAGAAGAAAAGACTTCAGTGAAGCTAAACATCGTGGACTGAATTTAAATGTGACGTAATTTCATTGTATGACGCACGTGTCATATCATGAAAAAATCGTGGATTGGTACTTTGCGACGTCCACATGAAAGAACTGCCCCTTCGCTAAAACCTCTGATACAATTCGATGAAAAGAACCAAATGAGCTTCTGTCGTCGCGTTATAAGAATTCCAAACGGCGAAAAACACCTGCTAGAACAGGTAACAAAACAAGAGTTCTTGGGACATAAGGTACTGTGATATAATACCGAAACATATTGAGGAAATATACCTTTACAGAGAGAAAAAAAAAAACTCAAATAGAATAGTATTATGAGGTATCTAGACTAGTTGACATACTCTAGTATGTGTTATGACCATTATACATTCTGCCTACGAGAGGATCAGAGGACTGTTTTTGACGTCCGGTCGTAACAATGTCTTGTTTCACCGGAATTGAAATCACTCAAATACTAATTTTAAATCTGTTAAGGGCTCGGGAGTACGAACATCTTATAAAACTGGGTTCTATACTCACCCAAACACCCATACGTGGAGTGACAACATTCAATTTTGCCCTTATAGTTTAAAGTTAACTAGAGTTGTACAAAGCCACCTCTAGACAAACTAAAACCATCACTTGTACAGTTTGACAATAACAGGACTAAGATTTAAACCACCTGAAATAAATCTCTTGTTTAGCAGTAACGTCCCGTATAGAAAGACTAGTTGATCCGTTTACAAATTTAAAATTTGTTATCCTTTATTCACATGAGAGAGGTAGAGGTAGGTTTTATATCATTGGCTAATCTGTGATGGATAATGATGTGGATAATGATGCTTAGATTTGGATCATCATGATCTAATCTCTTCTGTAGTAGATTATGAACCTTGTCTCCCTCATGTAAATGTCAAAATGAACTGTAAAAGTGGATTTTGATGCAGTGTGAAGTTGATTAGCGTGGTTAGATAGTGATGTAATGTTATCCCACAGGTAAGTCATTTATCCGTTGACGTAGTTTTTAGTGGAACCCTTTGGTACGTTATCCGGTACGTGTCACTCTTTGCTAACAGGATTTTATAATC
>CM020179.1:38209731-38230645 GCA_009805545.1 Oryza longistaminata | reverse complement strand
TTGCTAACAGGATTTCATAATCATAGCGGCAGGATTTTATATTCCGTAAAACCCTTGCATAGCATAGATCTATTATAGGTCCACGTGGGGGTATTAGTTGTCTCCACCATGAATCGTATAAGTACAGAGTCTAGCGGACGACAATTTTCTTTTCCTATGTATCTACGGGTTGAGAAGTAACTTCATTCGTTAGAACCGGTTCGTAAACATATAAGTCATGAATCCATCCAAAAAAGGGTTACATGTTTATCAACTCTACGGTCCGATATGATTTCGATGGTTATGTAAAGGTCGGAATTTAACTCCGGAGTCGTCCTTTATTTGTCGTCACTACACCACCCTATAGCTAAACTTTGCTTCAACATGACCGGAGGACGTTTCCTCTTAAAACATGGGAACCGTGTATCTGGAGCTTGCAACTCTTAGCCTTCTCAGTTGAGCAGAGACAAATACAAAGCCAAAAAAAAACACGAAAACGAACAAGAAGAAAAGATTAGGGTTCAAGCAGAAAACCGTAGAAACAAATCTCAAACAAGGCCTCGCTTAGGATTTGCGCAACTGCCAATCAAGTGTGGATGACGTTGCCATTTGCAAAGTATCCGTTTACCAAGCTATCCAGTGGCTTCTTGGCATGGTAAATCGTCTTTTTGGGAATGGGAAATCTGGGCATAGGATTTGGATTGACAATGTTGGAACTTGGTTGGAGCAAAGTTTCTAGTTGTCCAGATGCTGCTGCTATTAATCCTGTTAGCAGAGATGCAATGTTAGTTCAAAAAGAAGGAGCTTTTGCCTGCACTTTTCATATACAGAATAAAGTCAATCATGGAGAATCGAAATGAACAACCGCAGTGAATATGAAACTGAAAACAATGTTCCTTGGCCATATTTGGTACATCACTACACAAGCATCATAGTAGAGGTTAAGACCCCGTTCTGGCTGGGATTATTTGCGATTATCCTTGCCATATGCTTCCAAAATTACAATGTCTCCAAAAACTTTGTACTCATATTGCTTAGACCACTTATTCTAAGCTATTTGTTAGGTTTATAATATGTAATGTTTACTCTTTCCTATAAATAAATTGATCATTCATCAGCTTCATCCTCATACAAATTGATGTCATAACACAGTAGATGCAAGCAGAAGCATCAGAATATTTGTCTGAGTAAAACTGCATTACCTAAGAAAAGTGGAGATGGCTTCCCTGGTCTTGACTTGAATTCTGGATGGAACTGTACTCCAATGAAAAATTTATGACTGGGTAGTTCAATAATCTGCATAGAGTAGAGCATCATATGTTAAGTAATACAAAATGTTTTTGCATAGACTTTTTGTGAAGATTGAAGCAACTGTTTTCCAATTCTACCTCCATGCGTCTTCCACTCTCATCCTTGCCAACAAATGAAAGCCCTGCCTTCTCAAACTCTGGTACCATTTCAGGATTTACCTGAAAAACAGTGAAGTCTTCACTGTTATACAGTGAAGAAAGGGAACATGGAATGATCTATGAATGAAATTTTTTTGTTTGGCTAACCTCGTATCTGTGTCGATGTCTTTCGTCTACGAATCTAGCATTACCATACCTAAGATAATGCATCCCATTATTTATCCATAGTAAACATCAAATGCACAATATACAAAACACAAGCAAAGAAGTCCAGGATTATTATCTTACAGCTTTGCAGATTTGCATGCAGTGGCATGGAAATATGTTGTCCTTGATCCAAGCCGCATAGTTGCCCCCATATGGGTTTTGGAACCCTGCGTAATAGTTATGCAAATTTTATGGATCAATGCTGATGCTTAATAGATAGTAATAGTTACCAAAACTGTAAAGGGAATGTAATCTACCTCTGGCATGAAAATGACGCAGGGTGACATTGTATCTGGGTCAAACTCTGTGCTATTTGCACCCGGTAATTTCATGATAGAACGGGCAAAATCAATCACTGCAATTTGCATACCCAAGCAAATGCCAAGATAAGGAACATTATTTTCTCGTGCATATTTTGCAGCAAGAATTTTTCCCTGAACACCTCTATCTCCAAAGCCTCCAGGGACAAGTATACCCTCTGCACCCTGAAATGTAAATTTTCTTCAAATGGCTGAGCATAACTTATCAATAATTCAAGGGACCATTCGAGTATGTAAATGTGTTAACCTTGAGTAGCTTCCATGCTTTTTTATGGGCTTCAGGGGTCTGTACAAATAAAACATCTCCAAGACATTAGTAGGAACTACATTGAGGAAAACAAAATCACTGAAGTCCAAACCGCACTAACCTCTTTGGCTGCAGAATCTTCAAGATCACAGGAAGGAACCCACTCCACTACAAGCTTCCTTCCCATAGCAACCGATGCATGCAAAAGTGCCTGAAATAAGGGTCATTAAGATAAATCAGTGAACAAGAACAGTCAATATTGTCATATATTTGTAACCTCACATATTCAGCTGAACATCTAAGACATGCATGTATGATTTATAATACCTGCACATGCCTACAATGAAGTTATAAGTTCACATCACAATTAAAGAATTGGAAAGGCATACAATCTAAATAAACTTAAATGCTTTTAGCTTAGTATGGTTTTACTATTTGTAATCAAGTGTCGAGTCATGTCTATCTAGTTATCATCTAGAAAATTCAAATATAAGAATCATGCTGATCTTGGATGCAAATACAAGTGCATTTATTAGTAACTTGACCTTTAGAACAGACAGGTAGGAATCGGACAGCCCAGTATATTTTCCAACCATCGCAATCTTAACCTGGAAGATTGCACAGTAATGATCAGTTTTCAACAAAAAATTTGACGAAAAAAAAAAACTAAGTGGTAAAACTCTACTAAGACCCCAATAACAACAATAATAACATGAAGTGAACAGATAAATATATATACCGTAGCCTTCAACTTGTCAAACTTGCTGGCTCTTTCGGTCCATTCAACCAACTTGGGTTCTCGTGGTACTTTACCGACACTGCATACATGAACGAAGGAAGCCATCAGAATTTCTTTTTGAGACATTGAACTGATGAATGAGCTTATTACATAACCATGGAAAATACATACAATTGAAGGTCTAGAACTTTCAGAATAGCTTCATGGGCCCTTTGGTCCTACAAGATCCATTGCAGATGATTAAATATGCAACATGCGAAACTTGAATATATGCATTGCAACATAGGCTTATTATACCCTTAGCAACAAGGGGATGTGCCAAATGTTTGTAACGTCATGGAGATCAATAATACTTGAGACCTGCAACATAAGTTGCATTGTCAGCATGAAGTTAAGACATAAAACCTAAAAGAAACCTTGAAACCGCAAGAATTATCCTTACTGGAACGTGACAAAATTGTGAGAGCTTTGCTTTCACGTTTTCTTCCAGTGGCTGTCAAAAGCATTGAGATGATCAATATGACAATTTTTGGGACAAAAGGAAATGAACCACTGAATGCTCTGACGAATGAAAAAAAAAATGACTAGATGATGTACCTCGGTACTGCGACATGCTAAAATGTCAGGTGCCAATCCAAGGCCTCTTAGCCCACGAACACTATGCTGGGTAGGTTTAGTTTTCTACATGAGAAAAAAAAAATCATCATTTGCAAGAGAACATCACACTGCAGCGAGTTCACATAACAGTTACACGATTTTAAAAGGCTCAACAACACTTCAGTACATTGAAAGTTCTTTTGTTTATGTTTCTACTTTTTGCCACCTCTTTTTTTTTAAAAAAATGCAACTCTGTGGAAACAACTGTAGGTAAGATTAAGACTTTATAATTCAGGCAAATTGTTACTTTCAGAAACTAGAGTTTAGAGAAAACAGCCGTCTACAAGCCAACCAGATGTAGATCAACCAAGAAAAGGAAAAAAAAAAGAAAAGAAAAGATCAACTAACTGAAAATCTCACAACCACCATCCTTAACAGGAAACAGGGAAGTATGCTTTTTAATATAATTAAAAACGTGTCATGAACCCTAATAAACTGCAAATAGTATAACCTCTCATATGTTTGATATGTCTCGTTGTTTCAGATAAGCAGAACTTACCTGTTCACCAACTACATTTAAAACTGGAACAAGACTGACATGGACCAGACAGAAGTTTCCAGGTCCTACAACATAGAATGACGTAGGAAAAATGTTAACTGAAACTAAACCGAGACCATAATAAACATATAGGCAAGATTTAGTTGTTTTCTCACCAACACGGTAGGAAAATTGACCTAATGCTTCAATAAAGGGCATTGATTCAATATCCCCTGCATCAAGAATGCCACTGTCGTTATGCGACGAAAAGATTTTGTCCCCTGCACCGGCATACTTACACAACTTTGGGAACAATTGAGCAGAAATAAACTACACTAGAGTGTTTGAAGTACAAGATTTTGTGATTTCAGATATAGTAGATAGAATTGTTTTTTTCTTTACCTATGGTGCCACCAAGCTCTATGACACAAACATCAGGAGATCCTTCTTTACCATCGACCGGATTCATCGCTACACGTTCAATCCAATCTTGAATTTCATCTGTAATATGTGGCACAACCTGAAAAGGAAAATATGGACAAATTAAGTAATAAACATAGATATTTCTCATATTAAAGCTTCCCACCACATACCGGTCACACACCTGAATGGTTTTCCCCAAGTAGTCTCCTCTCCTTTCTTTGTTAATGACTGACTGGTTTGAGCATTAAAAAAAATGCCATTAACTTCCAGAGGATGAAATCAGCAGCTAGAGTTGATGTTAAAAAGGATTTTCACAGGCACCATCAACAAAAAATCACATAAAAACCGTATCAAAAGAGCTGTATTACATTTTACTCCATTTTACTCTAACTTACATGGTAACAACACAGCTAACTGCTACTAGGGTGGGTTTCAACAGTATTTTTACTGTTGTAGACCTAGTTACCTAGTCTAATCTTCATCCTGTACAAAATTCAGGTAACCAGTAGAAGAAAGATTATTTATTGGCAAATGACAGAAGCAGCCAACAAAGCATCGGCTCTACAATTAAGCACCATGTGACAGGTTGAATCTTATCAGTAGCTTCCGACAACAGTGGCAGACTGAGGCCCAGATGATTCTGCACATGCATAATTGTACTGCTGTGGATCTTACGATGAAACATAAAGTGACTCAATAAAGATTTGTGGGCTCCAGCCTCCATGCACATTCAGTCAATCAAACGTTCAATATAACTGGCGGGTACCCATGAACCATGCTGGTTTCTTATTATCAATTTTTTTAGTATAAAAAAGGGGAAAACTTTTTGACTTGATTACACAATGTTCATTAGAATTTTCGACTGTGCATGGACAAGGGCTATCAGATTCAGTTACCTGATATATTTTTCCCGTGGTTATGTTGTTATCACGGGTCAATTTGATGTCCAGAAAACGTTCGTAATTTCCAAGGTCCAAGTCCACCTTCAAGAAAGAAGAGGAAAGAAAGTCCAATTATCCAAAGAGATCACATCCATAAACCCATTTTTAATAAGCATGGGAACTGTGTAACAAGAAAATATGTTCAGAAAACTGCCATGGTCATCCATCAACAGCATGGAATTTCTGGCAAGAGAGGCACAAAAATGGGAGACGTTGGTTGGCTTGTAGTTAGTTACCTCTCCACCATCGTCCAAAACGAAGACCTCACCATGCTCGAACGGAGACATGGTTCCAGCATCAGTGTTGAGGTATGGGTCTGCAGATGGGTAGCCATAAATGAGAATAGGTAAGAAATTGAGAGCAGGGGGTACTAATTGACTCTTCAGGAAACAGAAGTTAGAGAACTACTCCCTCCGTCCCCTAATATAAGGGACCCCTAATATAAAGGATTTTGACATTTTTCTTGTACTGTTTGACCACTCGTCTTATTCAAAAAAAAATTTGTGCAGATATAAAAAACGAAAAGTTGTGCTTAAAGTACTTTGAATAATAAAGTAAGTCACAAATAAAATAAATAATAATTTCAATTTTTTTTTGAATAAAACGAATGGTCAAACAGTGCAAGCAAAATGTCAAAATCCCTTATATTAAGGGACGGAGGGAGTAAATGGTTTCTTCAGTGCGTTCACCAACTTCTTGTACTATAAAGACCTTGCAGCTAAATCTTGTACGGAGTAAATGGTTTCTTCAGTGTGTTGAGGTATGGGAGAAGTTGATGGTTCAGCCATTGTTTTCTCAAAAATATATGTTACACAGCGGTTTTAATGAAAAGAAACGAATATCTTCCTTCAAAGACGCTACAGGAAAAATGGATGAGATGACAAACTTGCTTTCAACAACTTCAGATTTCGTCTCTTTGAAGGAACTAAGGCTGTGTTCGCTAGAAGCGGTTCCCATCCAGAACAGTGATCACGGAAAACGGAGTGGTTCATTAGCGCGTGATTAATTAAGTATTTGCTGATTTTTTTTTTAAAATGGATTAATTTGATTTTTTAAAGCAACTTTCGTATAGAAACTTTTTGCAAAAAAAGCACTGTTTAGCAGTTTGAAAAGCGTGCGCGCGGAAAACGAGGGAGAGGGGTTGGGAACATGGGATTGCAAACACACCCTAAGATTGTGACACCAACTCAAGATCAGATATCCACTTCATCAAGACATAACGAGTAACCAAAATCTAAAAAAACAAATATTTAATGAGCAGAAAGTGGATGGAAACACCGAGAAAAACTTGAGTCACCAAAAGCATATAATTAGGGGGGAAATGCAAAGTTTAACATAGTGATGCAGATGAGTAGAAAACTCAGGATTGTCTGCTCACATGTACAGAACAAAAATAGATATACATTAAGTACAAGCGGCCGATAATTAACTCGTCTGTAGCTCAAAACAAGAGGCAGTGACAAAGAAATGCTAAAATGGCGCGAAATAGACAACTGTAAGAACTAAGAACCCATGTATAACGAACAGAGAAGCAAAAGCTTAACGTGTTGACAGACAAACGAGTGAGTGTTCATCCAAATGCACTTGTGTTGTGCATAGCAGCCATGTCGGAAGAACATCAAAGCTTCAAAGCTCAAACATTGCACAAAGCCGCTCGTTTGACGGCTCAAACAACTTTGAGCCCATTTTATTTCAGCATAATGTTTTAGACAAATTTCAGCTTAATTTGTAGAAAAATTTCCAGCTTAATTAACATCACGATGTATAAGCTCGCCAGCAACCAAACGTGTTCACTCTGGCAGTTGCCACGCGGCCACAGACAGGAGACAACGCCCAAAGTATTCGGGAATGCTGCTGCTTCCTTTTTCCCCCAAAAACAACACTTGCTCCACAACTGCAACGACAAAAACAAGGTAGTAGTACTATTCCTTTCTGAACCCTGTGGGTTCCAAATTTCAATCGAGACAAGGGAAGGCGTAAAAATCCAAACTTTTCCGCGGGGGAAAAAAAATAAATCCGCCCTTGTTGGTTTCTACGCTCGCGGCGGGCCATTCTTGCGCCGGAAATGCCCCAAAAAAAACAAAGACGGGGCATGAACGAAACGGAGGGGGAGAAGAACCAATGGCTAACCAATCTTGATGGTGGTGACGCGGAGCCCGCAGGCCTTGAGCACGACGCCGATGCTGCTCGCGGTCACGCCCTTGCCGAGGCCGCTCACCACCCCTCCTGTCACCAGCACGTACTTCATGGTGGGAGCTCAAATTAGCTCTTTGGCTATGTTTTCTCTGCAAGAACAGCTTGGTGAGGACTGAGGAGAAGCTGGCAAAGAGACCACGAGCTCTCTGCTGCTCAGTTCTTGGCTCAGGGGCAGAGCTGGAGTGGGAGGAGATGAGAAGAAGAACCAAGAAGGGAGAGAGGTTCTGCAATGGGGATGTGAGGAGCACTCGAGGTGAGAGGCTTTTAAATAGGCAATCCTCAGCTCAGCGCCTCAGCGCAGCGGGCCTGGAGGAGGGGGACAGCCCTCACTACAACTTACTCCCTCCGGGCTGATAATACTTGTCGTTTTGGATAAGCGCACGGTCTTTAAAAAATAACTTTGACCATTATTTTCTATTATAATATGTAAAAAAGTGTTAACAAATATATGATCATATTAAAGTACTTTTTAAGACCAATCTATATATGTAGTATTTGAAAGACAAATATTTTAAAAATGATTTATAATCAAATATTCTAAAGTTTGACCTCACCCTTATCCAAAACGACAAGTATTATCAGCCCGGAGGGAGTAAGTTGTAGTGAGGGCTGTCCCCCTCCTCCAGGCCCGCTGCGCTGAGGCGCTGAGCTGAGGATTGCCTATTTAAAAGCCTCTCACCTCGAGTGCTCCTCACATCCCCATTGCAGAACCTCTCTCCCTTCTTGGTTCTTCTTCTCATCTCCTCCCACTCCAGCTCTGCCCCTGAGCCAAGAACTGAGCAGCAGAGAGCTCGTGGTCTCTTTGCCAGCTTCTCCTCAGTCCTCACCAAGCTGTTCTTGCAGAGAAAACATAGCCAAAGAGCTAATTTGAGCTCCCACCATGAAGTACGTGCTGGTGACAGGAGGGGTGGTGAGCGGCCTCGGCAAGGGCGTGACCGCGAGCAGCATCGGCGTCGTGCTCAAGGCCTGCGGGCTCCGCGTCACCACCATCAAGATTGGTTAGCCATTGGTTCTTCTCCCCCTCCGTTTCGTTCATGCCCCGTCTTTTTTTTTTTTTGGGTATTCAAAAATGGATGAATGCAAAACAGGAGATTTTGGAAAGCGGCCAGTAAGTAAAAACAACAGTTAATTAGTCACTTGTTAATGATATTCCTCTTTTTTGTGCCACTAAAAATTCAGCCTTCTTACTATATAGTAGTAGTAGTAGTTTATTTTCAGAAAAGCTAAAAATGTGGCGACAGTTTTTTCTCAACAAATCTGTCGATCTTTTGTCCATCAGATCGGTGTTGTGATTCGTGCTAGAGTATGGGAGGAACAAAATCAAACCTCATGCAAGCACAAGAAATCGAGCTTAGAACCTCCTTGTCATAAACATCACGCGTCCACCGCGAATTGAAACAAAACTTACATACTACTTACACAACTTACATATGTAATTAGTATGTAATTTTGTGATTTACACATGCAATTTAGGAATTACATATGTAATTTTAGGACTTACATTGTAAATATACTAAAATTATATATGTAATTTAGGGACTTACAATGTAAATACATAAATGCCTACTATTTTTTTTGTGAAAAATATGGCGCCATAAATATAGCTACTCCCTTTATTTTTTACTCACTAGTCCTGTCCATGCGTTACAATGGAACTGAAATTATGAGATTTGATAATATTTTTGTCTTGTTTCTAAAGTAGATTTTTGTGTGAAAGCACTGGTTTTTTAAGTGGGTGGTCTTTTATGCATTGCAACAAGATTAGAATTGTGGGGTTTAGGACTTTTTTCTATCCTTTTTTTGTGTGATTTTTGCTTGGAGAACTGTTTTTGGGGAATGGTTTTTGAGACGGTTTTTTTATCTGAGAAACTATTCCCCGAGAACGATTCCACTTATAAAATAGTATGGACAAGTAAAGTAATAATAGTAATAAAATATAACACCAATTGTGATTTAGCAGGCCTTACAAAGCCCGCAAACCTACCCTGCTTCTGGCATGAAAAGGAAAAACAGAATGTACTAGAATGAAAGAAAATATTTGTGCTGAGGGGATACAATGTCTCTATAAAACGTATTATAGCGAACGTCTATTTTTCAAGAAAAGGAGTTATCACTCAACGTGCCATTTTCAAAAGGTCTGAAATAAGTCTTGGATGTAGCGGAAAGGAGCTGCATGTGTGTAAATCTGCAAAAGAAAAAAGAATCAATTTCCGATTATGTGTCAAGATTTTAAAACAATGGGTACTGCCGTGCGACGCATGATGAAGTGCCGTGGTTTATCGTTTCTTAATTTTTTATTTTTTTTGGTAACACATCAAAACTACTCGTAGACTCTTACAATCGTTACTAGTAAAAATAAAATCCAAGAGACTAAAGCTCAGTATGTGGAATACTATGTTTGTCGAACGACGAACCATCTTAGCTTCAAAATCTGAAAGTTCATCAATACGGCTTTGAGATCTTGGATCATCAATCCATGGACCGACCTATTAATCTCCCTATGTTTCACCATCTTGATAATCTCCAAGGAATCAGACCCTTTTTAAGATGGGATTAAAACTTTTAAGTTCCTATCACATCCGATGTTTGGATACTAATTATAAATATTAAACTAGACTATTAATAAAACCCATCCATAATCTTGGACTAATTCGCGAGACGAATCTACTGAGCCTAATTAATCCATGATTAGTCTATGTGATGCTACAGTAAACATTCTCTAATTATAGATTAATTAGGCTTAAAAATTTATCTCGCAAATTAGCTTTCATTTATGTAATTAGTTTTGTAAGTAGTCTAAATTAGTGTCTAAGTACATAGACTAAAATTAAGTCCCTGGATCCAAACACCACCTTAGTCTCCATTACCAACTCTGCCCATTACCAACTCTGCCCCCAACCCTGCCACCCGTTTACATCGAGGATTTCTACGCTCGTCGCATCCCTGATCCCACTGTAAACCTGAACAGCAGCCGCCATAGATTCTCCCTTCTCATTTCTCATTACCATCCCTTTATTTTCATTTTTCAAAAAAGCTCCTTCCACATTCATTTTTACTCACCCCTCTTCTTTCGGTTTTTTCCAACGTTGTGTTGGACTGGCTACTAAACCCTTTTTTTTTTTGACATTCGTCTATTCCTCTGACTATACCCATGTTTTTCATCTTAAAATATAGAACGGATGCAAAATTGAATTTCTGCAGGCCTTTTCAAGCTTCGAGTGGCACATCCATAATTTATTTTGGAATTTTTAATGTTGCATCAACTATTTTTTGCCCCCACCAGTTGGGTTGTTGGACTGGAATCGGTTAGCTAGCCTAGCTAGGTGGCGTACATGTTACTGTACGTAGCACTTGATTGTGGTTTGATGTGGATTTGTGTTGAGGGTGAGAAAGACATTAGTACTGGATATTGTTGACGTCCAAACAATGGTTGCTTCATGCTAGTCTTTTTAAAAGTCCAATGGTATTTACAGGAACTGTAAAAAAACACGTGCAATCTTTATGTTATTATGGACTAGCCTTGGATTTTAATTACTAAATAATTCATAGGAAAAACATATGAAAAGGAATTATGCGTCATGAGGATGACTGTGAGATCAGCAATATTAATTTGTGGTGAGTTGTATATTGGTATTTCTTGCGAATAGATAATGGGTCTTTCCACGGAATGTGTGAGAAAAAATGACTATTTTAGCTTACCACGGAAAGGGTGTGTGGTCAAACCTTTCTGCCATCGGTCATTGTAATGTTCACTTCGTCTTTAAAAAGAAATTATTTTTAAACTGGAGCATTTGTCTCAAAAGTCATATTTTGTCAACGGAGTAGATCGCGACTACGGTATTTGCAAAGTATGGGAATTATTTGTGCCAGAGTATTTGTAGATCGAGGTAAAAGAGACGAAGACAAGGATGACCCCTTATCTGTTAGGTAATAGCCCTACTCCTGTTGGCCGAAGCCGATGTTGCTCTCATATATATGATATCAGAATCACACGAGTACAATATATAGTGGAACCTAATATAGTCGTTGTCAACTTCGCGGCATAGAACACCACACGTAGTCAATGATAGGGTAGTTTTCTTTCTCGAATATAAACTCGGCATGATCAGAGATAGCGCTAGATCCCTCTTGTCGGCCTCTATGGCTACAGATTGGGTATGTCTAGCCTATCTCTGATGTCGATGTTGACGGTGTGTATTGGTGTCTATTCTGACCGAGCCTCTCCCATCTCCTCCTAGGTTCCTAGGGGGTCTTGCATTTACACCGCAGATATTCCCTTTTGCAGGTAGAACTAGGGAAGCCAAATATGGATATGATTCGAGTAGTCATTTAGTTTCTAACTTGAACTCTGTTTTTCCTTCCTTATCCAAAACACCTTCTGTATATGAGGTATAATTTTGTATAAGACTTGGTATACGGTGAGTCCCGCTAAGTTCAACACAAGATCATGGAGTATGCCTTATCTATAACCTTGACATATTTAAAGTACATTTAATAATAAAACAAGTTATAACAAAATTACTTACATATAATTTTAATAAGAGGAGTGATTAAACATCGTATTTAAAAATCAGCATCATCATATATTTAAAAAAACAAATGTATTAATTATGATATTCATGTAATCATTATGATATGTATATATAGTTACTCTCTTCATTCACAATAATAAGGGATTTTATCATTTTTGGAAAAAATTGAGATAGTAACAAAAGGTACCATTGAGGTGATGTTTGTTGTACTTTCGGCAAATTTAACATAGAAAAAGTACAAAATGAAGTGACATGTTAAGAGATTAAATGCATGATTGAGATTTTTCTCCTTGAGATCTCAAGATCTCTTAGGTTTATGGACAGATCATTTATATTTGTGAACAAAGAGAAATATCTAAGAGTTGCATTATCTTTTTATATAGAAAGAAAAATTATGGGGATATAGCATATATACACAGATGATAGAGAAGTTGTGAGAGAACCTTGAGTCCGGGAGGAATCGAACTCGGGCTGACGGAATACTCCTGGGCAGCCAGTGGCGAAGCTAGGATTTAGAGATGGGGGGTGCCATCTACGAGACGTGGTAACTCACTTAAGGTTCGGTGAACAGTGATATTGTAGCGTTGATGTATGATCGCTAACTCGACATCATACATGTTATAGCGATTAGCTAGAAGAGAGAATGAGAACCCATAAATCATAATTTGCCAATTTAAACAGTTTGTTCCATGATTTTAATTAGAGTCTTGTAATCATTTTTAAAATGATATATCAGTTAACTAAGTCATTTCATAAGTCCTATAAATAGCTAGGCAGTTATCCTATATAGTTAGTCTCGTCTGCAACTAATAATGTAATTAATGGCTAGATTATAAGGGCTAATTATCCTTGGGAGAAGAGATGGGAGGGGAGGTCACATAGGGGTTAGGGGGGTGTTGGCCCTCCCTGGCCCCTACGGTGGCTTCGCCACTGTGGGCAGCTCTCTTCCGGCTGAGAGCTGAGCTACGTACACGTTGTTCTCTAAGAGTCGCATTATAACATTGCAATAATGCAATCTAAGAACAGGTGCCACAAATTGCATTTGGCTTTTACACTGTTGAAGTACGATACTACATTGCATCTGTCATCTCGTCTAATATTATTTTTCTTTAGGGAATCATATTCTTACGATGATATAAGCAAATATTTTACAAAAGTTAAAACCCCTTTGAAACTTTTCTGCTTTTGCACTTTGTAGTTGTCCTAATTAAAAGCGTACCCGGCAATTCTAGACAAGAAAACTCCTTATATATATTTTTTTCAAAGAGAACCGGATTCTAGCCTACGTAAGAGAGCATTTCGATCATAACTAAAAAATCTATTTTTTTTTCAGATACCCAATGCTGCCTGGACTGAAACGTTGCGGACTAAAAGCTGGCTGTTCTTGTCAAAAACAAGTCATAATCTGTGGGGTTTGGCCACTCTTCTTTTCCTTCTAATTAGCTTATGCTCTAATCTTTTGTACTTCGATCTCTTTCCGCGAACACTTTTAGGGTGTGTTTCAACCCTTTTTTCCCGACCCATCTCCCTCGTTTTCCGCGCGCACGCTTTTCAAACTGCTAAACGGTCCGTTGTTTGTAAAAAGTTTCTATATGAAAGTTGCTTAAAAAAATCAAATTAATCTATTTTTGAAAAAAAAATTAGCAAATACTTAATTAATCACGTGCTAATGGATCGTCCCGTTTTCCGTGTTTACTGAGTAGCGAACACACCCTTAATTACAATTCGAAAGTTTTGCTTCAGAGCTACTTTTTCCCAGGTTTTCCATCTTTTCCGTTTCACATTGGTCTCCGAGAAAAGACGAATGAGAACAGTGTATCCCGTCATGGATCCAAGATTAATCAGTCTAACCTGTCGACTTGTCATTTGTGATGTTAATTCAAATCAATTACACTAGCAGAGAGTAGTGACAGCTAACAACTTAACGGTACCCAGGTAGTAATTAAGATATTTCTTACGCATTTTAATTATTTCTCTTTTATATATATTGCTACTTTGAAACATATGAATTCCCCCATAATATTAATCGTGTGCGTACTATATATGAGAACAAGATGCGTACGTTGCTTACTTACAGTACAATTTGTATAGTACTTTCGCTGCATATATAGTTGATTATCCGTAATTCCTTTGTGCTACTATATAGACAGCGTTAGTGCAAATTATATTAGAAGAGTTTTTAAAAAATATATCAGAAGACTTAAATTAATAGTCAAATTAAAGCACGTGCTCAGCTTAACATGAAGTTAGATCTCTACTACTCCGTTCCCAAGATATTAACTTTGTGTAGTATTAACAGAGGTACATGTTAAGAGTTAGGCACGTGTTAAGATTTACATGTGTATGTAAGTGTGTATTCGTGTGCCTGGCATTGTTAATAAAGTTTTTTTTTTAACTGTTCCATAGTAGTGAAGTTGTAAGTTTATACTTCACCTATCAGGTTTAGAGATTTGGTCCCATGCCCACAGTTAAATGGCGGTGTGCATGTACATTTTTAATTGGTGTGGAGACTAAGTGGTGTTCTTTTCTTCTGAAAATAAAGATGAAGATGAAGATTAAGTTTTTTAATGTAAAATGATGTGATATTAACGTATGATTGATTGAGTTTTAATTATTGCCAACTTGAAAAATAGATTAATATGATGTTTTAGAACAACTTTTTTATAGAAAATTTTCACACAAAACGCACCGTTTAGCAGTTTGAAAAGCATACCACGAAAATCTTAATCTTCATCCAACTCTTGTTGGACAAAAGAACTCTAGGAAACTTCATTTCTCTACTACTTTAAGGATGCATTTGTAGTTGGTGTAGAGACTAGGAGAGTTCATTTCTCTACTACTTTAAGGGGGTCTTTAGATCCCACCCCAAATTTTACACCCTGTCACATCGAACGTTTTAACACCTACATGAAGTATTAAATATAGACTAAAAAAACTAATTGCACATATTACGACTACTTTGCGAGATCAATCTTTTAAGCCTAATTGCTCCATGATTTGACAATGTTGTGCTACAGTAAACATGTGCTAATGACGGATTAATTACGCTTAATAATTTCGTCTCATGGTTTACTGACGGATACTGTAATTAGTTTTTTTATTATTGTCCAAACACCACATACGACACTCTATAAAATACCTGATGTGACACGCCAAAACTTTACACCCCTAGATCTAAACACCACCTAAGAAAGCAATTTTCCTCGTTCCACCTACCATACGCAGCACGAGAAAATCCCCTATAAATCAGCCCGCCAAAAGAACTAGTGTTTCCATGTGAAAATGAACCAACCTAAAAGACGGAATAGAAAAAACTGAACCCTACAAAACTATCTGATTGTATTCATCCAGATCACGTTGCAACTCACAGGCACTGCACTAATATTAAAATTAAGAAGGCTTGTTCATTTCATATATTAATTAATGTATGTAATAATCTGCAAACATTTTCCGCTTATGTGGATAACATGTGAAGCTAATTGAATTATAATTTGCCACGGCACTAAGTTAGCTTGTTGAAAAGTTGCAAAAAAAAAGTTAGCTTGTTGAATTTAAAAGTACATAAGATCAATCAGCCACTCACATTAAGAGAAAAGAAATAAAATTTCTATTTTGTTAATTTGTTGTTTTATTTTCATCTGCGCCCGGCCTGCATCTTAACCAATAATTACCCTAGCCTTTGTTTAGTTCCAAACTTTTTTTTCAAACTTCTAACTTATTTATCACATCAAAACTTTTCTACACACACAAACTTCTAACTTTTCCGTCACATCGTTCCAATTTCAACCAAACTTTTAATTTTGGCGCGAAGTAAACACACCACTAGAATTTTGATTCTTAAGTAAAGTGGGATAAATATATATAGTTGCTTATCGTTCAATGAAGGGGATATCGTACAAACTTGGCGACAAAGGCTCATCACCAGTACTGCCTATCAAAGTCAAACCCGGTAGTGGATGGAGCATTTATCAGCCTAACTGTCAGTGGATTTGGTTAAGATCTTGATGCAGATTAGTTATAGCGGATGCATCATCACCCTTTTTAACTTGTCATTTCTGACAATCACACTCTCACACTGATATATTTGGCCATTATCTTGCATCATTCTTCATGGGAAGTTTTAAGAGTGTCACATCATCTAGAGAAGTTTGGGTTGATGAATACAAGTCTCCAATGTATAGTTTCGTTTCATGATTTTATATGTTAGCTATAGCATTTAATTGTTCATTGTGTTGTGAAATGATTTGATCGTAATAGGCTTTTATTTCCATTTTCCGTATTCCTATGATTGGAAATCCTATAAGTCCTAAGAAATCATCAAAAGAATATGGCCGGTGGTATCATATTTGTGGTTAATATTAAAGTTATTAGGCGCGTATGAAGAGATAAGAAAATTAATTAGTTTAACATTAAAATTGTACACAAGCATAGCTCGATATCCCAAATTAATAATTAATAAATTGTAGTTTGGGGCATATTTTATTACAAAAAATTTATTTTAGAATATCAATTATTTAACATTTTAACTTTATGACTAGGTAAATTTACTTTTGTGTCACATTGGATCACCCTAGCTCTCTTATCCATTCACATACAACTCATTGTATATGTTGAGATGTGGTCTACATATAACTTCAACAGTTAACCGGTATGCAAAAGCGTATACTTGAGAAGAAAGCTAAGAGTGGTTTAAAGTGACGCAAAGGTAAAATTATCTATTTTAAAGTGAAAAGATTGCTTATTGAAGGATATTAATTTAAAACAAAACTTTGGAAATAAAAGATAGCTCTAATTGTAATTTACTTTTAACTAAGTGGACATGTTAGAAAAATAGAAAGAGAACAAAGATTAACTGATCTTTGGTAGGAGCAAATTATGATGCAACAGAGAGTTGGCAAATGATCCATTTGAACGGCATTTCAGGAGCGTGATCACGGCGACGATAAAACGATTGGATTATTTTATTAGTTGGTGTCATTGTGCTCTATCTCCTTCGTTCCAATACATAGCAACCTAACATAAGATATTATATAAGCGTCCAGATTCATAGTGCTAAATGGTTCTTACTCCATATTGAAACTCGTCGATCAACTTATTGCACATTTTTTTCGAAGTTCTTGCGCATATTTGAGATGCTGGTGTTGATTTTTGCATAATTACCTAATCAATGGTTCTAGATGTTCGCTGCGTGGACTACTACTTAATTAATGGTTCAAAATCAACGTGTATACACGTAGCATCTTTTGGCCAGATTAATCAGTACTATAACAATTTACTGGGTGGCCATGATGCTTGGGCCATGAAAAATTTTTAGGGACGAAGCTTTTGACAGCTATAATTTTTTTCGACATAAGTTTTTTAAACGGTTCAAATTTTTTATGTAATTTTTATCCGAAGTATGTACTTCCGATAATATGTACAAATATATACAATTTTATCATACATTGAGAATAAAAAATCCCAACAGATTTATACTATCTCTTAAAACTATCATTTTTCTTTTTTTTGTTATGGATAAAATATGATGCATATATTTGAAGTTGAGACTATACATATATTGGTAATACTATTGAAAGTGCAATTTTCTTATAATTTTTGACATTTGTTATAATCGATGTGCATGGTGTGTGTACCTAGGCTTATATGCCCAAGATACATTTCCATTGGTAGATAACCAGAACTACTGTATTAAAGCGGGTTGTACTTTTGAAAAAAAAAAAGGAACATAACGGTTTCTCTACATAAAGTCATTTTAGAAGTATATATCTACCAATAAAAATTGTGTGCTTTTCTTTCTCCTGGTTAAAAAATGTGTTGCGATATATGTCTCCATCAGAAGGAACCACGGCGGTACATATCCTATCCGGATAAGGATCCAGTGTAGTCATAGACTTAATTGAAACCGTTTTCCATAATTGGATCAAGGCAATCAACAGTGGAAACAGATACTACAGTAACTGCTACGCTACCTGCTGCAGGAACGAGCTTTGTGCGGTCTTCAGCGAACAGTATTCAGGAAAGATCTTGGACGTCAATTTCTGATCCAATGGTGGATGTAGAACGGCTTAAATTGCAATAGGCTATAGCCACTGGCCCACTGCAGCTGGTCCCAATCCCATATGCACGTACGTGAGTCGGAAGCCCTGAACCCGTCCATGCATGCTGTTGTACTGTGGACATTATATTGGACCAAACCCTGACCAGGCTCTGAGTCATCTCGGAGACCTTGCGCTGCAAAATGCTTAATTTCTCCCATTCAATTCTCGACCTGCCAGCCATGACCCTGCACACCAACTAGGCAACTACTTGCAGTATATGGATCGAGGATTTTAATGGAATGCCGGCTCGTGTTTGCATTGCTAGTCTGCTGCTTCTTGTCCTCGATATGATCCTGCTGAGTTTGTGCCAATACGGATCCACGTAATCCATCGAACATCGCCATCTTCCCTAGTCGCATTAAGACTAGGTTCGGGCGTGCTATCATTTTTTAAATAGAAAGGTTGGGCGTTATCATTTGACAAGTACCTATTTTTTATGCCAAAGATTACAGTTGATATTTTTTTCGAAAGTCTATATAGGCGCGCATATATATAAGCGCGCATGCACTTACCTCTATAAACACGCACACTTACCACTATAAGCATATAAAAAACTGGGATGATAGATTTTAAGATTAACAAAATCACCAAAGACATATCGCATTGTCGATGTATATGTCACCTACACAAACATAAATGATGCAAAAAGTTCTTTTTTATTGGTAATGTTACAAAAGGTTCTAAAAATTCATACTTGCGCTTATAATCTTATTAAACCTATATACAAAATTTGATATTTAAATTCATTATATTTTCATGATAGCAAAAGAGAGAAAAACATGATATAGTTTTTAATTGTGCAAAAAATTGTGAGTTTTTCTCTCCTTTTTTTTCCTTTCTTATTATGTGTAATGAATCTGAACTTGAAATTTTACATCATAAAAAAAGGAACCTAAAATCCCTACTATTATAAAAATTAAAAATATTTGTACCCAAATTTTTTTGGCACATCATCCTATTTCGATACGATATCGGTATACGAGTACATGATTTTTATTTCTATATCTGCTTAAAAGAATATGTAAGGTTTCTGGTGAATTTTTCACTCGTCGTCCAGCTTTCCGAGTCTCGGGCCCCCACTAGCATCACCCGAACCCGTTGCCAACTCGCGCTCGTCGACCCATCCTTGCCGACGCTAGCTTCCGATGCCCATCGGTTTCTCCACGGTCGCCACCCAAATCTGCCTTCACTCCTGCTCGGGCCGCGCACCGTCAATACAGGGCAAGCTACAACATGACCGCCGCCAAGGGCATCGGTTCCTCCACCTCAACTTCCTCCGTTAGGTTGTCTTCACCAAGCTCATCCCGTCGACCCCTCCCACCATGCTACCACCGCCTAGTGCTAGCGCAGGTCGGCGCCACCGCCACGGCACCCTCTCCACCGCCGGCGCACAGAGGGACTCATCTTGTCGGGTCGCCCCCTCCCCTGCTCTTCCCTAACCTTTGCGCAGACCGCGGGTTGCCGTTAGGCCGCTGGTACTTCCCCGCAGCTATCCGCCAACCTCGCCGACACGGCCCTACCCCCTGCACCCCCCAACTCCTCTCCGACATCATCTGCATGTTTGTGTCCTCCCCCGACCTTTGCGCTCAAGACGCCACCGTTTGGTTGTTGCTGCCTAATGGGAGAGGCGATCTCATGTGCCCCGTGGTCCCTCGATAGCTTCGCCACTCCGTGCAGGCCACCACCAACTGTCACATGCCTTCAAGCGTGTTGTTGTCGCCTGCTCGAGGTTGGGTGAGGGACTCCCGTTCGGCTGGCCTGGTCTGCTCTGTATCCTATGCTCCCTTGCTGCTCTCTTGTTGCGTACTATGAAAATGTGCTTCTGCTAACGGAAGAGAGAGCATAGATTATGACTTGGTCAAGGCTGGTTGTGGAGGTCCTGGAGGACTAGAGGGAACAGGGGATGTTGAATTACTACTTTGTATCCTTTTCTCCGATGTTACTTTCCTTCGAACAGAGTTTGGGTTTAGGTTTTTTGTATTTTAAAATTTTAATTTGATAACTTTTTAAAATGTCTTCATCCATTGCAACGCATGGGTCTAGTTTTACATATAAGTAGAAGGAAAGTACAAGCATATACGGAATATATTTTACTCCTTTATGGCATATACTCTATCCATTTCATATTATAAGTCACTTTGTCTTTTTTAAGTCAAACTTTTTTTTATGTTTGATCAAGTTTATATAAAAATATAGCAATATTTTGAACACAACATAAATATGTTATCAAAATATATTTAATGTTACATTTAATAAAACTAATTTGATTTGTAGATGTTGCTAAATTTATCCATAAACTTGGTCAAACTTAAAGAAGTTTAATTAGAAAAAAGTCAAAACTACTTATAATAGTTAGTGTTCGTCCTATGTAAGTGCACATATAGGACACTTTGGTTATGTGATAATATGTTAAAACTCAATATGATCATTATTCTTACATGTTCATCTCAATTGGACAGAAAAAGAATTTAGAAATAACACTTTAGCCCCATGCCAAGTTACAGACTCAGCCATTACAGTTTTGTCATGAACTGTGGAATCAAAATATTTCTGAAATTTCAAAAGAATATGGACAGAAAAATGTTAGTTCGAACAAACTCTGGGAAAATTATTTTTTCTGCAAAACTCAAAAGTCATCCCAAATTAAGGAAAATAAAATACATTTTAGAGAGTGATAGAAAGGTATTT
>CM020179.1:38135488-38206590 GCA_009805545.1 Oryza longistaminata | reverse complement strand
GTGCCGCCCGTGCGTCGTCCCGCCGCCCTACTGCCCTCATGCACCTGCCGCCCACCGCCGCTGCCCTCGTGCGCCTGCCGCCCACCGCCGTCGCCATAGCCTGTAGCTAGGTTGGGACTTGGGAGGAAGATGGGGGAGGAGAGGAGGTTGGTAGGGGTAGTTCAGTGGTATTTTTGTGTAAAATACACTAAAACATTACAGGGTAGTGGGTCTTTTGGGGTGGAGTGGAGCTGTGGAGTAGCAAAAACCCAGCTCCACCCCCATAGTACAATTTTGTGGAGCAACTCTGCCAACTTCGCTCCAAAAAATAAAGAATCCGTACCGTTTGGCACAGCTCCAGCTCTAGATAAGTTGGAGTTGAGAGCTAGAGCTATGCCAAACGGGGCCGCATATACATGTCAACATGCCATCAATACTACAAAACATGTTAAATGTGATGCCCTATGAGTACCGGCCAGTTAAAAATGGGCACGGGGACAAACATCACTGCCCGGTTCCAGCTACGAACTAATGTGATAGGATCTTATCAACGTCAGATCGTGAAAGGATCTGACACTATATGCCTAGTCAAACCCTTAAAATACACCAAGACCATGATCTCCCTAGGCACACACAAGACACAAGTCTCTCTCTCTCTCTCTCTGTGTGATGCCCGTCTCAATCTTTTACGCTTTCACTTCTTCCTTCTCGGTGGTGTCTCACTGCCGAGGAGGCCAAGACTAGCGCCCTCTTTCTCCTCTATCCTTTGAGCATGGAAGCGATGATGACAATCGACAATAGAGGATATTTGTACTGGACGGCCAGATTTGGCCGCCTAGAGCTTGTGGCTACAAGATCCAGCGTCGATGTGGCTTTGGCGGTCGGACCAAGAGGAAAAAAAAAAGGCACGGGCCCAATGAATAATGACGCGCACGTATGCTCTCAAGTGTTGGTGGCTCAATTTGCACGATAGCGACCCAATCTGCATCACGCTGGCTTGATTGGCGACGGTGACGAACCAATCTGGAGCAACAACGACTAAATCCGCGACAACGGTGGTAAGTTTAGTTGCAAAAGAAACAATGGCTAGATTTGAAGTGGTGGCGATCTCAAGGAGACATGGGAGGACGAGGTCGAGCTTCTACAGTGCCAGCTCCATCACGACTGTTATGTCTTGTAAGTATCTTTTTTTTGTGTTGTTCTCTGTGTTGTGCGGAGACATGTTTGATGATGATGATATGTTGTGGATAGGTGTTCTTGGTTGATAGTTCGTAATTTTTGTTAGTTCAGATCGGTCCTAGATGAGAATTTGTTTCCTATTGTTGAATTGAATTAGTGTATATGAATGTATTTGCATGAATGACAAATCATATGTATTTTTGATATATTTTTTTCCTTGCCGATTTTAAAATTGGCACTAATGACCGTTATAGGCAGGCACTGATAAATGATAAGGTATGCCAGTAGTAGTATATATCATCAGCTTATAATACCTCTACCCACATTGTTTTTCTGGGTTTTTTAATACTAGAAAAGATGTTCGTACGTTGCAACACGTAGAACCAATTTAATTTGTACATATGTGTCGGTGGATAAATAATCACAGCCCATTGTTTCGTTTATTCATGTGCTTATCCGAATCACTTATTATCAAATAAAAGACTATTTGTGTTCAAATCTTCTATATACATGTTCTTAGCGACTCAAAAGCAAATGCTGTAAAATAAAGTACGATAAAAACCAAAAAGTCAAATTCAAAATTAAGTTCTAAAATTTAAGATTTGGCTTATAGGAATAAGCATAAGCCAAACAATAAGGCCTTCAAACACGAGCTCAATTTGTCGTCCAACTTTATCTCAAGTCAGGCAGGAATTGATAACGGACGAAATCAGCAACTTCGATTATCATTTATTTCAGTTGGCATGTTCTTTTCGAAAGTAAAACTGATTCTTATGGATTTGACAAAAACATAAAATCAAAAATGAAATATAAAATTCAAACCGATTCAAACATGAATGACTTACCAAAATTCTAGCGAAAATATTTTCAATTTTTATAATTTTTTTAATAGTTTTTTTTTGGCTCCCTGACGTGGTGACATGTATTTTTCTGGCGCTACTGTCTCCTCGGGTGGGTGAGCAAAACAGTAAATTTATGTGTTGCCTAGTACTGAGTTCCATTTTATCCCGCATATAGAAAGTTATTGTTATCATTAGTCAATCAACTAAGGATAAACAAATTTATTTATTTTTAACAATAAGGCGGGAGCATTATCTGATTAAATTAGTGGGATATGGAATCAGCGGCTCTAATAATTAAAATAAAGATAGAAGACCGCGTGATACATTGATACGAGCCGCAGCTAAGTCGTTATTCAAATAGAACACTCACATGATCAGAAAACTTAGAGATGATACATAACCAATTTAAGAATTAAGTTCATCAATTCAATAGTACACTAATTATGGCCTTGTTTAGTTTCCAATTTTTTTCCCATAAACATCACATCGAATCTTTGGACACATGCATAGAGCATTAAATGTAGATAAAACAAAAAACTAATTACACAGTTTGCATAGAAATCACGAGACGAATCTTTTAAGCCTAATTAGTCCATGATTAACCATAAATGTTACAGTAACCTGCATATGCTAATGACGGATTAATTAGGCTCAAAAGATTCATCTCGCGGTTTCCAGGCGAATTATAAAATTAGTTTTTTATTTGTGTCTGAAAATCTCTTTCGACATCCAGTTAAACATTCATCGTAACACCTAGAAAATTTCTTTTCGCGGATTAAACCGGACCATGCCTCGGATCCGCATGGAGGATCTAGTCAATGCTATCATGATGGCAGTTTAGCTAGCTAGTAAGCGTGCGTGGCGACCTGCAGGGACAGATAAAAAGGAAACCAGGCCGCCAAATCAAGATCTAACAGTGTTTGCTGAATTCTTGGACACAAAACTTTATTAACCGATTGGCCCTTGACAGTTGACAAAAAAAAAACTAAGGCGATTGAGTTTTTAATGTTGTCTTTGCATCCATGGGACCATGGCTTGACCCTGATGAACCAGAAATTTAATTTGCAGTGTGCACCATGGATAATTAATGTTATCAGATTAAGTTTGACAAGCTGTGGAAAATCACTCTTTGACTGGACTAAATGTTGAACCTTAGAAGTGTATAGAAAATAAAGGTGTAGGAGTGTACAGCGCCACAAGTGGCAGTTTTTTTCCTGTCGGAAAGCAGGTGAAAATATTGCAGGGCATTTAAGCAACGCCGGTCCAAGCAACAAGCGTGCACGAATCATGATGTGTCGCGCCCATGGTCCTAGATGAGGAAGAAGACAACGATCACATGCTTCCATTAAGGAGTCCAACCATTTGGACTCTCTTGCAAAGCGATAGACCAAACCTACAGGGCCAAGGCAGAAGCCATGATATCAATCCCCAAAATTCTAGCCTCCGATGGCGCTACGCCTGCGCGAGAGATGCTCAGGCAATGTGCGCGCCACATGCATGGCAATGGCTGCACTGCACGTCCATTACCCGCGGCGCTGGATTGCAGCCTTGCAGGATCTCGTGTGCTCCAGTGAAGCAGTGACCATTGTCCCCGCGTTTCGCAGTCTTTCAGAGTACACTGCTATGCCATTTCTTACACTTCCTCTCTCTCTCCGTAGTCTTCAAAAAAGGAACTTCTGAAAACATGCTTGCTGGTCTATGAGAAAAATGAAAATTGTATGGATATATGATATATTTATGGGTATACACGATAGAGATGCCAAAATTTCGTGGATTTCTATCTGATCGTGGCTTGACCGTGATGTTTCTACAGTAATTTAACGAGTGAAGTAGACAGGTATAGTTAAAAACACCACCAACAAACTCTCGAAATCAATCTTAATCCTAAAATGTCAAACTTTCTGTCATAAAAATAAAATCCAATAATGCCCAGTACAAAAAAAACCAAATACTTAAACATGTAGACGCGAGTCATCGCTCTCCACAAGTACGTACACGTTGCACAATTGTGAGGGGGTGGGCAAGCGAATGCACGGATGACAGAAGAGTGATCACAAATTTATAAAATCTTCTTTAAATCCTACTACATCCGTATAAAAATATAATAATTTTTAGCTACGAATCTAAAAATATTCTAAGACGGAGCAACTAGTTACAAATTCCCGAGAAAAGATTTTGGAGATAATTTTTTAGATATCTACTGGTGATGCTACACCATCATATACACACACATACATACTATAGCGACAATTGACTACATGTACGTATTAAGACGATATAGGAAGGACAAGTGGTACCAAAGTTTCGTGCAGAAACATGACCACCCGGCCCAGTGAAAAAAAAAGGAAACATGACCACCCAAGCAAGTAGGACGTACTGTAGCAGATAGATAGCACTACATGCTAATGCTACGCAGTGCAGCAGCATGCAGCACACCGCACTAGTGTACGGCGAGTAGGTTACAGTGGAGTGTAACAGTAATATGGCCTATCTGCACCGATCTCCCCGTGACGATCCACCACCGGAAGGAGGAGAGCCAGCCCACAGAGAAGCAGCGCCAAATCTGGGATTTTTGTGCGCCCGCGCGCCGGCCGGGCCCCGTGAGATCCTGCGAGCCAGGGCGTCGTCGCTTTCCAGGAGGTGGGCCGTACGAGGCGCCACGTAATGCAGCGGTGGACGACTGGCTCCCGGGACCCACGACGCGCGCAGCAGTAGGCTAGTAGCCCCCGCTGGTAGGTGCATGCGCGGCCGCGCCCACCACGTTGCCTATCCTGCCGACAGCCCGGGAGGCCCGGGAGCACGTGGCCCGCTGGTGGCGCACCGACCCCGCCACGGCAGTTGGTAGTTACTACGGATGAGGCTCAGCCTCATCCAGTTACTACTGGGATCGGGGCTCGAGGCGGCTCTCTGCTTAACGCAAACCCCCAGGATTACAACTTGCGCGCGCGCTATTTGATCAAGTGGTTTAGTATAGGAGTAGATGTGTATAATTGCACATGCGGGTCAGTAACGCTGCATGTGCGCATGTACCTAAGATTGTCGAGTATCTCGGCGATTAAATTAACCAATCGTATCACTTTCTTCTTGAAAATGATTCGGCGCCTGAAAAACATCATGCAAGACTAGGACGTATCGCACGTAATTTTCTTTACGTGCGAAAAGTAAGCATGCTTTTGGTTTCGGCCGGGTTGGTTCTGTTTGGGTGGTCGACGTGTTCGGCCTATGTTGTCCAAGCGTACGTGCGTACTCTTGGCAGCTCACAGTTGGCACACCTCAAATTAAAGCTAGAACGTCCTGGCTAATAGGCAAAACAAACTACTCTAGCTAGCTTAGCTCCAAATAACCATAAGAGGCATGCTACGAGGCGCGAGACAGCACCACTTTCTGGTAAGCGGGACACAAAGCGACCGACACCGCTACGTGTGCAGAACGCCAATGGACAGACCAAGCGATCGCGAATTGATCCAGAGCGACGACATGTCTTCGGCTTTCGCCCCGTACGTACGTTGCCATCGCGGCACGTTGATCCGATCCAGGCGGCGGCCCAACCATTGGCTCCCGCATGTCGCCGGCCGTGCCATGACGCGACCGGTGCGCGCGTACGTAGCAACAGAAAGGATCTCGCGACAACCGGAGGGGTCATATCGCGGCCCATGCCGCGCAATCCCCTGCGTGCCATGGCACGCACGCGCATACAGCGACCTCGAGAGCTACGGCTGGCCCGGCAGCACGTAGGCGTCGTACGTACCGGTCAAGTTAATCGCCGATCTGGACGTGACTAAGCTCACGTTTACGTCCGCGTCCTCGATCGCACACCAACCCCCGGAGCCGGGCCGGTCGATCGATCGGGCGCACCGTCGCCGTCACATTCCGCCCGCCGCTCGCGGTCTCTCCAGCACATTCCGACGTGTCGCGTCGCCCGGCTAAGCTAGCTAGCTGATCTCGTCATCGCACGCACACATACGCGCGTCCCGCGCGCTCCGTTTGTTCGATCTGCGGGCGCGCGCGCGGCCCGGCGGCCGGCCAAATCTCTCCACCGCTTGAGAAACCGCGGAAGTTTGGCCACCTCGATCTGCCGCGCGGTCTTACAAAAAAGCGGCCAAGTGGCGCGACGCGCGTGCGGTTGCGCGCGGCCGTACCAACCAACAGCGGTTGCTTGAGGAGGTCGCCTTGCGGGCGGATCTCTCGTCGTCGTCGCGGGGCGATATATTTTTTGAGGGGGGCAGATTTCGCACCGTCCGTCGGTCGCAGTCGCGGCACGTCGGGAGGGAGTGTCCGGACCGGTGTGCGTGCGCTGGCGATGAGTCGGCCGTTGTTGGGGGCGTTGGAGAAAGCGAGAGTTCGGGGTCGGTGGGTCGTTGTGGCTAGCTTGCTGGTTGGCCAATTCGGGCGGGAATTATCAGAGGTCACAAGGAAACAACAGAAAAACGTAAACAAACTAGACCACTTGGAACGGATTAGCAAAATTTTAATCGAAGCAATATTATTTTGTGGATCGGATAAGGCGTGGCTTTCCGGCGCACGCGCGTGGGATTTGGGTTGGTCCAGCTGGTCATGTGGCGATCTTTCGCAGCTAACCTGGATAACGTACGAGCTCAGCTGACGTACTACTAATTAATCGAATTTAATGGGCAAACAGTACTCTTAGGCTAGCTAAAATGCATCATGAAGTCGTGATGGAATTAGTACAGTTTCTATATGGCCTCAACTTGGACGGTTCCAATGCCAGTAGCACACGTTTCTGGCAGTTGTGGAAATCATCCGACGCACGATTGACCGCGCGGCCTGCCTGGTGCTGATGCTGAGCGTAGCTGTTGTCTACGACGATCCACATCACGAATTGCTAACAGGGATTTTATCCAAAGGAACATGGAGTTTATTGTTTCCTCATGAGAGATATCCTTTTTTCTATTACGGATCAAGAGAAATAAAGATCTTTCACGAAGGAAAAAGAAAATGGTACTAGACATCAACGAATTCGAAAATGGTACAACCATCATGAGTCATTTTCGAAACGGTAAAGTTTCAAGACGTCATCCCTGATGGTAGTGAAGGCGAACAACTAGTTTAGGAGACTATGACCCCTACCGATCGATGGTTTGAAAGTATGTTGTTTTGGACGTACGTCAAATGGAATTTTCAAAACACACAACATCATCTTTTTTCCATATTTGTAATATAAAAATGCTTTATTTGTATTACGAATCTATTAACTTAATAAAGTAATAGAAAAAAAAAGCCTCAACGTTCGCTCTAAAGGTCTAAAAATTCTCACATTAATCAAAAGAAAATAAAAAAAAATCAAAGGAGATTAGGATTATATGGAAACGGAAACAAATATATTAAGTCAATGAAACAGACAACGTTTTTCTAATATACTCCTTCCGTTTTACCATGTAAGTCATTCTAGCATTTCTCATATTCATGTTGATATTAATGAATCTAGACATATATATCTACACACACACACACACATATATATATATATATATATTCATTAACATATATATGAATATGGACATATATATATATATATATATATTCATTAACATTAATATGAATGTGGGAAATGGTAGAATGACTTACATTGTGAAACGGAGGGAGTAGATATTAGGACATAAAAAACGGACAATGTATTTTTCAATACCATTTTTGTATTTGTATCCAATGTATATACAGAAAAAAAGGGACAAGACACAATTGTCTTTGGAAACCGTGAGAGATAAACCAATTGAAACCAAAATTTGCACCGTTTTCGAATTGCACCAGAACATGCCATGTCGATAAGTACATACTCTTAGCAAAACACAAATTAGCAAAGCAAGCTAGAAATCTTTCGAAATAAAGAATATTGAAAAATAAAATCTAGAGTGTATATCTCTATTATTATAAAAATTGAAGATGTTTGTGTCGGTATATAATTTGGTACGTCATCCGTGTTTTAGTCGACTATTAAAGTTCGTTCTCTTTTGGAAATACAGATCCGTGTTTGAGTTAGATTTTAAGTTCGTTTGCTTTTAGAAATACAAAAAGAGTTGTATAAGAAATCTCTTTAAAAAAACTCGCATACTAATTGAGGTGAAAGTCAGACCCCTAATTGCAGCTCATGATTTTCTATAAAAAAAAAATATCCAATCGAATTCCCACAGTCAAGTTCGCCCTAGCTAAGCCATATAACAATTATAACAGTTATAAGATTTAAAAAAACTTCACACATTGCACCGTATGGACATTTTTTCTAGTACAATCAATTGATACAATTACTCCAAGTACATTAATTCCCAGTCTCTGTGTGCCTATAGCTAGAATACACATATCCTAATAATTATTTTAAAAAGAAAAATAAAAAGAAAACGGCATGAAAAATTAATGTCACGGCTAGCTGCAACCCTAAGCAATCTTTATTCTCGTACACCATTGAAGCAATACTTCGAATGCAACGAAGACTCTAAAAAGGAACGCCTTTACAAAGAGAACGGCGTGCACACACGCAGCCATTACCACGATTAAATCAGTAAAGAACTAAGGCTGCGTTCAGAAGCTTGGCTTGAGAACTTCTTTCTATACACGCAAAAACGACGTGACTCATTAGCTCATAATTAGTTAAGTGCTACTCCCTCTATCCTATAATATGGCTGTGTTTAGATCCAAAATTTTGGATCCAAACTTCTACTTTTCCATCACATCAACCTGTCATACACACACAACTTTTCAGTCACATCATCTCCAATTTCAACCAAAATCCAAACTTTGCGCTGAACTAAACACAGCCTATAATATGTGGATAAAGTTGGCGTCTCCAAAACTAATCTTTAGCTTCTAATTTCTCATATACTATAAGATTTGTAGCAACAATTATAAGCATATGAATGTAAATTTAAATACAAATCTAATGATATAATTTTTAACAAATAGAATTCATTTCATATTATACTAAATGTAGGTCAAATGTTTTAAAGTTTAAATCTTGAAATGCGTGCACGTCTTATATTATGGGACGTAGGGAGCAACTAATAAATCTTGAGAAATGGATCAAGAAGAACTATTTTAAAGCAACTTTCCTTTTTTTTAAAAGACACAACATTTAGCAGTTCGAAAGCGTAAAAAAGAGAAAATACAAGTTGGTAACTTGCATATTCGAACACAACCTAAGGGCAAGCCATTGGTTTCCACTTCCAAATTCCGTAGTATCTATCTGAAGCAAGGTTATCAAAATCTTAATTCTATTATGTAATAAAAATAATGATTAAAATCGTTATTTTAAGATTGTGTTTTTATCTAAAACAATAAGCATTACCAGTCCGTGGAGTATTTCTTTAGCTGCGAGACTATCAAAATGGAAAGGCGAGAAACTCTCTAATGTATCAACGCTGTATTGTTCTACTACTAACTCTGTCCTAAAATATAAGCATTTTTAGCATAGTGACAAGTCAAATATTTTTAGCTTTGATTGTTAATAGCAAAGAAATAAAAAAATTAATCGTGTAAAATCGATATTACTAGATTTATCATTAAACAAACTATCATAATATGCAACTATTTTCAGAGGCGAAGCTAGAACGAAATGGGAGGGGTGCCGTTTGTTTAATTTACTCTACTTTATATCGAGTTTAAATTGATACGGGTGTCTAAATTTATATTAAAACGGTGCACATATGGTGAAAATAGGTAAGGTTTAGTTAAAAAAAATTCACCGTGTTCCTAGGAATCCCCTAATGACTCTAGCTCCGCCCTGATTATTTTTATTTGAAACATCTTACTTTTATATAGATATTGTTGGTTAAAATAGTACATTGGAGATCATGTCAGAATTTAAAAATGTTTATATTTTAGGATAGAGGGAGTAATAATCACTGGGCTTAACCGAGCTTTTGTCAACAGCGCGGTCAAAAAGGACTCAAACATCAAAGGTTCGATCACGTCGCCTTTGTTGGTCCTGCGCGAGCAACGACTTTTGTTCGTACGGTTGGTCAATAAACGTACGCTAGTAGTTTGTCTTCCCCACGTTTTTAACCTGAAAGTCTGCAAAAACTTTCAAAGGGCGTTTGTTAGGAGACCTAACCTTTTTCGTTTTGTACCACGAGTTCACGACACCAAACTTTATAGGAACAAAGTTAATCATCACATCAGCGTTCCGCAATCACTTCAAAAACGGAGAGCTGTCAGGCATGCACAACGGACGCATGGGCATGTATATATACAGTACAGTGTGCTCTACTAATCCGTAGGACCGGCCGTGTGGCGTGGCGTGCTGATATCGTGGTCGCCGACGGACGCACGTCGACTTTTATCCTGAATCCCGAGCATAATGCATGCAGGACGAAATAACGGGATCACAGAACGTACGTGTCATATGCAGTGAACGTGGCATATGGCTAGGCTAACAGAAAATGGAAAGAAATTTATGCGGTTGGCATGTGGAGTAGTCGTGGACTGCAGTCTCGTGGCGCGGCAGCTGCAGAAAGCGGAAAGAAAATTTTGGACTTACGTGGATTAATCACGTAGAGCTAGCTAGCAATATTAGTGCCGCCACCTATTTTATAGGTGTATATATATACTCGAGGTGCTTTTGAAACAAATACGTGGAGCGAAAGGATTGGATCCAACCAAGCTAGGTGAAACAACCTCACGTCGTGCTAAGTAAAATTTCAATTGTGTACGCCCACAAAATTTGTTCACCATTATTGAGCCCGAGGGGCAGAACAACAGGCCCTGCATATGCATGTACCTAGCTAGATAGAAGAAATACGCCTTCTCTGTATGAATGTAAGTCAAATTATGAGTAACACTGTTGGAAAAACTATCTTTATCGGTCGACCAAATTTCACAATAGTCACGGTTCAAAAGGTTAGAGCTACTTTTTATCTTTAGTCCCGGTTAATGACTAAAGATCATTTTTAGGCCCGGTTCAAAATAGGGCAGGCGGTGTCAGACCCCTCATTTATCTTTAGTACCGGTTAGTGTTACCAACTGGGACTAAAGATCTATTTCTAGTCCCGGTTGGTAACACCAACCGGAAAAATAGATCGGCATGTGCGGAGAGGACGAGGCATGGGCGGAGATCGAGATGACTGAGCGCACGGGTCAGTTAATAAGTTTATCTCCTCCTCTTCATCTCTTAGCTCCTCTTCCTCTTCACATCTCTTAGCTCTCTTCCTCTTCCTCATCCCATCTCTTCTTGTGGATCCGCCCTCTCCTCTCTCATCCCAACCTCTCAGGCTCCCGGGCGGCCTCGCGGTGGCCGGGCGGCACGGAGGCGGCCTCGTGCGGCGGGCGGGGCGGCCTCGCGGGCGCGCGCGGCGGCCGCGCGCGGCGAGGCAGCGGCCTGAGCGCGGCGGCGGGCGGCGCGTGGCACCTGCAGGTGGCGGCCTGCGCGGCAGGCGGCGCGGCAGCGGGCGTAGGCCGGATTTAGTTTTTTTTTAGGATTTTTGATTTGGATCTGAGATGTATTTGATTTGTGTGTGATGTAAATATGTGATGAATTTTTGTAGAAGTTGTGATGCAATTTTTGTAAGATGTTGTGATGTATTTGGAGATGATCGATTTGAGGATTTGAGAATTTGGAGGTGATAATTGATTTGAGATTTTACGATTTGGGGATGATTGATTTGGTATTTTGGGGGCGGGGATGGAGTGAAATCAATATATTAAAAACAATGAAGAAAAGAAAAAAAATAAAGGAGCAACCGGATCTAGACTGGCTCTATCTTTAGTCCCGGTTGGTGCTACCAACCGGGACTAAAATGGCTCTATCTTTAGTCCCGATTGGTAATGAATTTTTACTCCCGGTTATTTCACCCGGGACTAAAGATAGCGATCTTTAGTCCCGGATTCGTAGTCCCGGTTGGAAAACCGGGACTACAGGGGTTGCGAACCGGGAGTAAAAAGCGATCTTTAATTCTGGATTCGTAGTCCCGGTTGAGGTGACGAACCGAGAGTAAAAACCACTTCTCCACCAGTGTAAAATATGGGGAAACAAAACAAGTATACAACCTCATGTTGGTTTTGGTCACAATATGCAATTATGCATATGCTAGAAATAAAGCATTTTCTCTAAGGAGAATATTCATATCATGGTAGAGACACATTGGCCCTTCTATTTATTTAGTCTAGAAATGTCCTAAAGGCCAGTAAAACTTGGCAATATTCTTGTCTAGTCGAGCACGCATTTCACGGCAAATGACATGTACGTTAAGAAAATTTTCAAACTCCCAATAAATATAAGACAACAGGAGTACAAATTTATTGATAGCACTAACGACTTTAGAGCACCAACCAGATATCGTTGAAACGTGTTTTTTTTTTTCCTTTAACATAATCGATCAAGGACTTGTCGCTTGAATCGTACAACCCAGAGATTACTGTGAGGTTTTCAAACTCAAGGTTGAATTTAGATTACTGTGATAGGTTGAATTTAATTAGGTTTTCAAACTCAGAGATTACTGTGATGGAGAATCTAGCCGGAGTGGTTAAGGGGCGGTGTAGCTGATTCAATTTGATCACGTGAACTGCCGAAGATAGTAGAGAAAAGGTAGATTGGGAGAATCCACACCGGTTGAGAAAATACCCCTCCTTCCCTAAATGTGCTGTTGACTTTTTTAAACATGTTTGACCGTTCGTCTTATTAAAAAACTTTTGTGAAATATGTAAAACTATATGTATACATAAAAGTGTATTTAACAATAAATCAAATGATAGAAAAAAAATAATAATTACTTAAATTTTTTGAATAAGATGAACGGTCAAACATGTTTAAAAAAATCAACAGCGTCAAACATTTAGTGATGGAGGGAGTATGATGGTGTCGAAGAAGAGATAGGAGACGGCGGGAAGGCAGAGTGAGCAGCTGGTAGGCCTTGTGGTGCCATCGTGATGGAGGGATGGGAGTCGGGGTGTGAACGCTGCGACAGTATGGATGATCAGGGAATGGAGGGAAGAGAGAAAAATAAGTAGCGATAGAGCTTGCACGAATTTTAAAGTAATCTTGTTTATAAAATAAGTGATTAACATTCACACTACCGAAGAAAGGGGCTTTAATCCCGGTTGGGAACCTCCTATACTCCCGGTTATACAACCGGGACCATGAATCCCATCTTTAGTCCCGGGTGAAATAACCGGGAGTAAAGTCCCACAAAAAATAGAGCCAGGCTAGGTCCGGTTGCTCCTTTTTCTTCTTCTTTTTTCATTGTTTTTAACATTGAATATTGATTTTACTCCATTTTCAAATCATCCCCAAATTGCGAAATCCCAAATCGATCATCACATCATAGATTAAAAGGATCATCTCCAAATCCTCAAATCGATCATCTCCAAATACATCAAAATTTCTTTAAAAAAATTACATCACAAGTTTTAAAAAATTCATCACATCACGCCAAATCAAATACATCTCATGTCCGAATAAAAAATTCTCCAAAAAAAAAAAACAGAGGCGCTGCCCACCCTCCACGCCGCGCCGGCTGCCTCCGCCGCTTTGCTACTGCATGCCTCTGCAAGGAAAGAGTGAATAAGAACAAGAAAAGAGGAGAGGACGAGAGAGAGAGAGGAGGAAAATGAGGGAGAAAGACTTTGCAATAGGATTTGAGGATAAGTCTTAGAGATTATATACGACGGATTGAATTTCAGTCCCGATTGATATTACTAAAGTGGTGACCTTTAGTCCCGGTTGGTAAAGATCCTCGGCCCCCGACATGCCTCTGACAGGGGATGAATCAGGACTAAAGATCATTTTAGTCCCGGTTGGTAACACTAACCGGGATTAAAGATCAATTGTTTTTAACTTTTAACTGGGACTTAAAAACAAATTTTAGTCTCGGTTCTTATTAGAGCCGGGGTTATCGTGGAAATCAGCTGACCCAGCAAAAGTCACTTATCCAGTAATGTCAGCAAGTAACTAATCAGTTGATTGATAAATATAGCCATCCCCATTTAAATCGATCGATCACTAACTTAGCTCGCACGCAGGCTTTTTCGACCACGGGAACTGGAAGATGAAGATGGTCGGTGCATTCCTTGTCAGACATAATGGAAACTAGCGTTGGTGGGGACACGAAATCAAGGACAAAGTTTTAAGGTTTCCTGGTCCCCTGCACTGCTGCACGCGCCGACGACGTACTCGGCACTCCAGATTGATCACTCCCAGCGCGCGGGTGGCCGGCCGGCCGGTCTGCCATCTCATTATACTAGCTAGTAGCTAGCAACTATAGTAGGAGTGGCAGGCTAGCTGCTCTTAGCACTAATCACGAAAGAACGTACACGCAGAAGCCCCGATCTCTCCTCGTGGATCGCCGACCATATCTGCCTTTTGCAGAATTGCAGTGTACCGTATATCAATCGATCACATTTTGGCTACCTGTGTTGTTAGTCCTTTTTCACATTTGCATGATGGTCGAGGGTGGCTGTGTTATTAGTCCTTTTCCCATTTGCATGATGAATATCGAGGGTGGCCGGCCGGGGCCGCGTGCTACGTACATGCAGTACTAACAGGGCAATCATATATAACAAATTAACCATCGACCAAACGAATCCAAACTGTCCCATAGATGTGTTTTAAGGTACCGTTGGAAATACGTGCCCTTTTTGTTTCCCCTCAGTTTATACGGACAAGAAGTTGATTCCTCTAAAATTGATGCAAAATACCCGATAAATTATAGTACTACGTTATAAAACGGTGCTACCACTATTAGCAACCAAATAGTGCAAAATTGAAGTGGAAAATGTGAGATGCAATATGATGACACATTACTATCGTGAAAAATGTAGTTTTCTTTTTTTTAAGACACAATATAAACGTAGATAACCATAGACATTGCACACACATTATTCATCATATGAACACAGACATGAACACATGCGTGCGTGTTACCCGTATGAGCACATCAGAGATACTAGTGCAATATATTTTCATATTAATGAAGTCATCACAAATGTCTTGTCATCGAAAGACATATCACATGTCCGTAAAAGAATTAGCTGCAAATAGGAGCACAAGCCAAGCACATCACATATCACTAAAAGAATTAGCTGTAAATAGGAGCACAAGCCAGGTAGTCTAGGACTTGAACTTGGACAATGAGCACCGTGCCAAGCATGGTTTATAAAACAGGAAAAAAAACGGCCATCTAGATTACACAAAGTACCCGATTTCCTGGTCAAGTTAAAAAATAATATAAAGTAATTTTTAAATTCTTGATAAAAGAATGTCCTAATTTCATTAGGTTTTGCCTGCTTACTAACGTTTTCCGTGAAATTAGAGGTACTGCTCATGAGCGATTTTTATTCAGTAATGTGATTGTAAACTCTAGTACCAACTCGAGGACTTAAATTTGGATGGACATGTTTCACTATATGGAACCTAACCAACTGACCATATGTTGCACATGCACCTTGTGAAAACAATACATTATTTATATCATATGTGTGAAAACAGTACATGCTACGGTACAAAAGAATATTTTCTTATCTCTCGGTGTGGACATTGAATTTTGAGTTAATTAGATCTTTTACGTTGTGGTATACACGTTATCGTTTTGCATGTCTCCAATTTATTTCACGTTTTCTACACACACCTCAGGGCATTTTGCGGCTAGCTACTAGATGTCGTTCTCGTTTCTAACTTTGCACCCCGCAGCCTCGAGCCCACAAAAGGGGATCAGGATAAAACGCGGGCGCGGGCCCGAACCCGCGCATGCAAATGCAACCACCCACCTGACGCTGGCCACACCCGCGAACGTCACGGCCCAATATAGCGAATCCCACCCCCGCTCGACGCCGTCGGACCGGCGGTTACCTTGCCCTTTCCGCCCCCGACCGGCGGCCGCCCTGCAGCTTGGACTCGCATTCGCCGCATGCATTCGCGCTTGGCTCTCAACGGCCAACCTACGCGGCTCGATCGCACGCCGGCCGTGTCTACTCGCGCGCGTGCGTATGCTGGTATCCGTGGCTGATGTGACGTGACGTTCCGTCCAGGTGAGGTGACGTACTACGTGAGTAGTAGTGACTGATCGATGATCGATTCGTCGAGAGCTCGCGGAGCTGAAGTGGAGCTGAGGAGGAGGGCATGTGCCGCCGCTGCCCAAGGATCAGAGGGGCTCAGTAGATCACTCTCCCTAGGTAGCTAGCTCACCCACTCGGCCACTCACCCCACTGCATGCGCGCGCGGCGCGCTAGCTCTCGCTGGCCCGACAGTACACGTGCTCCTGATTCGGATTGGCAAGAACTACTACAGATCAGGTAGGCCACCCATGCGCATATACGCGCCAGGGGCGAAGATATCAACACGATTGCATGCATATGCCATGCCACGGCCGGACGTCTCCATTTTTAGGCTGTGTTTAGTTCAGCGCAAAGTTTGGATTTTGGTTAAAATTGATGATGATGTGATTGAAAAGTTGTGTGTGTATGACAGGTTGATGTGATGGAAAATAACTGAAGTTTGGATCCAAACTTTGGATTAAACACAGCCTTAGCTTCGTTCACCCGTGAGTTAGGTTAGCTATACGCCCCTTCGCTAGCTAGCCCCCTCCTCTGTCGTCTCAGTTTCACGTCTCCCCTCCTGCTTAGTCGGTTCTGACCATGCATGACTTGGACCGCGCTGGTGGTGCTCCTTGGCGCCGTGAGTTCTCAAGCTCTCGATGATCTGCTTCTCTCGTCAGCATGAGCATGCGTAGATCGGTTGGCAGGCTAGGCCTTTGCAGACATTTCGTCTTCGGAAGAGCACGCTCCTGCATGCGCGTGTGTGTGTGTGGTCGAACGCAAACGTTGTGCGTGTGGACGTGTGGTGGTTAGCTCTCCTGCTGGCCGCGCGCAGAGCAAAATTTTGCTACCACATGCAGTAGTACTGGACGCAAATGACCCGGAGCAAATAAACTTTAGCTGATTAGCTCCAAAGTTTGTGGCTTAGTTGTTGTCCATTTATCCGCCAATGCTCGAACACCGCCGGTCGCTGTTATATCTGGCATTAATTGGCCGTTTACTGTCGTGAGAGTTGCTCCTTATCCAATCCAAGTATAAGAACATGGGGGGAGTCGTTATTTTGCTCGATGACTTCATTAATGAGCACTCGAGGAGAGGGACTGCATGCTCGATCCATTGATCGCGCGGGATTCTCGGACGAGATTAGACAAAGATTTTGAGGTAGTTATAGCTGCTGCATGTGCACCTGTGCATGGTCAGGGCATGCATGGCAGTGGCACCACTCGATCCAAGCTAAAAACGATGACACTCATGTGAAGCTTAATTAGTTAGATAGGTCACCGCTCACCATCACGAATATACTTAATAATCCGGCCGCATGATACTGTGGATATCAATCTTTGTCCTAATGAACAGTAATGATGGTCTCTGATTGTATCGTATCATTCACACCTAATTATTCGGTCCAGTATATATAACAGAAATTTGACACGTGGCTCTATCTTATACTTCGTAATCTTCTTGGACGAGTGCCTCTTAAAGCTCTTAAAGCCTATTTGAGGAGCTTAAGATTCTGAAAAGCAGCTGGTTGATAGCTAACTTCTGAGAAACTAGAAAAGCTGGGTTTTCCAGCTTCTGGTTTCTAGTTCATTTTCTGGATTATACAACTATAGTTTCTCAGAATCTGAACCAAAAGCTGGACTGTTTGGGGAGCTTCTGATTCTGGAAGAAGCTGCAGCAGTTATAAGCTCCCCAAACATGCCCTAGGCTCTTACCGTCGTTCTCGCAAAATTCCTAGCCAGGCCAGGCTGATGGGAGGAATTTCAATTTTCGGCGACACGTTACCAGAAGAATTTTTTTCATTTTTAAATTTTTTTCTTTTAATATTTACAGAAATAATCCATCGGCGCAAAAAATTACAAAAATAGACCTTGCCGCCCTCCACTAGGGCGGCAAGCTGACGTGGCAAACGGGGGAGGGACGGGCGGTGACGGCAGACGGGAGAGGGGCCCCCATGCAAAAAAGCCAGCCTGGGCCTAGTACTTTTTGGCTGGTACTTTTTGCATCTGGGTCCCTAAAGGGCGGCAAGGGTAGTAGGGCGGCAAGGGACCCAGATGCAAAAAGTACTTACCAGAACGTTTCATGGCCCAAAACCGAAGTGAATCCATTTTGGACTTAGAACCTAATTTGGGCCGAAAGCTTAGCTCCTCTATGGGCCTAAACAATCCAGCGAGGTCTCCATTGAGGCCCAATACTAACTAAGCCCATCTCCGCAGCTCACCCCTCTCTCTCCTCTTCTGCTCCATCTCCCCCTTTCCATCGTTTGTTTCTTCTTCGTCCCCAGCTCAGATCTCCCCGACCTCCCAACCCCCGCGAGCTCGCGGCGCATCACTAACCCCCAGATCTCCAGATCTCTCCTCGCGACCGCGCCGCCCACCCCCTCGACCGAGGCGGCCTCGCCGCCGCCGCTCGCGGCGAGAATGCTCCGCCTCAGGGCGTTCCGGCCGACGAGCGACAAGGTGGTGAAGATCCAGCTCCACCCCACGCACCCCTGGCTCGTCACCGCCGACGCCAACGACCGCGTCTCCGTCTGGGACTGGGAGCACCGCCAGGTACCGCTTTCCGCGAGAGATCCCGTGGGGATAGACCCCTGCCTCTGTTTATTTTTCTTGTCCGTTTGATCTCGTCGTGCCGGAAAAGGCATCTTCGTGAGCTCTGTTTGCGATTGAATTGACCTCGACTGGTGTTGGGAATTTGTGTGGTGTTAGGTGATCTACGAGCTGAAGGCGGGTGGCGTGGACGAGCGGCGGTTGGTTGGAGTTAAGCTTGAGAAGCTCGCCGAGGGAGACACTGGTATGTGGTGCAGTAGTTCTAGCTGTGATTGGTAGTTTGGCATGCTTTATAAGTAGTTGTTATGCATGTACGGTTAAATGGTTGAAATAAGGAAATGCGCGTTTTACTCTCCTGATTTGGGACTGTTGAGAATACGTTGTGTTGTCTGTGTAGAACTAGGATACTACTACTTTGCATAATTTCCTGTAGTAATGTGATCTCATAGTCTCTCATAGTAATAACAGACCTTTTAGTGATAAGCTTTCTTCTCATGCACTCATATTTAGGGAGCAACTACGAGAGAAGTATATCGTCAAGCCAGGGGTTGATACCATTTCAATTTATCGTTGTTTTTGTTTACCGCTTTCTCTTGAATTCTCAAAGTAGTCCATACATTTGAATTAACCTGTCCAAACTCACAACATGCTCAGACCAGTGAAGCCCTAAATACAGAAAAAGGTTAACAAAAAATGGCCATACGTACACCGCATTCTTAATTCTCATGCGACAAATATTGTGAATCAATACTTCCCTTTGGAGGATGTACAAGCATACAAAGCAGAGGGATTAATCAGTAAAAGTAACTTATATTTTGGAGATTTGGCATCACTAGATACATCAATGCAGCATAAATTTGAATCTCTGGTGATGTTGGCTGTAGTACGGTCCTTGTGACAATAGTCTGTTTTCTGGCTTCACATCATTCATCTTAATGTTCCCTATTCATGATATTTCAGTTTTTGGATGCTGTCTCCATCTTTTCATTATATCTCTCTTCTTTAAAGATGGATGCGCATAAGCAGTAGTTCTATATAAGATATCATTTTGGGCTTCTGGCTTATTCTGATCTTTGCCAAATTCTCTGCAGATTCAAAAGGAAAGCCCACTGAGGCCATCCGAGGTGGAAGGTATTGATTTGTGTTTTTTTTTCCTTCTCTGGTTCTCCATATTCATGGTATCATCTGACTCCCAAATGGTTCACTGTCCTTCCCCAAGTGTAAAGCAGGTTAGCTTTTATGATGATGATGTTCGCTTTTGGCAACATTGGCGCAATTGCTCTGCTGCTGCTGAGGCTCCAACTGCGGTCAATCAACAATCGTCCGCTTTCAGTGCACCTGCACCATCTACAAGAGGAAGACATTTTGTTGTGATTTGTTGTGAGAACAAAGTAATATTTTTAGATTTGGTGACTATGCGTGGCCGTGATGTTCCTAAGCAAGAGCTTGACAACAAGTCGCTTCTATGGTATGCTTTACTTTGCTGATTACACATGTTTACGGTCTTATGGCTATTTGTGTTTGTGTTATTTTGTTGCTAGATTTTATATGAGCCTGAAATGAACTCTTGTCAAACGATGGTTCTTTAACAAGCATATTGTACAGGGGATGATCTGAGCAAAAATAAGCAAAACCATTCAAGTTGTGAAATGCTTATCTCACATCGCTTAGTGCCTATATGCTAAACTTTGGCCAACTTTACCACACATCTTTCTTTCTTGTGGATTGACCAAAGGAGATTGATAATTTAAGTTTGACATTAAATAATCATGAGTGCTATTTTCCCATTGAGATCCACAACTGGATAAATTAGCTTATGGTTTCACTGGTTTATGCTAAGGCACTGATTTTAGCCAGTCCAAAGCACTTCTCTGAGTTGCATGCAATCCGTTTCCATAATTTTTTCTGTTAGCAATTCATTGTTATCAGTGTTTCAATCTCTTATAATTGAGAAAAATTTCTAGCATCTGGGTATTTGAGAACTTTATCTTTTTTGGCCACCTGGGAATAGTAATTGTTAGAGAAACTAGGCAAACTTTATGTTCTTAGTTTACCATGGCACGAGCATACTTAGCTCCCAGGATTTTTTTTTTTGGTACTGACGTATTGCGCCTGCGCCTGGTATTCTCTCAGAATATTTAGTGCATTACGGTGTAAATTGCCATATCTTGGACTTAAGCTGTGTATATGTGGCCTTCATGACTAAATGGTTCCATTGCTTTCCATGACTGTAGTTCTATGCAAACTTATTCGTGAACCTAGCAGTTATGCACATTTTACTAGTAGTCTAGTAGACTAGTACTGCTTCTGCTGCATTTCCTCCTGTCTTTTGACTTCATTGTAATTGGTAAGAAGAATAAGTGAATTATTACCAGTCAAGATTAAGAAAAGCAAATGAGCTGCTCCTGTTCTCTTTCCTTGTTTGTATGTCTAAGCAGCTTATCTTGTAAAGTAGTAACCAACAGAGCATGCGCCAATCTCACAGCAAGTACTTTAAAACTTTAGATTAGTTATGGTTGTTGACTTAGAGCATGTTTCTTCTGCAGTATGGAATTCCTCTCCAGGTCATCTTCTAGTGACGCTCCTCTGGTTGCATTTGGATCTTCTGATGGAGTGATAAGAGTTCTTTCAATGCTGACATGGAAGGTTAAAAATGTCCTATCCTCTCACTCTGTTCCTTCATTACTTCATTTTAAATCTTACAGTTGAATCCGTGCAGCTTGTGCGAAGGTATACAGGTGGACACAAAGGAGCAATATCTTGCTTAATGACATTCATGTCTGCAGCAGGCGAGGTAAAACTATGGCATGACTGTTCTCCATCGTTGGTTCTGTTTGCTTGTGCCTCACAACCATACTATGTTTTTCCTCTGCTATGTAGATATGAGTTGTCTTTTGTCTTGTATGTTGGACTTATCTGATACATATAGTTGTATGTATTTCTTTTATCAGCAAGCACATGTTGTTTCAGGTACATCTAGTTTCTGGTGGTAGTGATGGTCTACTTATATTATGGAGCGCTGACCATATCCATGACTCTCGTGAACTTGTCCCTAAGATTAGTTTGAAGGTAGCACTTTTTTGCATATGCATATGTTTTTGTTCTTTCACTATCATCTTAATAGCATTGCCTAACAGTTCAGCACATATCTTGGTTAACCTAATTTGTTTTATGTGTCATCCTCTAGGCTCATGATGGAGGTGTAGTTGCAGTTGAACTTTCACGGGTAATGGGAAGTGCTCCACAACTCATTACAATAGGGGCTGACAAAACTTTAGCCATATGGGATACTGTTACATTTAAGGTATACTCACTATTTCCATGTGATTGTATTTTTTTTGTTATTTAAGGAAGAGCTTATGCAGTAGCATATCTTTTGTGCAGGAAATAAGACGCATTAAACCAGTACCTAAACTTGCTTGCCATAGTGTTGCATCGTGGTGTCATCCTCGTGCACCAAACCTTGATATTCTGACTTGTGTCAAGGACTCCCATATATGGTATGTTCCTGACTTTGGAAGGAAATATCAAGCTATAGATATTTTATAGTGCTTTCAAGTTTCAATAATGACCTACCTCTCTGATCCCTCTTTTGTTTTGTGTTACAGGGCCATAGAGCATCCAACCTATTCTGCTTTAACAAGACCACTCTGTGAACTGTCCTCTCTTGTTCCTCCACAAGTCCTTACACAACATAAGAAATTGAGGGTATGCAGAGTCCTCCACAAGTCCTCCACTGTCCTCTCTAGTTCAGCTCCTTTCATATGAAAAATAATATGGTCATTTGGAGATGATGTTTTCAATGATATGCAATGAAGCTACTGTCTGTGTCTTAACCTACAACTGCACTATATTTTTCTCATCATTAGGAGCTAGGTCATGTGTTTTGTGCAACACAATGAACTTTTTCTGTTGCTTCCACAATTTGAAGGGATTGAGTGCTGTGCCCTCATAGAGTAAAATACTAAAATCTGACTACAGGTGTTGCATGGCACATGCATATCTGGAATACCATTTGCTAGGTAGAATAGAAGTGCTACAGAAGCTGGTATTTTCTGTTCCAACTCCCGAGCTGTATTGCTCAATGCACCTAAAGGTTTAAAAAGAGTGCATAACTAGACCAAGTTTAAGATGTTCTTTTTGGGTTTTGTGACATTTGTCCCTCATGGCTAGTTTAATTGCGTATACAACATCCTTTTGCACTGAAAAATGAAAGGAGCAATATAGGTGAATGACAACTTTATCATCAAATGTGTTTGGTTTCCTTTTCTCTCAGTGCCCAATTACTCGCTGTCCTGACGATTTATTTTGGGCTTAAAGATAAAGCCCATGTAATGTTTTATCTCCAAGCATGCTAATCATAGGTTGAATTTTGCGGCTATTCTAGGTTTACTGCATGGTGGCACACCCCTTACAACCACATCTTGTTGCTACTGGAACTAATATTGGTATTATTTTAAGCGAGTTCGATCCAAGAGCACTTCCAGCTGTTGCTCCTCTACCAACACCAGCAGAAAGCAAGGAACACTCTGCTGTTTACATTGTTGAAAGAGAACTTAAGCTGCTGAATTTCCAATTGTCAAACACAGCAAATCCCTCCCTTGGAAATGCTGGTGTCACATCTGAAATGGGAAGGTCAAGGAATGACCCTTTAGAACAGCTGGTAGTAAAGCAGACCAAGAAGCATATCAGCACGCCAGCTCCTCATGATTCGTATTCGATTCTTTCAGTTAGCAGCTCTGGAAAGTAAGTAACTTCATACCATATTATCACACAGAGATACAAGTAGTTCTTCCCTTAGTTTGCTTCATTAAAAGAATCTCATTTTGACATGACTGGCCGCTTAGGTTGAATTGGGAATGTACCGCTATTCATGTATTTTCTAAAAAATATCCCGCAGCTACTTGCTTCCTAGATGTAATATGCCTTCTAATGAATTTTCTAAAAAAAATGTTATTCATTTGTTTACAGGTATGTTGCAGTTATATGGCCAGACATCCCTTCATTTGCTGTATACAAAGCAAGTGATTGGTCAGTTGTTGATTCTGGTACAGGGAAACTCTTTGCTTGGGACACCTGTCGTGACAGATATGCTTTGGTAGAGAGTGCCTTGCCTCCAAGGATGCCACTTATTGTGAAGGGCGGTTCTTCTAAAAAGGCAAAGGAGGCAGCTGCCGTTGCAGCTCAAGCTGCAGCTGCAGCAGCTAGTGCTGCTTCTGCAGCCACAGTACAAGTGCGCATCTTATTAGATGATGGAACAGCACATGTTTTGCAGCGATCCATTGATGGCCGCAGTGAACCGGTTGGCAATCATCACTTCTTATTTTCTCATTTTTTACTTCGGACAGTATTTTTTCCTTTTCTTTTAGTTCAATTCAGTACCTTGTTACTGTAGCAAGGCAGTAATTACATTCCTAGGTAATCTTTTGGCTTGTTTCTTGCTGGAATATGAAATTGCACAGCATAAAGAAAAGCCATATATGGTGTACTAGGACAATAATATGTGCTGGAAATTGATAGGAGCTTCTTAGACATGATGGAGTTTATTAAAAATCCATCTTAATAAGTTCACTCATATTTAAGTCATTTCCTGACATATATTCGGGCACACTGCACATGGTGTTGTATTGTTTTGGGTGCAACCAATCTTTGATTTCTTATTTGTTTCATGTTAAAAATGTTCTCTTCTGGTTTTCTGTTGTAAAAGTTTGTAGTCCAGTTAATATCATTTTCTTTCTTAAATTCGAATTGCTACATGTGAATTATTTCTGGTTACTACTTCATTTTTCTTGTTTAATTGCAATGAAGTTTGTTTTGGTGGATAGTACATACTGAATACTTAGTGAAATTGTATGAAATTTAATCCTGCTTTCACATGGCCACACCTTTGTCATGCTGGCATCATTTAGATACTGCACTGATTTTTTGCTTTCATGCTACAGCTGTGCTATGTGTCAGGATTTCCATAGTTTCTAATCTAAGGTGGCATGCGATAGCAATTTAGATGTTTCCTTGGATAAGTGTTGCTTTCACCTTTGAGCATATCCTTGGTTGATCAGTGAAAAGGAGACTTAGTTTTTCAGCTATCTGCAGAAAGTCAGCAGTAGAATGTTGTCTTCTCTAATTAAGGTGTTGTCAGTACTCAATAATGCTGCCTTCAAGAAAATGATAGTTGTGGTTGTGACCGCGCAGGTAATTGGATTGCATGGTGGCGCTTTGCTTGGTGTCACATACCGTACATCTCGTAGAATCAGTCCTGTGACAGCAACAGCTATATCAACTGTTCAATCTATGCCCTTATCAGGTTTTGGAGGAAGTGGATCATCATTTGCTTCAGATGATCCATTTTCCTCCAAAGAAGGGCCTCCTCAAAATTTCCAGTTATACAGGTATTGATGTGCCTCTTGCTTTATCCTTTGAATTTGTGTGTTGGTTGATGCAATGTGATTTGTGCAGTCTTGTTATGCATTATTGCTTATGTGACCTGTAAATAAAATTCTCTTCTCCTAATCTCAGAATTCAGATCACCTTTTTGTCTTTACACAAAATTCTAATCTAGCTTTTATGCTGTTATGAATTCGTTATTAATCAGAATCATGATGATTTGCCGGTTCCGTGTTATGCTATTTTTGTATCTGTTTGTCTAGAATGTGGCTTGCACTTATTGTTAATCTTTTGGCCCTGTTGTACACTCTCAGGCTGACCAATTTTTCTTAAACATTTGCTTACTGCAAGAAAATATGCATTGATTTTCACTGATAATGTGCCTTTGTTACCCAAACTGGTTAACTGTATTTGGCTTCTGCAGCTGGGAGACCTACCAACCTGTTAGCGGCCTACTTGCACAGCCTGAGTGGACCGTGTGGGACCAAACCGTTGAGTATTGTGCATTCGCTTATCAGCAGTATATTGTAATTTCTTCCTTGCGGCCCCAATTTAGATATCTTGGAGATGTTTCAATTCCCTTCGCTACAGGTGCCGTTTGGCATCGTAGGCAGTTGTTTGTGGCTACGCCCACCACCATCGAGTAAGCCATCAATCTTTTATGTGCAGTTATTTATTCCCACACTAAGTTTTCTTTCTTTCTATTTTTGCTTTGTGATTTCCCATGTCGTAATCTTGTGTTCCCGTGAGTCTGTTTTGGAGTTTTAGGATGTAGACTGTCAATAGCCCTATTCTTATGTTCTAAATGTTGGTGTGTAATATGGCTATAAAGGCGTGGGGTGCCACAGGAAGCCTATGAATCCTATGAATCCAAAATACAGCTCTTGCTGAACAATTTTTTTTGTTCTAAATACATATTATCATACAGTAAATTTTAAAATACATTCTCTGGTACAGAATGTGAAGTGCTAGCATATTGAGCAACAGCTACATCTTCTGTGGTCTGGTTGATTCCGAAACATCACCGTTTATTTTCTGAGCAAACTTTCATGTTTCGATATATGATTTTCTTTGTTATGTCTTAAATATATACTTCCCGAACTAGATTGCTCTTTGTCCAGCAAACAATACTATAAAATTTTCATAGCACTTGGAATGTCCTGTCTCCTGAGCCTGTTTATAATATCCAGGTGTGTCTTTGTTGATGCGGGTGTGGCTGCCATTGACATTGAAACAAAAAAGAGGAAAGAAGAAATGAAAGCAAGAGAAGCTCAGAGTCGGGCGGCTGCAGAGCATGGAGATTTGGCTCTTATTACAGTTGAAGGTCCCAAGACTACCACTTCTGAGAAAATAGCTTTAAGACCTCCAATGTTGCAGGTACAGTTTTCTACATTCTTGATTTCTTTTGTACCGTTTCTACTTATATACTGTTTTCTTTTGTGTTCTTCTAATGTTATTTGAAGTCAGTTTCAGTAATACGGAATTTATTACTTTACATGATTGAAATGTATCCGCATGTATTTGAAGCTTCTCTTCGTAGTTGTATGGATTTCCTATTTGCACTTATTTGTATATAGTGGCCGTTGGATTGATGCAGTCTCGTTGGGTTTGTTTGATGAACATAATTATTATTTCCCTGTTCCATCTTTAAGGAAGAGATTGTGTTTGCTTACTATGATCCCTTTTATTTTCACATCCGCAATTATTTGGATTCCTAGCCTTTAATTATCACCTTGCAAAAAGAAAAGAATCAACTCCCCTCAGCTACAGTCCTGTTGAATCTTCTCCTTCTGTGAATCAGAGTTCTCTTTTTTTCAAAATTTGATCAGGTGTAACCTGGCGTTTTATATCTGACTGTTAACCCATCTTCAGGATACGTGTAGTTCAAATAGTAAAGTAAGCATTCTCATTAATGGTTAGTGGGCTGCGATGTCAATCAGATGAGCGGTGAACTCTCTTCAGGATACACATAGTTAATCTAGTAAAGCATTCATTATTGGTTAGTGGGCTGTTATTTAAAAAAATCCTGGCAATGTTATTTTTATATCTCATTTTTTTTATGGGTGTCATTGGGTCCATATTTGAAAGTATCTCATTTGAACTTGGTTTTGTAGTTATTGGCAATATACTGTTAATGGGAAAAAAATCAATATGGAAATCATGCACAAGTCAAACCATTCACTATTACATATGTTAATGGAGGGAGTATATCAATTATTGTGTGTGGATATTTATCTCATTTGGAACAAGTCATCATTATTTTTAATTACTCTGTACATTTCTCAGGTTGTTCGGTTAGCCTCCTTTCAGTATGCTCCATCTATACCCCCATTTATAGTGCCAAAGCAATCAAAGTTAGATGGAGAAGATTCAGTGTTTCAGAAAGAATTGGATGATAGAAGATATGCTGAAGTTGCTGTTGCTGGAGGAGGGGTATCTGTTGCAGTAACCCGCTTCCCTCCTGAGCAGAAAAGACCTATTGGACCCCTTGTTGTGGTTGGTGTCAGAGATGGAGTTCTATGGCTTGTTGACAGGTAAACCTCTAACTATCTCATCTTTAAGAGAGCAAGAGCAGTTCATGCACAAGGAAGTTTTTATGGGCTGATCTTTGCCCAAAAAAAATGCAGTTAGCTTATTCGTGAATTGAGATACAACTCTGACACTATTATCACCTTTTTAGGTATATGTGTGCACATGCCTTATCTCTAAGCCATCCTGGTATCAGATGTCGGTGCCTTGCAGCATATGGAGATCCAGTTAGTGCCGTGAAATGGTACCTATTTATTCTTAGAACATTTGCATCTTGCTGACTTTTTGAAGTGGGAAATGCAAATGGTGTAATATTCAAAAACTAATGTGCAGGGCCACTAGACTTGGTCGGGAGCATCATGATGACCTGGCTCAGTTTATGCTGGGAATGGGCTATGCTACTGAAGCACTTCATTTACCTGGAATATCAAAGAGGTGCATATTGTTCCTGAGTGCTATTTGCTTTTTAGGTGTTATATCGATGTTCTATTATTTTATTTGATTATTAAACTAAGGGTATAATATTGATAGAAACTATGCAGAGTTTCTTCCTGAGTTCATTTGTGCTTATATTTCTCAGGTTAGAGTTTGATCTCGCAATGCAAAGTAATGACTTGAAAAGAGCACTTGCATGCTTGTTGACAATGAGCAACAGCCGAGATGTGGGACAAGAAACTACTGCTACTGATGTTACACAGATTCTTAATTTAGCAGTAGCTAAGCAAGCTAAGCAAGAAAGTCTGGCAGATGCCGTGCAAGGGATAGTGAAGTTTGTCAAGGAATTTTTTGACCTTATCGATGCTGCAGATGCCACTGGACAGGCTGACATTGCTCGTGAAGTTCTAAAGAGATTGGCTGCTGCAGCTTCTGTAAAGGGTGCTCTGCATGGGCAAATGCTACGAGGTCTGGCACTCCGTCTTGCGAACCATGGAGAGCTTACCAGGCTGTCGGTATGTTACTTTGACTAAAATTAATCAACAGTAAGTTGCTATTAAGAATTTGGGTTCTTGTGTATAATGGTGATTGTGATAAAAAAAAGGGATTCTCATCCATGATCTTGTCTACAAAAGTGTCATGATTAGAGAGTTGTGCTTGTGCCACACACAAGTGTTTGTCATTACCTTCTCCAATTCGAGCACATTTTGGGGAATATGGCAATGGTAAATTGTCCATTCATGCACACATGCTAAAACCTTCTGTTTCCTGGTACACATTTTGCAAGTTAAGCTCTACGAACTATGCTAATGTCTTTACTTGTGCCATGATCATATTTTTATAAGGTATATTTAAGCAAGCTATTCATTAGTGCCATGATCATATTTTTATAAGGTATATTTAAGCAAGCTATTCATTAGCTGGACTGGTATGATGTTGGTCGTACGATCAGAAAAATGTCGATGCAAATATGTGCTTGGACTTATTAAGGTCATATGGTTCTTGCCAAATAAATTAGTGATCAGACAATGAACATGAACCACGAAACATTAGAGATATAGAGGATATGCATTGCTTTTTTTTATAAAAAAGAGAGAGAAGGGTGGGTGTTGCTGATCATCGAATTGCCAGATATTTCTTCGGAAGAATCACTAATATTTGTGCACATTGCCAGGGTTTGGTAACTAATTTGATCACAGCCGGCCATGGGCGTGAAGCAGCATTTGCAGCTGCAGTTCTTGGAGATAACGCCCTCATGGAAAAAGCATGGCAAGACACAGGAATGTTGGCCGAGGCTGTTTTGCATTCTCAAGTAAGTTATATATTGAGTTTTTTTCCTTGCATTTTTCCAATCCTAGTTCATGAGTTTAGCCAAACCTAAGCATTATTTTTCTATCCAATCTGTTCCATTGCTGTTGCCTTGAGGAAATCTATTTCGTTATGACTGTTCTAGAATGTGTGTGATTATCAAACGCTTACAAGGATCTTCTACTTTCAGGCCCATGGTCGTCCATCATTAAGGAACTTAGTCATAGCATGGAACAAGATGCTACAGAAGGAGCTGGATCACACACCCACCGTAAAAACTGATGCTGCTGCAGCGTTTTTGGCCTCTCTTGAGGATCCGAAGCTTACCAGTTTGGGAGAAACAGAGAAAAAGCCACCCATTGAAATACTTCCTCCTGGGATGCCGCCTCTGTCTGCACCTCCCATTGTAATTAAGAAGTCTGGTGCGAAACCTGGCCTGCCAAATGCAGCGCAGGCCCCGACCGCAGCTATTGGTGCTCCCATGGCTCAAGGCACTCCTATGGTTCAAGGCACCCCAATGGTGCAGGGCACTCCCATGGCTGAAGGCACTACTGGAGCTCAGGCAGCTCCTACTGCTCAAGGTGCTCCAGCTCAAACACAGAACCCGGAAGAAGCAAAACCATCAGAGAGTACAGCAGCTCCTGACAATTCAGAGAAAACAGCAACGCCTGACAATGCCGAACCGACGGCAGCCCCTGGCAACGTGGAAGCTACTACAGAACCAGCAGCAGCCCCTGGTAATGTGGAAGGTACAGCAGCGCCGGCAACGGACACAACAAGTAATCCTGATGCTACTTCTGGTGCTCCAGCTCCGGCAGCTGATTCTAATGGCGCCGATCCACCTGCTGTTACTCCTGGTCAAGTTACAAATGGTGCACCTTCTACCGAGACACCGGAGACAGCAGATAAGCCATCTTCAACTGAGCCATCACCAGCACCACCTATACCAAATGTGCCTGCTGTATAAAATTTGTCGGATTCGATTCGATTCTTTTAGCAGTGTGCCAGTTTTTTCGTATGCTGATGTATTCATTCCACTGTAATTTTTCCATACTGGTATAGTTTTCTGTATTCAGAGACCGTGGGCAGTATGTGAGTAGCCCTGTACATCTACTGTCCGCGTTCCAAAGAGAACTACCATATGCATTGTGTGGCATACATAGCGTTTTGCTGTCTGTGATTAATCGATTGGACATACGAAAGTTTTGCTTGATGAGCTTTGCTCTCGCTTTTTTTTTTTTTCATAATGTTGATTGACTCATCATCTAGAGTAAATTGCATTGATGTTACACAAACTTGTTAGGTGAGTGTAATTTAGTATATAAATTTGTAAATTGTTTGTTTTGGTACACGAACTTGTCTAGTCTCTTCAATAAAAAGATAAATTGCATTGATGTTACACAAACTTGTTAGGTGAGTGTAATTTAGTATATGAATTTGTAAATTGTTTGTTTTGGTACACGAACTTGTCTAGTTTGTGCGAACGAGGATCAAAATAGCTTGGCAATGTTAATCTTACAAAGTTGATGTTGACTAGGATGTGACGTGCTACGTGTAATGAGTATGCATTAGGCATACAATATTTATAATTTTGGTCCCTACTTTATCCTTCATCATAGAAATGATGAATTTCATATATTTCTAACCCTTATATCACCGTTCGGTTTTTCGTATGTTTTTCTACGTTCACTATATCGCATTTTATCTTTTTATTGAAGAGGTGTATGAAATAGCAACCTTCTCAAATATATGTTTACATAGTATCCTAATCGGCCCCTAAATCAATAAGATTAGCTATGTAGTGTTCTTTTTGCCTTTTGTGCACGCACCAAACAAGTTTATGCACCAAGTTCGTGCACTAGATTGTATCCACCTAACAAGTTCATATACCTGCGATGCAATTTACACCTCCATCTATATTAGATGGGTTAGTGCTACCGCGCGGCAGCTGTGCTAGCATAAAGGAATACTGTTGGTTCAGTCTGTTATTTTGAGACATTGATTCAGCATTACCACGCCAGAGACCACCACAAACTGTGCTAAAAATCAAAGTACAAACTGAACACCGCCTATTCACCTCAAAATCAAAGTACAAACTGAGACAAATAAAAAATAGTAAGACTGTTGAGACCCCACCCTAAAATTTTACACCCTGTCACATCGAACGTTTGAACAACTGCATAAATTATTAAATATAGGCTAAAAATAACTAATTTTACCGATTGCGACTAATTTGCGAGATGAATCTTTAAGCCTAATTTCTCCATGATTTGATAATGTGGTGTTACAGTAAATATTTGCTAATGACGGATTAATTAGGCTTAATAAATTCGTCTCGCGGTTTACTGACGGATTCTGTAATTACTTTTTTTATTAGTGTCTGAACACCCCATACGACATCATATATAATACCCGATGTGACACGTCAAAACTTTACACCCCTGAATAACACCCTCTTGAGTGTTCAAACAAAACAAACTGGTACAACAAACCGCACTGGTTCTTCCAAAATGTCTACTATAAGCCACACGGTTTTGTAAAGGGACAGACATGGAACCGGAGCACTTTAGCTCTGCATCATTTGCATCGTCAAGCAAAGTTACAAGGCACACATATATTATTATTATTATTATTATTTTCCTAATCTAAACAAGTTAACTGAAAAGACACGCTTATTCCAGAATTATTTGAGGAGGCCAGCGAAACCCAGTGGTGAGGTCATCGAGCACCTCAGCTCGCTCACACTCGTGCCACTCCCGGTGGCGTGGGACGATCTGCAGATCCCCCAGCTCCCCCTCGTCATCCCTGACCTCCCCGTCAAGCAGGTGAACGCGTCTCAGCAACGGCGACCTCTTCATTATCAGCCTGACAAAGCCAGCTTGCCAGCCCAGTCCGTCGAAGCCAGCCACGACGAGCTCCTTCAGGTGACGGTATCGATCCTGCTGCACACCGACGTCGAGGCTGGCGCAGAGATCACCTGCAGTTCTGTCTTCTGAGTTGTTGTCAATCTGCATTCCAGGTTTCAGAACAATTTGGTTTGCAATTATTTTTCCAAACATCCATGTGCACGCGTTTTCAGTAAGTAAAGTGGTCAGGAAACAACATACATGAACATGTAATGACTCCAAGGCTGGCGTTGCATCGAGCAGTAGGAGAATCCAAAGTATATCCCAGTTCACTGGGACATTTGCGATGAAGAGCTTCTTGAGCTGACTGAACTCACTGAGAACAACAAATGGTTCGATCCACATCTGCATACATGAATGCACAGTGGTTTTTTTAAAGGCAATGCAATGTTTATACACAATTAGTTTGTATATAAGATACCATTACTCACCTGTGTCCCTTTGAACTGAAGAACAAGGGAATCTAGTTTTGGGATCTTTTTGAAGAATTTGCTCGGTGGATATGTCCTCTTAGTACCAGATTCATCATCTATGTCGTTATCTTCAGTTTGAATGTAGTCCAACCTCACATGCCTGAGCTGAGGCACCTCACCATAGGATAACTTGGTCGGGCGACCGCGGCAAACAAAAGTTTCAAGACAAGGCAGACATATCAGATAGATTTTCCCAAAGTTGCACCTGTCCACTTGCAGATTCTTTAATTTCGATGATGGGGCATAGATACGGACTTTGGCTCGATAATAACTTGAAAATGCGACCCTGAAATCTGTTAGCTGCACACAGTTTGCAAGAATATCATTGAGCAATCCCATAAATGAACCTTCACTCAATGAGAGTTTGGTGAGCCTCTTTACTGTCAAGCAGTTCCATGCACAAACAGCCTCGCAATTGGACAACGCAAGCCGCTCCAGCCGCAAGCTCCGGTATGTATCCAGCTGCTTGAGGTCATAGCCCAGGCAAAAGCCATCGACAACAAGCTCAAAATCCTCGACACCCCACTTGGCAATGGCTGTGGTGATCCATTCATCAATATTCTCATGCCAACGCCCTAGCGTTTGGAGCCTCAGCTTCTGGATAGGCCGGCGTTGACGCACATTCTTTGGAGCTAGAAGAAATGCATTCACCTGCTTGACATAGCGTCTCATGGCCCGGCGCTCGTAGCGTTCTAGGATGGCCGTGAGTGGTCTGATAGTGGTCATCCAACGCTCATGCCGAGCCTTGATGGCATAGATGTCGGTCAGTTTGTGTACAATCTTCTCTGTTTCATAGGCCGCCTTAGCCTCCATGTTAAGGCGTTTGAGGCGGTGATACCGTGGTGGGAGGATGTCATCGACAGCAAGGTTACAGGATGTGGGCAAACATCGAGGAAGATCACGCCATCTCTTTGAAAGGATGGTGGTTGTTACTGTCGTCCGTGTGTCTAGCTTGCCAAGGATCATGAGTAGTATCTCTTCAGGTAAGCTGCTGATCCTGTCCTCATAACTGGTGCATTTCTTGCCCATACAAATCTAGTTGGTGAAGGACATGGAATTGTAGTCAGTGAGCCACTTAACTTTACAAAATAATTATCAAGACCACAAATTAGCACTTCAATATCATATTATTATTTATATTTATTATTAAGATAAAAGAAATTGTTCCAGCATCAGCATTGTGAGATGCACAAAGCCTAGTGGTGGCTACTAGTACATTATTGCAAAGCTTAAGTTCAAGGCAAATCCCATATTACTTCCATCTAAAGTTATTACCGATGGTATGAACAAGGTAATGACAAGAGTAGTCCTAAATCGACCAACTGTAACAACAAATCGAGATACTAAACTAACAGTCCTGCAGCTAAAACTGAACATCTTTAATTACAGCTATTACTCTGTTCACAACAGCGCAGTAGTTTGGTGGGATGGCCAATCCAAAGTAAACTAGAAAAACTGGCTGCCATGCAGTGCACTTGATGCACTATTTTGAGAATTAATTTACTTGGATATAAATGAGGTCTGATATGATAAATCTTGGAAATTTCTACGAACAGATCGTGAACAAGATCCAAATTTCAAGGACTGGAGTGCGACGCGACGGAGCGCATACCCGTTTGGAGGGTGGGGAGGCGGTGGTGACGGTAGAGAGATCCGAGGCCTTCCGAAGCCGACGGTAGCGGCTAGGACGCGTCTCTGCAGCCATCGGTTTCAGAAGGCGGTGGTCGCCGGCCGGCCGGTCTGCGGGACAGTTGCGGATCCAACACGGGACATGGGGGTTCAGTTGCACCCAAAAATTTTGAGAACTTTTACAGTATATACATGGAAGGATATGCTAGGAATTTGACAAAACAAATAAACAATATAAAGGGCTTTCTAGTAATTTTATGGTTTAGAGTAAATCCAATTTTATTAGAACTCGTTTGCATATGCACACCGCCGCTGGATCTCCTGCGTGCGCCCGTGCGATTCCACGGTGACGGCGCACGAGCGGCGGAGCGATTCCCACTCGGCTGCTACCACGTCCCCAGCGTCCTGGCTGTGTTTGTGAGAAACGAGGCGTGCATGGCGGTATCAAGTACGCGTAGATAGTTTTGTGAGTGTTAATGTTTGATCTACCTGATGATCACGTGCCTGAAGAATGAGACGACTGCAACGGCGACGTGGAGAATCCGGCGCGAACGCGAGCCGCGAGAGGTGGATGGATCGACCCATAGATCGCCCGGGCAGAAACTCGATCTGCGCGATCGATACAACCGCGCGTACGTTTCCGCCTCGGATTGGAAAGCTCGCATGGAGGCCTATATATCGTATCAATGGCCAACCGGTCCCTCGTACGCGCGACGACGTGGGTTCATCTCTACTCCCGCCGCGATGGATTGGACCAGCCTTCCCGTGGACATCTTGAACGAGTGTATGGTCCACCTCGTCGTCGTGGACTGGATCAGGTTCGGCGCCGTCTGCAAGGCGTGGAAGCGGGCGGCGGACACGGCATCGAGCCTCCGCCTTCGCCCCAAGGCCGAGCCACCCTGGCTCATGTTTCCAGCTGATGACGGAGACACACCACAACATCTGGCCGTGGCGGGCGTCTTCTCCCTGACGGACGGCCGGCGCCGATCAATCACCCTGCCGGCCCCGCCCATCCAAACCCGTGTCTGGATCGGCTCGGCCAATGGATGGGTTGTGACGGCAGACGGCGAGTGCGAGCTGCACCTCCTCAACCCCATCTCCGGCGTCCAGCGCCCGCTGCCGTCCATCACCACCACCGGCTACTTCGACGCCCTTCCGAGAACAGATGGTGGCAAAGCTAGGTTCTTGTGGAACGTAGCCTCATTCAGAGACACCCATCGGCATGAGGGCTACTCAGTGCTTCCTGGAACCCGGTCTTTCGTCGAGATGTCTGCAGAGGAGATCCAATCGTCTCGTCTCCTCAAAGCCGTTCCCTTATTTGACCCTAGTTCTGGCAAATACTCTATCATGATGATGCATAACCCCCAGAACAAGCTTGTGTTCGCTCGTGAGGGAGATCCAAAATGGGTGCCCCTACGAGCACAACACAGATACGAAGATGTGATCGTTTATCATGGACGGTTTTGCACGGTCACCATGGAGGGCCTAGTCCAAACCTGGGAACATGACGACAGCACGATGACGTTTAACCCAAAAAGCATTGCTCCACAACATATAGAGCCGGAAGAAGACGGCATACCCCTCTACTTTAAAAAGTATCTAGCTGAGTCACCGGATGGAAACCTGATTCTCATATGGAGGGAGCATTACAGCGAACGATGCGATGAATCTGACAGCGAGGATGATGTTAGTATAGAACGGGATGAAGATGAAGACGATTACAACATATCGTGCTGCTGCGAAGAAATAGAGGAACTTGAACCCGATCCAACGATAAGATTCCAAGCATTTGTTCTCGACGATGAGCACCCCATAGGAAGCGAGTGGAGAGAGGTTCATGATTTTGGAGGCGCATCGATCTTCATCGGTTGCAACTCAGCGACGTTCTTTTCGAGTGGTGAGATCCCCGGATTGGCCGCCGATTGCATCTACTTCACAGATAATAGCCTGAGTTTTGTTTGGGAGAGTAAAGAGCTGGAACGTGATATCGGGGTATTTGACATGAAGGATAAGATGGTGAAGCCGATGCCTATATTAGCGGAACACATAAAAAGTTGGCCCCCGCCGATTTGGGTCACTCCTTCGATGACATAATTCCTTTTCTCTCTCAACCAAAACTATTGATGATACGGTTCACATTTATATTTGGAGCCAAATATGTGCACGTGCTTCGCAAAATGTGTGCTTGTTTTTGTTTGTGTGCTTGTTTTTGTTTGTGGTGTATTTTGGTCATTAGTATGTAATTGTACAATGCTAACGGAAACTTAACCGACAGCGATGGTAAATCGTATAAGTTAAATAAAAGACGATGGCATATTATGGAATTGAACAAAGTCAGTGGCATATTGTTGAAGTAGGCTAAAGTCGGTGGTATATAAGTAGATTATCTAATTAATTAGGGGTAATTGGATCCATGCCACTACAAATATGTCGTTTTAAATAAATGCCACTACTATTCACGATATCAGCTACATGCCACTAAATTTTGGGGAAATTGAAACCGTGCCACTCCATCACATTTCCCGATGCTCGTAGATATGAATTGAGAAGCAGAACAATAGATAAAAGAGATAGATGTCTCTCTTGTATCTTTTTTATTAAGATAATGGAATAACATTCTGGCCTTTCTCAACGAGTTGCAGTTAATTATTACAAAGTCCACTCATGAATAAACTAAGTACAAACTGACATAACATAAACTAAACACAAACTAGTAAAAACCAACACAAGATTACTGAATTCTATTTGAGAATCTACATCCGAAGTTGACGAAAAGGTGCATATATAATTGTCAACTCAAGTTTTCGACATGCATCATTTATTAGCTTCATATTATCATCATGCCTTTGTAGTTGAGTCCAATCTCGAAGCTAATATGTTGCCCGGAAAAGTACTTACAAATAAGATTTTGATGGTGTTTTTTTTATCAAAAATCATATCATTTCTACCAAGCTAAAGAGTCCAACATATAGCGGAAGCCCCTATAAGAATAAGATGTCTCTCTTGTATCTATGAGTACGAATGTTTAGACGTAGAAGGAATGCAAAATTGCACTTAATATGCACACTAATTGTCATGTATCTCTAACCATTTAATTAACTTTGGATTAATTATTGTGCAATCATGTCATAAACTTTGATACGAAGAATAATGCTAAAAGATGAGACATGCATATATATTATCCAAGGCTACATTTTTTTTTTTTTTTGCACCGTGCCGGTCCAGTAAACTGAAACATTGTCACGTTACACCGACTCACCGAGCAAGCTAATTACAGCTATTATATAATGACATCCTAGTTGACATCCATCCCTCTCCTACGTCAATTTCTCATAATCTCAGCATCTCTCCTCTCCTACTTCTTCTTGCATCATCACCGGTGATTAGCCAGCTCTCCCGGCCCGGAGGCCATGAAGATTTGGGTGCGAGGTCATAAGTTCTTGTGTCTTTTGTGCTTGCCATGGGGGTCGCCACGCCTGAGGAAGGAGGACATGCGCAGGCATTACATCAGCCATCACGACGACATTCGGTGGGATTGGGAGTGCCGCACCTGCGGCAACCGATTCGAGACGTACGAGGCTCGGCAGGAGCACATCTCCTCCCGCGAGAGTGCGAGCGTGACTGAGATTCATCATGTTGATTCTTGATTCGTGTGTTTACGCCGACATTTTGTTGATTTGAGACGTTCTTTTCTCTTCCTCTGCACGTGGATTTGTTGCCATTTGTATAGACTTGGACTTGACTGTTTTGTTTGACGGGTCGGACATTTGAACCCCGTTTGTATGGACATGGGTGTGGAGCCGAAACCGTGATGTACGGTAGAAGTAGTAGGCAACCCGAACAAATGCTCGTCAGGGGAGGCCAAAGAACCACAAAATCCAAGAATCTTCGTCTTCTTCCATGCCGGGTGGAGAAAGCGGCCGCGGCGGCGGTTTAATACTCACGCATACATATAGAGCATGTGCTTGTATTTTAGAACGGAGAAAATACCTTATTAAACTTAAATACTACTAGACCCAAATCCTCGTTACTTTTAGATTTTTTTAAAAAAACTTTCCTTTTTATTAGCATTATCCTTTTCATTTAATTTTTCCTCGCTTCCTGTTCTCTCTACCCATTGGAAATGGATCAAACTGGTTTATATCAATTCGATCAGCTAAGCGAGAACTGGCGAAACAGGTGGACTGAATGACATGCGGGCCCATCAGTTCTTTTATTTGACTGGGATGCCACGTAAGTAACAGGTGGATAGGATGCAAATTGAACAGTTTATAAAGTTGACGAGTAAATGGTGTTCAATAAATCAATAATAATATCTTGAGACGGCACACCACCTCTTTTATGAATGCCCGATCACAAGGAAAATCTGGGATGCCATAGCAACAAGGCTCGGCATGCCTCAGCTAAGACCACAGAACTGGTCTAAAACGACGATCCTTGAGGACTGGTGGACACAAACCGTTAGTACAATGCCTAAGGAGAAAAGGAAGGGTGTCAAATCGATCCTTATCCTACTATCCTGGGAAATCTGGAAAGAGAGAAATAACAGGGTTTTCAAGAACATAGAGACAGCGACGCAGGGAATCGTTGAGAAAGCGACCGACGAGATCTGGCTCTGGCGTGTAAGCGGGGCAAAGGGCATCCAATGTCTAACGACCCACAACCATGGAAGCATAACCGACATTACGTAAATTAGACTCATCAGCTGCACCCCTCCTTTGTAGCTGCACCCCCCTCCACCCGCTTTCTTTTTTCCTTTCTTATTGTAATCTCCTAGCCCCCTGGGCTATTGTACAGTTTTTCCCCCTACTTTAATACAAATACACCCCGCGGGGTTTAAAAAAAAAAGTTGTAACCAACAGAGCATACATAATCTCACAGCGAGCAGTTTAAAACTTTAGATTAGTTATGGTTGTTGACTTAGAGCATGTTTCTTCTGCAGTATGGAATCCTCTCCACTCTCCAGGTCATTTTCTGATGCTTTCACTATTTGAACGGATTGAGTGCTTTGTCCCTAGAGTAAAATACTAAAATCTGACCACAGATGTTGCATGACGCATGCATATATCTGGAATTCCATTTGCTAGCTAGAACTGCTATAGAAACTGGGATGTATAGTTCCATCTTCCGAGCTGTATTGCTCAATGCACCTAAAGGTTTAAAAAAGAATTCAGTTAACTTGATTTTTTGGCGGCATACATGTAAATGCATAACTTGACCAAGTATACGATGTTTGTTTTGGGTTTGTGGCATTTGTCCCTCAGGACTAGTTTAATTGCGTATACAACTTTCTTCTGCATTGAAAATGGAAGTAACAATATTTGTGAATGATAAATTTATCATCAAATGTGCTTTGCTTTCCCTTTCTCTCAGTGCCCAATAGGCCAATACTCCCTGTTCTGATGATTTATTTTGGGGTATAAAGATAAAATCCCAGTAATGTTTTATCTCCAAGCATGCTAATCATAAATTGAATTTTGCAGCTATTCTAGGTTTACTGCATGGTGGCACACCCCTTACAACCGCATCTTGTTGCTACTAGAACTAATATTGGTATTATTTTAAGCAAGTTCGATCCAAGAGCACTTCCTGCTGTTGCTCCTCTACCAACACCAGCAGAAAGCAAGGAGCACTCTGCTGTTTACATTGTTGAAAGAGAACTTAAGCTGCTGGATTTCCAATTGTCAAACACAGCAAATCCTTCCCTTCGAAATTCTGGTGTTACATCTAAAATGGGAAGGTCAAGGAAATACTCTGTAGAACAGCAGGTAGTAAAGCAGACCAAGAATCATATCAGCACGCCTGCTTCTCATGATTCTTATTCGATTCTTTCAGTTAGCAGCTCTGGAAAGTAAGTGACTATATTATTGGCTAGAAATTGATTAGCATACAGAGATACCAGTAATTCCGCCTTTAGTTTTTTTTTTCTTCATTTGAAGAATCTCATTTTGACATGACTATGCATTGGCATTTGGCAGTGTAGGTTGAATCGGGCATGCAACTTAGCTAATTGCTTCCTAGATGTAATGTGCTTTCTAATGAGTTTTCTGAAAATACAAATGCTATTTGTTTGTTTACTTATATGTTGCAATTATATGGCCAGACATCCCTTCATATGCTATATACAAAACAAGTGATTGGTTAATTGTTGATTCAGGTACAGGGAAGCTCTTTTCTTGGAACACCTGTCATGACAGATATGCTTTGGTAGAGAATGCATTGCCTCAAGGATGACACTTGTTTCCGAAGGGTGATTATGCAACCTCAGTGCAAGTGTGTGTCTTATTACATGATGGACAAGCACATGTTTTGCAGAGATCCATTGATGGCCGCAGTGAACCGGTTAGCAATCATCACTTCTGATTTTTTTTTCATTTTTACTTCACACAGTTTTTTTCCTTGTCTTTTAGCGCAGTTCGGTACCAATTTAGTGATATCCTGTTGAGTTCAGAATCGATTTAACAAGAAGTTTTTGTGTTTGAGTTAAATCTTCCTATCAGCTTTTCATGGAAAATTTTCGTTTGACCGTATAGAGTATCACATAAAATGTTGGGCACACATCTCATGTCGTTTCTTTTCAGTTTTTCTTCAAATCCTTGTATATTTCAGTTCACTCTTATCGTTTTGTGTATTAGTGGAGGCATTGTAGTGTTTACTTCCTATTCTTATGCAAACTTTATTTACTGTGAATGCAATATTGGCCTTCTCAACCTTTTTTTCTCGAATGTTGTTCCTTCTCAACTTCTGAACTCCTTTTTCTTATGTGTGGTACTGTAGGAGTACCCCTTTTCTCTGCGGGAACAGAAATATATTTAAGAAAATTTAGAAATTAACCCCTCCCTGCGTTCGTTCCCCTGGGTTGGGAACCCAATCCTCCAGCACGGAAAACGAAGTGATCCAATAACGTGTGATTAATTAAGTATTTGCTAAAATTTTTTTTCAAAAATGGATCAATATGATTTTTTAAGCAACTTTCGTATAAAAACTTTTTTTAAAAAAACACACCGTTTAGCGGTTTGAAAAACGTGCGCGCGGAAAACGAGGGAGAGGGGTTGGGAACCCTGACTATCAAACACAGCCTTAGCAGGAAGATTAGTTAGTTAGTGACTTCATTTGTGTGCATAAGATGCAAAGGGTTTCTTTTCTTTAGAAAAGGAATAATAAATAAATCATTCCAAGAGCAATTTGTACCAGATAAATTTCTTCTTCGTTGCTGAAAATTTTAGCATACACTCATGTTGGACGCCATGCGAAGTCAAACTGTTGCATAATTTATGTCAATGGAGCAAGTATATTAAATATTGTGCATGTGTATTTGTCTCATTTAGAACAAGTTCTTATTATTCTTGTACACTATTCTCCAGGCAGTTCGTTTATCTTCCTCTCCGCATTCTCCATCTATACCCCAGTTTATAGTGCAAGAAATCCAAGCTCTTACCCGAGTTGCTGTTGCTGGACTAGCTCTTGCCGGAGGATCAGTGTTTCAGAAAGAATTGGATGATTGAAAATATGCTGGAGTTGCTCTTGCTGGACAAGGGGTATATGTGGCAGTAACCCGCTTGCCGCTTCCCTCCTGAGCAGAAACGACCTGTGGACCCTGGTTAGTTCTCTGGCTTATTGGCAGGTAGTATGTCTACCTTCTTAACTGTCACATCTTCTTTTATTAGAGTAAGAACAGTTCATGTACAAGAAAGTTCATATGGAATAAATGTACCTTTTTATTATCGTTATGTTGAGGTGTGTGTTTGGGGTGTAACTATGACACTCTTATCACCTTTTTTGCAGGTACATGTGTGTGCATGCCTTATCTCTCGCCCAATCCTGATACAAGACGTTCACGCCTTGTGCCCTATAAGGAGTTAAGGACACAATGCCGTCAAATGGTATATATTTATCTTACAACATTGCATCTTGTTGACATTTTGAAGTGGGAAGTGTAAATGTATAATATCCAAAAACTAATTATGCAGCCATGCAGGGATACTAAATTTGGCGAGGAGAACCATGATCACCTGGTTGGCTGGTTCAGTTTTATGCTGGGAATGGGATATGCTCCTGAAGCACTTAGTTTGCCTCGAATATCTAAGGGACGCACATTTGTTTTGAGTTTCTATTCTATTGTTAGATGTCAATATGTTATGTGATGTGCTTCTGCTGCATTTGTTGAGGATGACTCCCTATGTGTTTTAGAAAGCCAGCTTCAACAAAGCCATCACCATCACCACGCCTATGTGTTTTAGAAGTTTTCCATACTGGGAGCAGTTTTTGTATTCAGTGCATTGTGTGACGGTGTGACCATAGCTTTTGCATGTCTGCGACTAATAATAATAGATGACACAAATGTTTTGCTTGATGTTAATCGTTTTCCTGTCACGAATCTGCTCTGTTTTTTTTTCCATTTTCGTAATGTGATTACTTATCCCTCTACGTAGCGTAAGTGCTGAGCTGCAAGCCGTAATGTTTTGTTTGGTGCTAATCGTGTCCTGTCACGAATCTGCTTTTCTTTTCTTTTTTTCGTGATGTTGATTACTTCTCAGTTCTCACTCTACATAGCGTAAGTGCTGAGCAGCAAGCCGTTGACTATAAATATCGATCTTACCAGTTGATTACTTCATGTAACTTTCTGCCTCTCCCAGAATAGCAATGCGCCCACGTTTTTTTGGCATCGCCCTTTCACTGCCATTGGTCGCCGACGCATGTCGATAGCCAAACTGCGAGAATAAAAAGATGGCTATTGGCTAGCTAGCTGAAGAAAAGGTCCGTTTTGACCGAGGGGCCAAAGCGGTGACGCATGTCGATAGGCAAGCAGCGAGAGAAAGGTAGCTAGCTACGTGAGTACGTGACGAAAAGCCCCGTTTTGACCGACCGAATCGGTGAGCAGCAGCCAACTGCCGGCGAGTACGCACCGGTATTACTGACTTCGACGACGAAAATATGTGGCGCGCGCAACTGCCGCGATCTCTCCTCGCGGGTCAACCCGTGCGAAGCTACTAGCCTACTACTACTACTCCTCGGTACGGTCGCTGCAGCCGGTGCCGACCGCCGTCATGTCGCTGTCGTGGCAAGTACATACCAACCCTACCAAGTGGCTTGGTAGTAGCCAAATTGTTCTCCAGGCGCTCTCCTTCTCAAGTCTCGTGTACCACTACTTCTGTCAATCTGACCGACCATTTCGTCGTGCGAGAGTGCATGCGACGACGCTTGCCTGCCATTGTTACGAGGAGCTATAGCCTATAAGAAGGAGGTCGATCGCACGTACGGTTGAAGAGCAGTACTGGGCATTATTCACCCGAGAGTTGAGGCCTCCAGTACGTGTTGCCGATCGACCCCTGTGTTTGCTCCGATCCGGCGGCGCGAGGTATAGAGATGTCGACGAGAGGAGCTGACGAGACGACGAGGCACGGCCCGCCGCCGCCGCCGCCGCCGGCGGTGGTGAAGATCATCGAGACGGTGCACATCGAGGCGGACAGCGCCGAGTTCAAGTCCATCGTGCAGAGGCTCACCGGGAAGGACGCGGTGGCCGGCGGACGGCGGCCAGATCGATCGTCAACTGGAAAGGCGGATGCCGATGAGGATCAGGCTCAGGGGTTTGCCAGGTAGTGCTCGTCTGCACGCAGAGAAGAGAAGTGATCCATTTTTATGTCGATCCGTCGATCACAGCTTGAAAGGTACTCCGTAGGAGAGTATATAACATAGGCCGTTGTTCATATTCAAAGATGACTTGAGTAGTGTGTACTTGTGTTGAGGGGTCGTTTGTAATTCATGTATTTGATATATCTGCGACATGTGCTTAGTTGCTTACAGCTTTTTTTTTCCTCCCCATTTGTGACCGCCATTTCCATTTGCTAGTAGTTTGACCCTAGACATGAACAACAGGAATATTCATACATATATGTAGCTCAAAAGGATCTGGTGGTAATTTTAATTTGTTTGTAGTTGCATCTAGCCGTTTTACTGAGGTGAATTATATATGTTGTGGATATTGAATCCTTACTCAGCAGCACCTACTACTAAGGTTATTGTTTTTGCAACTCCTCGCTACAATTTTACAATGGTCTCTACTACTCCGGTTCCATAATTCTTAATGTTTCGAATGATAACACGGTCTCCAGATATATCTTTTAACTATGATGTTATATTATACTATAGAAAAAATAAATAAATATTTAATTTTCTCAAGGAACTTTGTAAGACCAACCTACACATCATATTCCAGTGTCTCCAAACTGAAAGTTATTAGTAGTCACAGTTATAATTGTTTCACCTTAATATTATTCAAAACATCGAGAATTAAAAAACCAGAGGTGTATCAATAAAATAAGGCCCCGTTCGATGTGGTGTTTTAGAGATATATTTTTTTGCACGCAAAACGAGAAACCTCATTAGCACATGATTAATTAAGTATTGACTATTATAAATTTGAAAATAGATTTATTTGCTTTTTTTTAACAACTTTTATATATAAATTTTTTGTCAAAAATGCACCATTCAACGGTTTGAAAACGTGCTAACGTAAAACGAGGAAGTTGAATTGGAGTTGAGAAAAATAATTGGGCCTAAATATAAACGTTTATCTTTTTTTAATTCAATGGGCCATATCGTAAAATTTATACTGTCCTCTCAAGTAATGGATGGTAGTATCAAAGCGACAGAACTAAAGTGTCCTTTTTTTTTTCTGTGGGGACTAAACATCTTGATATGTGGCAGGAAAAACCCATGAAATTTTCTCCAAGTCGTCTCAAATCGGTAGTACATCTGACAATGGATAGCGTAAAAAGGAGACGACGACTTTCATGTAAACCAATAGTTCCAACGTGCCACACATGTGCAGTTGCGGCCGTCCGGGTCAACCCAGTTTGCACGGTTGCTTTGCTTACCTGAAAAGCATCGGTCAACTCGAAAAAGTCGTGTTAGCATCCGTACAATGTACACTATCTACTGCATTTACCAATGTACTTTGTGGATATTTATATGAGGTCCAAATACAGAGTATAAATACGAAGATTAATGGAGTTTAATTTCTGTGATTATTAAATAGAGTATTCAATGAAATAAACACACGTACGCTGATCAAAATTAACGAACTAATCGAACTCAGCTGGGTAGGCACAGAAAGTGTCGTTCTTGACACAGAGGAAGAGCCTCTCGTACGCGAGCGCCATCTTGGTGGCGGCGAACATGGTCTTGGCGTAGTCGCGGCACGCGCGGCCGCTGCTGCCGCGCGCGGCGGCGCCCTCTTCCCCGGCCTCCAGCTTCTCGAGCAGCGACTCCACGTTGGGCGCGAACATGTACGCCGAACTCCTCGTCGACGACGATGCTGCCCTTGATGCTGGGGAACCTCGTGGCGAGCACCGGCTTGCCGCACTGCATGGCTCCATGAGCGTCAGGTCCAGCGCTGCGGCGCAGCGCGTCGGGTCCACGAAAGTCAGCGCGTTGTAGAACGCCTTGAGCTCCCCGGCGGCACGGCGCCGAGCACCTTGGCGTTGCGGCCCAGGTCCATGTAGCGCTGCTCCCACCCTTGCCGGCGACGAGGAGGTACACGTTGGGGTGGCGCAGCACGAGCTTGGAGAAGGCCTCGTACAGCAGCGGGTGGCCCTTGTCCTTGACCAGCCGGCCGGAGACGCCGAGCACCAGGTCGGCGCCCTTGGCGGCCCGAGGTCCTCCGGAACGCGGCCCAGCGCCGCGTCCGGCTCGAACTGCGCCTCGTCGACGCCGTTGAGATGACGTGCACGCGGCGGCTGGGGATCTGGTACACGTGCGCGAGCATTCTCCCGTGGCGTCGCTGATGGCCACGTGGTGCGCGTAGCTCCGGAAGAAGCGCACCTGGACAGCACCCGGTACACGACTGGGCCAGGCTGTGGTTGAACGCTGGCGACATGCGCTCGTCGTCGCCGCGGGCGAGGTCCTGGTATATCCCCGAGTGGAGCGCCTCCAGGGAGATGCCGTGCCACGACACACCAGGTTGGGCACGCCGCGCGCCCAGCGGTGGAACACGGCCACGCTCTCCGAGTGTATGACGTCGAACGGTCGTTCTCGGCCTCGGCCTCGTACAGCTTCCACGCCTCGTCGCAGCGCCCACACCCGGGGTCGCCGTCGAGGAAGTGGAGCTGCGGCCCGTCGGCGGAGCGCGGGGGCGGCCTCGGTGTGCGGCGGCGGGAGGTGAACACGTGGACGCGGTGCCGCGCCGCGAGCGCCGTGTGCAAGCGTGTGCGCGTGCCGCTCCATGCCGCCGGGCGCCGAGGCCACGGGCCACTTCCGCGAGAACACGGCGATCTTGAGCCTCGCCGGCGGCGGCCTGGACTGCCTGAACGGCAGGTGGTTCCACGAGAACTCGATCTCACGTAGGTCGCCGCCGGCGAAGCCGCTCGCCGAGGAGCGCGAGGAGGAGGACGCGGTGAGGTGGGCGAGGAGCGGAGAACATGAAGCCGGGAAGGCGGAGCGGTGGAGGAGGAGCAGGGAGAGGAAGGGGAGGAGGACGAGGAGGCAGACGAGGGATGGGGAGAGGGAGAGCATTGGGTGGGAAGGGCACCTCGGCTTCCTTGGCCTCTGCAGCGAGCTGATCAGTGCCATCACGTAGACGCGCGAGCAGAGCTAGCTAGCCGATCATGCAGCATGAATGCATGGACTGATGCATAATACACAGAGTGAAGAACAAAGGAGATGGGATGATGGGGGAAAATCAGGGAATGTACAAGTCTTTAGGGAGGAGTTTTGCAGAGCTTTTGGAGGATATGGAGTGCTATGCAGGGTTTTGACTTGGGTGCATGCTCCATGCTTGCTTTCCATGGCTGAAGTTACTTTGGAAGATGGCAATTGGCCGTGGCAGCTTGGATGTGATCATCACTTGTGCTGGAGCACCGGACTGTGTTATTTGTCTACTACTCCAGTAAGTTTCAGATTTTCGTGTGAAGATCAGTTAGTTTTGGGCATATGGGCTATCCGATATGGGAAACTATTTTAAACTCTCGAGTGAACATTCCCTCGTTATTTGCATATCATCCAAATGATTATGAAAAAATTAAAAAAATTCAACAATAAGCTAGATTAATACTCCCTCCATCCCATAATATAAGGGATTTTGGAGGGATGTGACACTCTTCCTATCTAGATTCGTAGTACTAGAAAGTGTCATATCCCTCCAAAATCCTTTATATTATGGGACGGAAGGAGCAGGGTTTACGATTCCAAGATAGCCTTCTGTTTCGGGATCTGGCGGAATGACGGTTTTCGCGAAATCCGGTGGAAAGCCGGTTGATTCCGAACAAATTTCATAAACCAAAATTTGAATACAAATACCCTGAGTTTACCGATAAGCTTGCGAACACCAGTCGTCTTTGGCGAAATTTCGAGCGAAATCATCGAAATTTCAATCGGTAACTAGAAAAAGAGGTAAATAAGTGTTTTCCTTTTTTTTTTAGTTCATTATTCTTTTCTTTCCTACTATAAATTTCAGCAAATACATGGAATAGATCAATGTTTTTCAAAAATTTATATCCCAATAGGTTCTACGAATATCATACTATTTATAAGATTTTATTTGGTTTTTTTCTTTTTTATCAATTAGAATTTGAATTTAGATGAAACTCATCAAAATCTCAGACGGCTTCTACTTTCAAGCCTCGTCGAAACCTCAAAATTTCGCGGAATTTGACTGGTTTTCGTTGGAATTGTGAACCCTAGGTCCTAGGGAGTATGTGCTAAATTACTCCACAAAATGCAAGGTCAAATTTAAATTATACAAATTGTAACAAAAAAACAAATTTTTATAACCATTTGGTTGACATGTAAATAACGATGGGATATCCCCTGAGAGAGTTTAGAATCCGCTTCCATGGGCTATGTAATACGCGCAGGGGCAGAGAGGATAGAGAGCAGAAACGGCCCATCAGTTGCTTGCCTCGCAACAAATCTGAGGCCTCTTTGGGATTCAACCATTGGGTTGGGTTTCCTAGGGATGATGGGCCTGGAATTAAGGCTTCCGATTCTCAAGGATAATAGGCCTGGCTTAGGGCTATTTGGATGGTTTAAATTCCCAGCCCATCCAAATGACTTATCAATCTGGCCTTGTGTGAGATCCTTCAAATTGCGAAGGATATGAGATTATGAGATCCTTTTCTTGTTGACAACAAGGACATCACAGCTCGTTGAGGCTGAAAGTTGAATTTGGTGAGAAACAACAGCAAAATCTTGGTTCTGTTGTGAAGTGAGCATAACTTAATGTACCGATCTGATTACTCTTTCAGTTATAGGTGATATATCGTAGTGACTTCCACAATATTTATAGCTAATTACTCTTTCAGTTATAGGCTTTATATCGTAGTGACTTTGTCAATTTTAAGATATACCGATCTATTTTTTTTAGGTGCTCATATGGATAGAGTGTTTGTATTTATAGGTGTAAATGTGCACGTGTTATGAGCATCTACGTTTATAATTTGTTTCTTTTTCTAAAAAAATTATATTGGTCGATCTATTTCATTAGATAAGTCGAGCTATCATATTTATTCCTTGTTTGGCATGGGAAAAACTCCTGCCAGGAGCTACACGCCTAGTAAATGGTTACAGCGTCTTCCCGTTGCTACTCCTATTTATGTTCTGAAAAATGCACCTGCATGGCTGCATTGTGATTTTGATTCCATACATACCGGTCGGTCGACAGTCCACACAGAAGGCTTGCTTGCAGAACTGGAGGTTGCTTTTGTATCTCTTCAGTCTTCAGAGAGATCCTCCAACCAGTTGGATACAATAGCATTATAATAGGCATTTGAAAATTTCACATGCCGATCCATCGCACTGAATTTGGTAAAAGATCGTCTGATCGTGTGCTGTATCTGTCTTATTAATAACTGATTCAGTCACAGTCGAATTGCTTGCCTTCCGCTTCAGAATTCTGACCATAGACTAATACACATCTGCTGCTTAGGTCCAAACGTATTGCGAGTGAAGAGAACACGAAAATCACTTGGATTCCTCGAACAGATTAAACAAACACTTCTCAAAGCGAAGCTTCAACTTACCGCAGCAAACGCTGCCCCTCCATCGCGAAGTTCAACTCCTCGGTAAGACTAAACAAGAACCTGTTACGGGATCGTAGATCGTTAATCATATCATTTATTTTTTCTTTAGTAGTAAACGTCGATCTCTTCTTAGTTTTCTCATGCCAACTCGCCAGTTGACTGCGAGGTACGGAGTCCTTAAACCGATGCCGACGTGCCATCCCTTTGTATAATCTCATTTCCCCAAGGTTCTGAATTTCTGCGTGAATCCGGCAATAGCTTCTTCCAGAACTTGATCTGGTCGGAGTTCACCGAGCACTCGTGCTGAATTTCAAAGCTCGGCTTTCAATTTCTGAAAAGACTTTAATGACGCTGACACCGGCTTAATTAATATTGCGGCTTAAGAAAACTGGACTAGTGTCTTAGCTTGTGGTTTTTGACAGGTTCAGGAGTAAGAAAAGTTAATTCAAAATAGAGTAGCCTAATGCGCTACTCTGGGCACTTGCAATATAGTATTATGATTAGCATGTGATCGATCTGAAGGTTCCCTTGCACGCGCCTCCATTTTCAGGTACTGAAACGAATGAATTCTTTGTGACCCCAGGCCAGAAATTGAAACTTGAAACACGCAGGTCAGACTTTGTTGATCGGTATTAAGCAACCCCAGATTAATGTCACTAAGTGAGCACTGTCACTTGCTGCTCGAAGGTGCAAGCTTGCAGCTAGCTAGCCAGCCATGGTTTTGTTCTTCAAGGTGCTCTTCGGCCCGGCCGCCGTGTTCCTCTCGGCGCTCGTCGTCCTCTCCTGCTTCAAGAGCGTGCCGTACCTGAGCAGGATGAGCTCCTCCGAGCTCCCCTCTTACATGTCCTACTTCGAATCGCCAATCTCCAAGTGCGACATCTTCCAGGGGGAGTGGGTGCCCGACGAGAGCTCGCCGCAGTACACCAACCTGACCTGCTCCTACATCCAGGAGCACCAGAACTGCATGATGTATGGCCGCCCCGACCTGGAGTTCCTCAAGTGGCGGTGGAAGCCGGCCGGCTGCGACCTCCCGCGGTTCGACCCGGACAAGTTCCTCCGGCTCGTCGGCAACAAGACGCTCGCTTTCGTCGGGGACTCGCTGGCGAGGAACCACATGCAGTCTCTCCTCTGCCTCCTGTCCAAGGTAAGTGGCCGCCATTGATTTCTGTGTGTCGCTCTCTGCTTTGTGTTCGTCCATGGTCCTGATCAGTTGTGGCGCGCGGCCGGCGACGGCAGGTTGCGACGCCGAAGGACGTGTCGGTGACGGGGAAGACGGACCCGGACAAGATACTGTACTACGAGGGGTACAACTTCACCGTACACATCTTCTGGTCGCCGTTCCTGGTGAGGACGGAGGAGTCGGCGGAGAGCCCCGGCGTGTTCAAGCTGTACCTCGACGAGCCCGACTGCAAGTGGTTCGCCCGCGTGGCGCGGTTCGACTACGTCATCTTCTCGGGGGCCAACTGGTTCACGCGGCCGTCCCTGTTCTACGAGAACGGGAGGCTCGTCGGCGGCAGCTACGTGGCGCTCAACATCACCAGCGACCTGACGCTGCGGCACTCCCACCGGATGGCGTTCCGGACGGCGCTCCGGGCCATCAACGACATCAGGTTCAGGGGGAAGGCGATCGTGCGGACGCTGTCGCCGATGTCGCACTTCGAGGGCGGCGCGTGGGACAAGGGCGGCGACTGCCGGCGGACGCGGCCGTACAGGGGGAACGAGACGGCCATGGGCGGCATGGACCTGGAATTCTACACGTCGCAGGTGGAGGAGTTCAGGGAGGCGCAGAGGGAGGCGGCGGCGAACGGGGTGGACATGGTGCTCATGGACCCCACCGCCGCGATGCTGCTCCGGCCGGACGGCCACCCGAGCCGGTACGGGCACTGGCCGGACGAGAAGCGGGTGCTGTACAATGACTGCATCCACTGGTGCCTGCCGGGGCCGGTCGATGCCTGGAACGACATGCTGCTCCACATGCTCTCAGATTGATCGATCTCATTAGTAGTCTTTTTGAAAGAAAAAAGATTTGTCCTAAGTAGTAACACACACAAGTTAATTGGTGGTCATGTGGTTCAATTGGTGTAGTTTAGCTTTTTTTGCCTCGAGATATACAAAGTGTCCTTTGGTCATGTACGATTGAGCCAAGGCTCCCTGGGACTAAAATTCGTCCATATTATGCAGAAGCATCTCATCAAATTAAGCTGTGGCGCTTGTACCAACTTGAAACGCCCTAACCAAAGATTCGTGTGCCTAGAACTCTACAACGTCGTCATAGCCTGATGGCGCGCCAGTGTTTTTTCGTGAATGCATAAAAGTTTTGTATGCCAATATGCCCTTGTTTAGTAATAAAATTTTTCTTCAAACTTCCAACTTTTCCATCACATCAAATTTTTTTTCCTACACACAAACTTCCAATTTTTCCGTCGCATCGTTCCAATTTCAACCAAACTTCCAATTTTAGCGTGGACTAAACAATTGAGTGCTGCCAATTGAGTGCTGCCGTCGACTGTTGTTGCTAGTAATTACTGTATGTTCACTGAAGTGTTTTGTCTTGCACAGTTTGTTTCAGTTTAGAAATTAGAACTGCCTTTGTGTGCTACTACAGGTCAGAAGCTTCTACCTGTTAGCTGCCTTTGCACTCTGCAGTTTAGATTTTTCTTTGACATAGAGATGACTATTCTCACACTTGTTCATAATCATGAACCCATTTCGAAAATATACCAATATTGTCTTCGCGTAGATGAACGTGAACATACAGATTGTGAAGTAATCTCATATCACTTTTAATCCGCGGGATTGTGCAAGCACCGATCGACTAGTGAAAAGTGGCCGGCAAACTGCATTCCAGCCGCCCAAAAAGGAAAAAAAGAGCAGCACTGCTATACATACGATTATTTTTATACGGAGTACTACGTTTGTATGATCAAGCGTTTCTCTCCTAATATTTTTTAGCGATAAAAAGGATCACTCTACTGCTGAGCCCATATCCAAGGCCCAGCTGGCTCCTGACGTCCTGGTCTGCTCTCTCGTTGGCATGGTTGCACAGCCAACCAAAGTAATCTTCTTTCTAATTATATATTAAGCAATCTTCTTCCTACTTATATCTTATATAGTAATTATACTTAGCGCTAATTTATCATGTGACGGGATAAGCAAATTACTTATACATATATGTCCCTTGCACCTTGGACAGGGATAGCATCAACCATAGTTGGAAGTAGATTCTAATGGCCACAATCATAATTGGATGTAGAAAAAGTTCATATACCAACCAATGTCAAACAAAGCTTGCATATGTTTGGATACGGAGAGAGGTCCTAGAGCCAAACTATAGTGCTTAGCACATTAATTGATGTCACATGGTGATGAAGCAGAACTTGTTTCAAACATTCCACTCTCTCAGTCATGAGATAGAAGCCCCAAAATATCTTCTTTTTCCTTCTGAAAAGATAGTAAGTTTAGTTAGATTGAATACTATCTGGTAGATCGTGCTAATATAATCTCAAGTATAGATATAATCTCAAGTCAGATACAAAGAGGTTAATTGGGCTTTAGGAGTTTAGGGCCCATGAGCGCTCCTGACTGCCGCGTGCGCGTGCGTCGTGCGCTTGCGTTAGGTTCCCATGCCGTCTACGCCGTTATGTTTGATCGTATCAAAATCGGAAGAAAAAATCGTATGTGTAGCATGTATAGTACTCCCTCTGCTTCAAAAATGTTTGACACCGTTGACTTTTTAGTACGTGTTTGACCATTTGTCTTATTCAAAAAATTTAAGTAATTATTTATTCTTTTCATATCATTTGATTCATTGTTAAATATACTTTCATATACATATATAATTTTACATATTTCACAAATTTTTCTGAATAAGACGAACGGTCAAACATGTGCTAAAAAGTCAACAGTGTCAAACATTTTGAAACGGAGGGAGTATGTATTTTCTCAGTAGTTCTTTTAGACGTCTCATAGTTCATTTAGATGTCGTACGTATAGTATGTATTTTCTCAGTAGTTCTTTTAGACGTCACATATATGTATATTATTTTCTCCGATTTGTACATTGTAACACACGTAATTGTATACATATGCACATTAATTTATAATTCATATATTTATCAAGTCTATACGTGCATCTAACAATTGCATGGACAGTACCATATTCCCGATCAAATACAAGAACATATGTGTAATATATTAAAGAGTAAAGTGTACGGGCGGTCCTTAAATTTATAGGGGTGTCATAGTATATCCAGGTCCCTAGGTCCCTAAACTTTCAAAATGCATATCCAAGTCCCAGAACTTGTCATAGTATGTCATTTAGGTCCCAAATTGCCACAACCCCTTCAGGATCCTATGTGTCGTTGATGTGGTATGCCACACGGGCTTGACGTGGCATTATTTTGACTGACAAATGGGACCCATTTAAAATTTTTCATTTTTCTTCTCTTTTTTCTCCTTTTTTCTTCTTTCTCTGTGACCCGAGCAGAAGGAAGGAAAAAAAGAAGAACGAGAAGAAAACAAAAAGAAAAAGAAAAGGGAAAAAAAAGAAAAGGACACGTCACATCCAAGTGGCATGCCACATCAGCGCCACGTAGGATCTTATAGGGGATGTGTCGATTTGGGACCTAGATGATACACTTTGATAAGTTCTAGGACCTAAATATGTATTTTGAGAGTTTAGGGACCAATATAACACAACCCTACAAGTTTAAGGACCGCCAATGCATTTTACTCTATATTAAAAAGGAGAAGCACCGCATAGCATACTTGAATGAAAGTAGGGAGTTTACAACTAAATAAAATATCGATATAAATACACATATATAGTTCATACTAATGGAAAACTAACGTGCAATAGACACATATATAACATCCTACATACTTGTCAACTGTTTTTCTAAACTGCTACTCAAAAAGGAGTAGAAGCAAATCTATAAGAATTCTTCAAAAAGGAAGACCAAGCCAGCAAAGCCACATATGCACCACGTCAATCGAAACAGATTTCAATGCCATCAAGGGAATTGATTTACACTGGTTTTAAAAGTTGACGGGTGGTGCTCTATAGCTGATTTTGCGGTTAAGGGATGCGAATGTTACTCGACCCATAGTTGAGGCACCTAAAGTGGACTTTTTCTTTTCACACTTGTACATGCGGGGAGCCCAGGTGGATCATCACAGGCTAACGGGTACAGCAGCAGGTATCCAAATCCAAGCCCAACACAGGCACCGGATCGAATCCAAACTCCAAAGTCGCAGGACACGGCCCACGACGCGCCTACCGCAGGTTGGTCCGGCTGTAACGTTTGGGCCTTCGGGGCGCGCCGCGGGGACGCCACTCCGCGTCTCCGCGAGTAGGCGAGGTGTTTTTTTTTTTAGAGCTCTCCACTTTGAGTACAAGCTGTAGTATCTGAATATATGTGCAAACGCACTCCACCACGCACACACACTCCACACACACCCCTACACGCATGCTAGACCTATCAACTATACACACACGTGCTAATGAGATACATAAAGACACCTAAGAACCTTGTGCGTGACGAGGACGTCACTCTACTATTGTGGCGCTAGCACAGGATAGCTGAAAATTTATTTGAAAATAAATCCCAGTGAGACGCGCGGATGACGATCCTAGAGATCGAACCCGCGCGGGCTGCTCGCTCACCAGCGATGCTAGCCAACCGAGCAACGCTCGGTTCTCACGAGTAGGCGAGGTGTTGAGTCAACGACGTCGCCCGGCCACACCGACGACTCTGCCGGCTCACAGAGTCACAGGTATACCCTCAGTGCTTGGCTCCCTTTCCTGTCAGTGAAAATAAAAACCAGTGAACGGGGGCGGTGGCTTAAACGAGGCCCGAGATCAGTGCAAGGGTGGTCTTTGGTGAGATGGCCTGATCAGCCAAAGAAAAAGCCAAATTTTAAATTTTTAAACTTAATTTTGAAATTGATTTTAAGATGTTTTCAATGTAGTTTCTTTTACAATATTGATTTTTAAGTCACCAAGAACATATTTATAAAAGTTTTATCAACAAATTTATTTTTATTTCCTAATAAGTCGTTTTGGTTTATTAGCCAAACGATGGGACCTGAGTTTTCGCTCGGCGGTGCCCGTGGGGTTGCACACCGGTGCCGTCAGCCGTGCGATTGCGGGTGGAATCGTGGAAACACGCGTGGCGCACGACGCGTCGACGCCTCGGCTAAAGCTTTGCTTGGCTTCGGCGCCTCGCACGGGGAGTTGGAGTCGGAGCGATTTGATCACAGCAGGACATCGCATACCATAGTTCAGGAAGGCCCTTCAGGGCACTGTTCTGTATAAGATTTTATTGTGGGCCTTAGGTGGGCTTAGCTTTTTTGCGGCTTTGTATCAACTGGGCTGGCCGAGTGGCTGCTAAGGTTGGATTTATCTACATTATATCATCCTGAATCCAGTTCGCTCAGGAAAATGTACCATGTTGAGATTTCCAACCTATCTAGTAGTGCAAATCCAAGTTATGATCTACCTAGATAGATAACAACATCACCGGGAATCCTCATTCCTCAATGTCATCCTATTAGCTGGCTTGCTAATTTGCACCCCGTTTGAACTTCAACACAAGAAGTGACGTCACACGGAACTCAGATAAAGTGGTCTTTTATAATCACACATACGAATATACGATGGCTTTGGTCAACCAGTTGAATCCCCAACCACTAGCCAGCAGGAAGCACGTCGCCACGCAGGAGACCAAAATGGGCACCATTGCATGGCTGTTGGCTGTTGCTGCGGTCTGAATGTAGGTGCAAGTCTTCGTAATCGGTTGCATTTGGGATGAATAGTGTGTGGCCGGATATAAAGGTTGATATCCACTATTGTCCCACTACGCATGAATACAATGATTGTCATCTAGCCAACTCCTTTGATAAATCAATGACAAAGCAAATCCTTTTGGATCATCCTCATTCTGTGACAGCTAACCAAAAATCCTGCCTTGATGCAAGCGATTAGGTGAAGAACACAAAAAGGGCAAAGTTCCAACTAAATCCCATTCGGAAGCTTGTACTATATAATAATCCAGCTATAAGCTCTGTGTTGACATTCGACTGCTTCAATTATTCATTCATTCATCCAGTCAAGGCGTGTAATCCGGTGGCTAAACCCACGGCAAAACCTGCATCAGCTGGCGTATACGGTGGACTGGACTACCTGTGACTGCAGGCTGCAGCTCCCTGTGGTTCGATTGTTTCACCCCGGTTGATTCTCCTGTTTACCATCCCATCTGCTGTCTCGCTCACCAAAGTTGTTGGAAGCTGGAAACGATTGGAATTTGTCTCGTACTACCAACTTACCAGCGCCATTCAGGCATCGAAATCTACCCCAAGGGTGTCGGTGAGCTACAAAGGGGGGACGACATTGCAGTAGTGATGATAGGTTGCTAGCTGCACGTACAGATTGGCTACAGAGCACGATTTGTTTGGTACTCCCTCCGTCCCAAAAAAAGGACAAACCCTGTTTTCCGTACCCAACATCTAGGTTACCTAGATACGGGGATACGGATACGGATACGTGATACGGGGATACGAGGATACGCCATTTTAGAAAAAAATGCCGATACGTGGATACGTCTATATATATAAGAAACATAAAAAAAAATCAGAGATTAATGAACTCTTATAGAGCAATATTCTCAAATGCTCTCATGTAGATAGCTGCCAAAATCTCAATAAATATCAGTACAAACATGTTTATATTGCTAGAGTAATAAACAGATACATTATGCTTATGCATACACAACGACGTAGTCCATTGTGGCCTGTGGCTTGCAGAATTACACCATCTCCGCAATGAAACGGGGAAACAATGCCTAAGTATCTGGCGTTTTGACTGCGCGGCTGTAGATTAATTACCTGACGGCAGCGCTGGCGGCGACGCAGCGGCTTTCGGGATCTTGCCGGTGGGCGGGTTGTCGACGGTGATCTCGTTCACCGGCGGCCACAGCATCAGCTCCTTGGCCTTGACGCCCTTGAGCTTCTTGATGCACTTGGCCTTCAGGTACCCGGTGATCTCCACGTCGTAGCTCACCTGCTTGCTCACCATCTTGAACTGGTGCTCCACCTTCTTCCGCTGCGCGATCCACATGTAGCCGGTGGCGCGCACGAACCCGACCTCGATCACCTCCGCAAGCGGCAGCAGCCCGAGCGGCAGACCGAACTCCTCTAGCAGCGCCGTGGCCATCTTCATGCCCTCGTCGTGCCCCTTCTTCACCACGGCTCCCTCCCGCTCAGCCATGGATTACTGCTAAGTGGCCTAAGTCCCTTGCCGCTTTTGTGTGTGCTTTGTGATCGATTTGCATCTATTTGGATTATATATAGGAGGGGGGGTCAGGGGAGAAAGGTTGGAGAAGAATGAGAGGCCAAATGAGTTCCTGCCTCGAATTCATCGTTGGGTTTCGGTTGTTTGGCATGCTGATGTGAGCCTTTGGCATCGAATTCATCGTTGGCACCGTTGGGTTTTACAATGTCTACTTTAGTACTGACTCTGTAATTATGGACAAGCTTCATCCGTTAAAATTCGACTAATGTGATTAAGGGTATGTTCTTTTGTTCAATTCCAAACTACAATTTCCTCTTTTCTCGTTAGGGTGTTGTTCAAACTCATTTCCCATTAGCACGTTTTTTGGAACAATTAAATGATATTTTTTAAAAAGTTTTTATATAAAAGTTTCTTAAATATCAAATAAATTCATTTTTAAGTTTATAATAATTAATACTCAATAAATTATAACCTAATTACTCACCACATTTTCCTTGCCATAGAAAAGCTCAACTCATGCCTTAGTTCGAACGAGGCCTAGATTAAGGCATGATTACGTGGTACATGGCCTTGATAATAATTTGACTAGAAAATAGTTCCGTGCTTTGAGTAAAATACCTATAAATAAATGTTGATGGATTAATGCCCCGATCATAGAATCCGTACCTATATATTGTATTTTGAGGACGTAGACATAAATTGATATAAGAATACAAACAAAGTTGTAAAGAGAGCAAGTAAGAATGAGATTTTTACGTAGATTCAGACTTCCAAGATGGGTAACAGCTCTACTCCTGTTAGATGGAGGCATGTGTTGCTATTATATATTAATCCCTCACGAGTATAAAGTATTGGGGGGAAATACCTAATATAGTCTGACACGCGCGACCTCCCTGCTGCAGCCGCCAAGCCGCGCCCGGAGAGGGGCCGGAGGCCGGAGCGGCGGGGGCGGCGGCGAGTATGAAGCTCCACTTCGTGCTCAGGTTCCTGTTCGGCCCCGTGCCGCGTGTACTTCTCGGCGCTGGCCATCCTCATCCTGCTGACGAACGCGCAGTACTTCGGGCTGGTGGGCGTCACCGTTCCCCGCGCGACGAAAGCTGGCGTCGTCGGCGGCCGGTGGTGAGTCGTGATGAAGTACTGCGACATCTTCCGCGGCGAGTGGGTGCCGGGACGCCGACGCGCCCTACTACAACCACAAGACGTGCTACATGATCCAGGAGCACCAAGAACTGCCTCAAGTACGGCGCCCCGACCTCGAATTCCTCAAAGTGGCGGTGGCGCCCTCCGGGCTGCGAGCTGCCCCGCTCTCGACCCCGTGCAGTTCCTACAGTTCAACCGCCACAAGTGCGCTCGCCTTCGTCGGTGACTCGCTGGCTCGCAACCACATGCAGTCCTGCCTCTGCTCCTCTCCCAGGTAAGAGTGCTTGCTTTCACAGGCTTTTCAGTCTGCCAAGGTCAATTCTTTTGGGGTGTGTGTGTGTGTGTGTGGTGTGTGACAACGTGAGACGTTGCCATGTTTGCACAATGGCCTGAGACGGCGAGAAGCTGACCCTCTGGGACGGGGGCAACTGTAGGGTGGCGTATCCCAAAGACATGTCGGCGAACCCGACGACTCAGAACAAGGTGTACCACTACAGGGGGTACAACTTCACCGTCAGCATGTTCTGGTCGCCGTTCCTGGTGAAGGCGCGTGAGCCCGACCACGACGGGCCGGCGCACACGGGCCACTGGAGCCTGTACCTCGACGAGCCCGACCAGTCGTGGGGTCCGAGACTCGCGGTTCGACTACGTGCTGGTGTCCGCCGCCAACTGGTTCTCCAGGCCGTCGCTCTTCTACGAGAGCGGCGGCTGGTCGGGTGCAGCTTCTGCATGCAGGCAGTACGGCGTGCCGGACCTGACGCTCTACTACTCGCAGCGCCGGGCGTGGCGCGTGGCGCTGAAGGCGATCAACGACCTGGAGAGCCTCCGCGGGGCGCGGTGATCGTGCGGATGCTGTCGCCGATGTCGCACTTCGAGAACGGGACGTGGGACCAGGGCGGCAACTGCAAGCGGACGCAGCCGCTCCGGAGCAACGAGACGGTGATGGAGGGGCGGGACCTGCCACTTCTACACGGCGCAGATGGAGGAGTACCGCGCCGCGGAGAAGGTCGCGGAGGCCAAGGCCGGCGGAATGATGCTCATGGACGCCACGGCGGCGATGCTGATGCGGCCCGACGGCCACCCCCAGCCGGTACGGCACCTGCCGAACCAGAAGGTGCAGCTCTACAAACGACTGCATCCACTGGTGCCTGCCAGGCCCATCGACATCTGGAACGACATGCTCTTCCAGATGCTCCTCGTCTAACGCGATCGATCGCCAATTCGCCATCGGTAAATGCGACTTCTACTGCACAGACAGGATTTGCTCTTGCTGTTGTTTCAAAGCAGTTTTGACAAGGATTTATTCGAAACTTCCCCAATAGATTCTTTTTTTCTCTCTCTTTTCCCTTCATTTCCTTTCATTTTTCGTTTATGCTGACGCGAATTTTTAATGGATCGTCACCGAAAGAGTGAACGAAAGTGTGCCTCCGAAAGACCACTGTGATACTGTCACTCCATTCATTTCCAATACTTGAAACAACAAACAAAGGCAAAGCAACACCTTTTTACACCAGGTTCCAGGTATCGGATTCCTCGCTCGCTCCCCTACAAATACAATGCAAGTCGCAGAAAACCCAGATCGAGTTGGGGTGGGGGTTTGTACGGGAAACCGAGTAAAAGCGCGCGTAACTCCACTTGGGCCGTGCGGTCGAGGCTAGTCAGCGTGAGCCGTGAGGCGCACCGCGCACCGCATCTGCGCGAAGTCAATCGCAGTGATGGCGCCGGGACGAAAGTACCGCAGTACTACGACTGGCGTTGTGGCCGTCGTGGCATGCACAACGGAAAAGGCCAGCGGTACGCGTTACACGTACGCTTGTCGGCGCGGGGGGTGGGGCCTAGCTGGAGGCGAGTGAATGCGTGGGGCGTTGGTTGGTGTGCCTGTGTATTCTGGCCTCTGGGTTGGGACGGTGAGTCGCGTCTGTGACTGTGCGAAACTGACGCGGTGACGCTCACGAGCAACAGCTCCGTCCGTTGCGAGTCCCAATTCAACCCCGGCTCCGATCCAGAATCTGACATGGATCGTGGTTTGCTTTGCCGCCTCAAAATTAAAGGCCCGGTGCGAGCTGGGAGACGCAGGAACGGCTCACTTATTTCGGCGAAATGGCGCGGGCAGCCGGGCACGGTGGGCCTTCACCGGAGGACCACTAGAAAAGATCAAAGGAGGGAGGAGTCTACAATCGTAGGGTGGGTGCTGCACGTAGCAGGTGGGAATTCGAATCGAGGCCCACTGCTCCGTATAAGCGAGACACGCCATCGGAATGCCTTTTACTTTCGGATATGGGTCGGAAACTCGAATGCTTCAGTTAACGGAATACCTACTAATCAGTTTTTTACTGGGTTGGCCATGCGTGCAAGCAACAGCCGGACCAGTGGGCCCGAATTGTGTACGATCTTAACGCCCATCTAGGGGCATGACCACTGTCACCAGTTACTCCTCTGGAGCGTCGACTACCCGCATTCGAGTTCGTTCCGATCAGCCGCCCTTGCAGGTCGGGGACATGAGGACTGGAGGAGAGTCGTGATGCGCGTAGGATTACTGCTCACGTAGTCACGTACAGTGAGTACGTCCGCTATGGTTGGCCGACGCTTTTTTTTTTTTTTTTTTTTTTTTTTTGCCGCACCGACGCTCTCGACCAACGACCCAGTCACTCTTCGCTTTCGACTCTCCGCTGCGTCGGCGCACGTCGAAACACTTTGACGACGTGGACGGACGCACGCAAGCAATACGAGCCACGCCATCACTGCTTACACCAGCAGCATCACAAAAAGCGGTGCCCGGTGGAGTACCGCGGTTTTCTTAATTAGGCTAATGTCGACATCGACACATCGTCGCCAGCATGTTAGTGAGACTGTCATGATTCATGTAGTAAGTTGGTAACGAGACTTGGCTAGTGTACAGTGACTGTCAGTCTGTCACGTGCGCCGTCCAACCGGCCTGGTGTGCTTGTATTGGGCCGCCAACTATTTCGGAAGGAAGAAGTTTACTTTGCATACCTCATTTAATGGTCGAGTTTTTTTTTTTTTAGAATATTTAAGGGTCGAGTTTGAATACCCCCTCATCACTAAAACTGGGTACAACACATCTCGTCTTCCAAAACGAATGCAAACAAGTTTTCAAGTTAGTATTGAGACCGATTTTAGCTAACATGACGCTTACATGGCTAATTTGACTTAGTCCTAGTCTCATGTAGTGTTGACGTGGCACTGGAAGAAAAAAAAAAGAACAAGTTAAAATATATATATAGGTTCATATACCTATCAAATAATAAGATAAAAAATAGTGGGCCCCAGATGTCGGTGTGTCCTAGTTCCTCCACCTAGCCCTCCTCTTGGCTAGCGGGCTTCTCCCACCTCCGACCAGAAGTCGGCCTCCTTCCGCTTCTCCTGTCTCCCTCCCCACATGCAGCCAGCATTCTTCCTCCCCGGTCCGTCTCGACAACGAGGTGATAGACGGGCAAAGCAATCGCATGTGACCGTCAGCGACCCGCAGTGGAGCAAGCGGACTCGGGGGAGCATGCGGAGGCGCATCAAGATGTGCAGGTGACTACGGTGGAGCGAGCAACAACATTCTTCTCCAATTCTCTCTCCCTACCCTTGACTTTGATGCCGCTGGCCACGTTTGCCTCAACCTAGCCAGCGTCCTTGGCCTCTACCTCCCCGTGCCCCACTGCCTGATATCGGAATGGAGAGAAAGTGCGTCGTGCGCCCCGTGCACTGGTGGAGAAAGAGGAGTAGAGAAGGTTTTTTTTTCTTTATATTTTTTATGTTATTGACATGTGGGGTGCATGTGGGTCATACGTTGGCTCAGTCGGGTTGACCGCAGTCAACTCACCACGTTAACTGAAACTGGACACAATACTACCCTGAGATCTTATGTGCTATGAAATTAGAAGATAAGGGGCAGATTATATATGGTAGTACTATGGTACAAGGACATGCTTTAAACTCGACATTAGAAATAGGGGCCTAACACCGTGTTTAGATCCTAATTTTTTCTTCAAACTTCCAACTTTTTTCATCACATCAAACTTTCCTACTCACATAAACTTTCAACTTTTCCATCACATCGTTCCAATTTCAATCAAACTTCCAATTTTAGCGTGAACTAGACACAGCCTAAATTAAAAATTCCACTTCGAAACGTTGCGGGCTGTTTTAATTTCACAATTTGTTATTGGTTTAGGCCCATTATGAAGCCAGAAACAGAAGTGGCGGAAGCTTGGTGCGTTGGTGCAAAATATGGACTATATGTGTTTAATCTGTGATATACTGATATATCAGTTGCCAATAAGCTCAATCATGCGTAAGCACCAAACCTTTTTATGAACCAGGCAACCGGCAATGAGCGCGCATAGCTAACATATATAGCAGTGGATGAATGGATGTAACGCTGCCTGCCCGGTGCTACTGACCCGCGGCAAAGGCCTCGACGGGGAAGGTCTTGGTGACGCCGGCGAGGCTCTTGAAGTGATTGAAGCTTTCCAAATCCTATAAAATTCCTATGGAATGGCACATTGCATGTGGATTTTAGAGGAAATTTAGCAAGAGCTCCAACCTCTTGGAAAATTTCCTTTCAGTCTATCTCTCTCATCCGATACCTGTGTTTTTCCTACGCTCCAATCAAACGACCATTCCTATGTTTTTCCTGTGTTTTGTAATCCTCTGTTTTACACTTCAATTCCTGTCAGAATCCTGTGTTTTTCCTATTCCTCTGTTTTTTCTACCCTGCGATTCAAAGGGACCCTTAGTCCGTAGCCCGACCAGAAGCATCTCCCCACATCAGTCTCCTAAAACAGCAGTTTACTCTTACTCCCAGTTAATCCGCTCCTGGGTTATATAAAAAAAAGATTAATCCACTGCTGGCGAGCACCCCGGTAAAACAGACAAACCGATTCTCATTGAATTGCGTGTATCGATCGAATATCGAGACCTAATCCACTTGTTTTTTTTGTTTATCTCCGATGTTCCATTCCGGTTGGTTGATTTCTCTGCAGTACAACCAAACCAGTATAGTAGAGAATAAAACAAAACAAAGATTATTTGTAATAACTCGAGATCGGCTGCAGGCCGGTCGGGTTGTGCAAGCACGACGGCGACCCAATCGCCGGTCGTAGACACAGCGCGGGTTTACAGCTAGATAGCTCGGCAAATGGCACGCGGTGAGAGTATTGATCCAACATAGGCCATGCGAGGACATGGCTGGCCAGCCACCATAGGCAAGGGGATGGGAGCCCCATAAGCAGCGCAAACCAAATCCAAGCCGCTAACTAGATATTGCTATTTCCTCCGTGCTCGGGAGAAGGTGTTGGAAACCCTCCACTAGTGTGCCACGTATTACGTTAGTGTAAAATTAATGAAGTAGTAGCTTAAAAAACTTAAAAAATAAATCAATATAAGTTTTTTAAGCAACTTTTCCATATAAAACTTTTGCAAAAGATACATTGTTTAGTAATTTTGAAAACATGTACGCGGAAAACGAGATAGATGAGTTCGGAAAGCAAGGGGGAGAACACAACCGCTCCTTCCGTCCCATAATATAGCAACCTACTGCTGGACTAGACATATCCTAATACTACGAATTTGGACAGCACGAATCTGGACGGGAGAAGGCTATCTAGATTCGTCGTAATAAATATGTTATGGGACGAAAGAGTACCTATTATAGTCAAGTTGTACAAAATCACAAGGATTCAAACATGTAACACATAATTTTGGGTATTATGGTTTAAAAGTTTCACAAAACCACACCGTTAATCATTTTAACATATTTATATATCAAAATTTAATTTAAAAGCGGGTTTATACGATGGTTAAAATTTTCATAAATTTGAGATGTGATTGTATAACTCAAAAGTATGGTAGATCAGAGTCAAAATTATTAAAAGTGTAGTTTTTTAAACATTAAAACCATAATATCTTGGGTTAATGCTACATACCAAAAATTGTATGGTTTATATCACTTGAACCATAGTAGGTATAATTTATGAAATTTACTAAAAATATAATAGTTTTTTAACTATGTATTTGGATAAGTATGTCCAAATACAATATAATAATTTTTAGCTATGTATCTGGACTATATCTGGATAAGTATGTCCATATATATCCGGATAAATGTGTCTAAATATATAGCCAAAAGTTACTATATTTTATTTAGATATATAGCTGGAAATTACTATATTTTTAGACGGACATTTTAGGCTACATAATAAATAGTGCTAGGGACAGACATGTTCCTCTGCGAACGCCCCACTTGCCAGTATTGAAATGAGCTGCGCACCTACCCTCTCGTGACCACCGGCTTCAAGAGGAGGACGAGATAGCAAGCCAAAGGAGTAGAAGATACAGCATGCGAGCAAGCAAGAGCGGTTTTAGCCATCAAAGCCGAAAGCCATCCGGGCATTCGCTCTCCCCTCGCTGCTAGCTAGCTTGGCTTGCTAATCTAGAGCTAAGCACCAAATGGTCCTGATTGTTCTTCTCGCTTCTGAATTGTTGTGACCTGTAACTACAAAGGCATAGTTAGGTAGATATAGAAAGAGGGGGATTGCAAATGTCCAAGGAGAAATCCATGTGACAATCCAAGAATACTGTTGGGTTTCATGTGTGAGAAAATTTCCTCATAGTTATCCGCCTGTACAAAGTATTATACAATGCATGTCAATATCCGTAGCAAAATTGTGCAGGCCACATAGAAATGAGACATCAGTTAAAGTTCACTGTATAACAAATCCACAGCATAACAGACAATCAGACACACAAGCTTAACAAAACTGTTTTTAAGACATACAAAATTATGATCTATAAACAACTAGATGGCATTCTGTAAATAAAAAAAAAACTCGAGCTGACATAATAAATATCATAATATATGGATTTATGTTACTTTTTAATTCTAGAAAACATGTATTGTGCCGTGTGAAATATATCTGAGCAACATGTGGTCCAACTAAGATTCAGTATGTGGAGGTCAACATGAAATATCAATATATATTAGTATGGCAAATTATGATCAATATAGTTTCAGAATTGTACCGTGTCACTCTAAAATCTCTTAGAAATTAAACCAGGTAGGACAGAAATAAACCTGAGCAGCATCTGATATCAACAACAACAAAAGATCGCTACTTGAGATAGTCTCCCATATATCTCCAAGTGTCCCACTCTCTTCAGTAAATCCAGCTGCGCGTGCTTCTTCAAAAGATTTAGAACCTTTCCGGAGACCAATCTGAAACAAAAGATATTCAAGTCAGATGCACCAGTAAGTAGCTGTAGTGCAGTACAACTGCTGAAGTGCTGAAAAAGATGACCATGCACACATTCTAAAATGAAAAGAGGAAAAGGCAGATAGCCATCTTACAGAAAATTGGTGCGTTTGAGTTACAGGACACAACAAAATACTTGATAGCTTAGGCATGCTAAGTTAACAGCACTTAAAGAATCTATACATGAAAAACGGCCTCGTCTAAAACATATCGGGCCACCAGAGGATTTAAGAAAAAACTAACCTTAACAACAATGTCTGATTTTGCCTCAGCAAGTGAGTCCCTCAGGTTCTGAGCTTGTGCAGGACCCTGCAAATAAAAAGCATAGCCTCTGTTATAGCACAAATTTAGCTTTGTTAATATATGTAATTTTCTGTCCAGAACATGTCATGATATATGGGGAAAAAGTACTGATGGTAAATTATTGGCACTTAAACGAGCTAAATGCTAATCAATCAACTGCTTTTATTCAGTAAGAGCTCTACGCATGCTGTTAACTAATTTCAATCTTGAACACTTCACTGATAAGGCACCAAAGAACATTCATAATTACAGACTGACTTCTACTTAGCATAACTAAAGGCAAGCTCTATCCCATATATAGTCACACTAAACTTGAAATACCATCCTGTCAGAAATGGTAAAAAAGAACTAAGTGACCAGAGAATGCTCAGTCAATAATAACGTTGATTGCCCTCTATTATCTGATAAAAAAAACTGTGCTGTCACAAATAAAGTGATATCCCCAAGTCAGTGCTGCATATCCATTTGCTTGTCAATGGTACTTAAAGCACTCAAATTCGAGCCACAAATATAAGGACGATGGGTATATTCACCAGATCAACAAAGGTGGCAAAAAGCAACCATTTGAGGGAAAAAGAAAGTTCGCATCTTCTTAACCTGAGAACCCCATCCGATTACGCCGATCTGCTTGATCCCCTTGAACGCCTCCGGCAGCAGCGGGAACAGATTCCTCCCGCCCCTCACAATATACTGCAGCAAGACCACCCACAAACATCACAAAACAGCAACCCTTCACAGATTAACCACCAAGAGGGTCACGGAAGGAGGAGACAGGGGGGCACAAATCGGACCTCGTCATGGCCAGCTAGAGACACCTTCTCCTTCTTGAAGACGGATGTCTCGAAGTCCAGCGACGGCATGGTGGCCCCGATCACCTGCGGCGACGAGACCTTGGCGGCCACGGCGCCGCGGCGGCGGCGGCCGCCGGCGGAGGCGGCGAGGGGGCATGGGGGCTGGGCGGCGGGGAAGGAGACCGAGCCGGCAGCCGCGGATTTGGAGGCGGGGTTTAGGGTTTTGGGGTGGGCGAGCGCGGTGGAGGAGGGGGAGGGGGCGTATACATCTGAATACCCTTAAATCACTAGTGGGTCCGCCCCCTAAGTCGGGAGCAGCCCTGGTACTAATTGCCGAGTTTGTCCACTCTAGGAGTCACACGCGAAAATACGAAAAGATTGATTTTGTTTGAAAGTTTCTTATGTGGCTAACTTTTTTTAGGAAATGAAATTAGCTATCTCTTGGAGAGGATATTTTTATCCCTTAAATCCCATTAGATGTTTCAATAAAAAAAATAGAGGGTTAAATTTTAACAGTCTATTGGTGATGCTCTTAGTCAATCTAACACGCAAGGAAAACCTGTAAATAGGCTCTAGGGTGGCGTAATAAACGGGTGTTTTTAGAGAATTTAGAAAAATAGACCACCTCCCTCTCTCAAGTCTAAGAGTCAAGAGGTTGTTGTCTTCAACACAAGAAACTGAAGTGCTAAACGGTATTGCCTGGTTATATGAAGGAGAAAAGATACGAGAGAAAGAGTCATACTTCATATAAGGGGCAAACTTTACAGGAAGGTTGTGTTTAGATCTAGGGGTAAAAAATTTTGGCGCGTCGTATCGAATATACGGACACATATTTGAAGTATTAAATGTAGACTAATAACAAAACAAATTACAGAATCCGTCATTAAACTGCAAGACGAATTTATTAAGCATAATTAATCCATCATTAGCAAATGTTTGCTGTAACACCACATTATCAAATCATGTAGCAATTAGGCTTAAAAGATTCGTCTTACAATTTACACGCATGTGTCCAAACATTCGATGTGACATGGGGTCCAAAGCTAAGAAAAATGTACTAGTGCTAAAGATATTGGGGTCTGTGCGTTTTACCTCTTAATTCGTGGTACGATAATATGGATTGAATTAGAGGGAGCAGCCACCTCTGCTGCTCTAAGGAAACGGCATTTATTAAACCACTATTTTTATTCATGCCAAACACCAGCACTAGTCCAGTGACAACCAAACGACAATCCTACACTCCAAAAGTTTACATTTAGGTTCTCAAATAGTGATACATAGCTTTGAGAGTTGAAACCGTCAGATACTGACATAGTTTATGAGGTGCCCCTGGAGTTGGCAAAAACTTCACGAAGATTGTCGCAGCTCTGGACGCACAAAGTCTGCATCAGCAGGCACTGAAATGTCAACGGTGGGCCTCAACTGAGCACAGACTTCAATGGCACTATGGACGGGATCGGAGAAGAAATTGCTGATGAGGTCTTGATTAACTGGAGCATTCTTGTCAACAGTCACAAAAGCTTGTTGGGTCAAGATGTAGTCGAAGCGTGGCGCCCATTTCCTTGATCCCAACCGGGCTGTTGTGGAGCAGTTATCAACCATGAAGGCCACCCCACGAGCATGCATGAATGGGTTCAGGGAATCCACAGACTCGATCAAACTCTCGTTGATGATCTCCGAGTAAGAGTGGCCCTTCTTTCTAAGGACTTCAATCTAAAATCAGTGCAAAACAGAACATATGAATAAACATTTTATAAACCAATGTATATAAATGGGTTCTAATTTGAAAAAAAGAATACAATCATCCAACCTGTGCCATCATAAGTGCAACATACACTCCAGCAGTGAAAGGATGTAATGGGCCAAGATCACCTGCTGGCCGTGTTGACCGCACCCTTTCACCCACCTTCCACATACGTGTTTGATCAATGTTGCCCATCGGGAAAGCAGGAAGTCCTTCCTTTTCCTATAAGAAGAACACAGACGTCAAATATTTTATTTTGTTTCAAAACCCAAGGAAATAAGATTATGATATGTTTTATGGATATGGAAGAGAGCGTACATAAAATCTCCTTCCAGCCAAAACAACACTTCTAATTTCACTTCCAGAAGAAACATCTTCATAGCATTCATATAGTATATCCATGCATGGATAATATGCTGCACTGTAAGCCTCGATAAATTGCTTCTTTCCTTCTTCTGTCAATGAATTGTACACTTCAAGCATCCCCTGATACAATTGGTAGTTATACATCAAGTAAAAAGGCACAAAAGAGAATACATCAAGTAAAAAGGCACAAAAGAGAATACATCAAGTAAAAAGGCACAAAAGAGAATACATCAAGTAAAAAGGCACAAAAGAGAATACATCAAGTAAAAAGGCACAAAAGAGAATACATCAAGTAAAAAGGCACAAAAGAGAATACATCAAGTAAAAAGGCACAAAAGAGAATACATCAAGTAAAAAGGCACAAAAGAGAATACATCAAGTAAAAAGGCACAAAAGAGAATACATCAAGTAAAAAGGCACAAAAGAGAATACATCAAGTAAAAAGGCACAAAAGAGAATACATCAAGTAAAAAGGCACAAAAGAGAATACATCAAGTAAAAAGGCACAAAAGAGAATACATCAAGTAAAAAGGCACAAAAGAGAATACATCAAGTAAAAAGGCACAAAAGAGAATACATCAAGTAAAAAGGCACAAAAGAGAATACATCAAGTAAAAAGGCACAAAAGAGATTTAAAAACAGAATCGTCGACCTTGTTGTGAAATAAGTAAAAAGCCTTAAATGCATAACGGAAAAATATATGCATGTACCTTTTTCGAAATAGTTTTAGAGATGATTCCAGTGATGCACTCAACAGTGTTCTTGTATGCTGAGTCCTCATCCATCCCATGCTCTGTGTATCTCCTGAAAAGAGCCTCCACAATACCATGTACAGCCCCAAGCAAAATACCTGGAAATAAATTATTAGCCACAAGCTTAGGCAGAAATTTGTTAATGTACACCAGGAAGTAAATCACCTCGCTCGCCAAAAATATCGCTTCGGTACTCCTGCTCTAGAGTAGTAGCAAATGTGAAAGGAGAACCTAGAGCAACTGACCACCCAAGAGCGACATCTGTTGCTCTTCCATCAACATCCTATTGAGATCCTAGAAGATGCTTAATTTTCACTGAGGAAAAACAGACAGCCTTGATTGTTTTCTCTCTCACTCACTCCGCTCTATATATATATATATATCCTTTTCCTTTCTCTTCTCTTTGTGTTTTCTTACGAGGGCTCTCCCCTACAACTCTATATAAAATCAACGTGTAAAAGAAAAACCAGAATTTTTCGTGAGCACTGCGGATTAAGAGTACCAGATCAATTAATAATTTGAGATCAGGATATATTCGTTCAAATAATTTAAGATCAGCTAGTAGTATATACATTGTCGTACTGTTATTGGAGTAGTATATACATATGTCGTACTGTTCTTAGATTATTTTTTTTAGCAACTGGGATTACATACAAACTATAGAAGTGACATGATCCGATGACCGCGCCCATGATCACAAACACAAGCCACCGTTTGTCCTTAATTGCAATTAACAATGCGGGAGTTACAAACACTGCAAGAAAACCAGAAGGTCAAACAGCATCCAAATTCCTAGATAACAAGACGCATTACCAAGTAGCCAACACACGCCTCGATCGATCGGAACACACACACCATGTCAACCCCTGCGCCGAGCCGTCGCTGAGCGGTGGAGGGAGGCTCCACGCGAGGACCACTGGAAGGGCCTCCTCGACCCTCTCGACGCCGACCTCGGCGCAGCGTCATCGGCTACGGCGAGCTGGCGCAGGCCACCAACGACGCGTTCATCGCGAGGCGTGGTCGCCGCACGCCGGGCGCTGCCGGTACAGCCGCGCAGGTTCTTGGAGAAGGCGCAGGCGTCGACCAGGTGGCGGGACTGTACGAGGTGACGGCCTTCTTCTACGCCACCGCGGGTGCGGGTGCGTGCGGTGCTGTCATGGCGAGGCGGCCGCGCGGCGCCCGGGCGGGCGTGGAATCGGGAGTTCGAATTGGATGGGACGTGGCCGTGGCGACGGACGCCGGGGAGTGGCC
>CM020179.1:38115662-38135463 GCA_009805545.1 Oryza longistaminata | reverse complement strand
TCAAACATCCTGTATCAATGGAACATACAGAAGTGATTAGCAACTATATACTTGATGGAAGGACCAAAGGAAAGAGCATTTATTCTCAAATGAAATCAAACAAGGTGAGTAGCAACATAAATACCTGGTGTACAGCAAAGCTGGAGTTGATACCAGCACCGTTTACTTTCTTTTCCCTGAACATAAAGCCTTCTAACTGATGGGCCCATTCCTTGGGACACACAAGCAACAACACTGATGTTTTTAGGGAAATCAAGGCCAACAGATTGCAAATGTCCAAGGAGAAATCCATGTGACAATCCAAGAATACTGTTGGGTTTCATGTGTGAGAAAATTCCTCTCATAGTTATCCGCCTGTACAAAGTATATATACAATGCATGTCAATATCCGTAGCAAAATTGTGCAGGCCACATAGAAATGAGACATCAGTTAAAGTTCACTGTATAACAAATCCACAGCATAACAGACAATCAGACACACAAGCTTAACAAAACTGTTTTTAAGACATACAAAATTATGATCTATAAACAACTAGATGGCATTCTGTAATAAAAAAAAAACTCGAGCTGACATAATAAATATCATAATATATGGATTTATGTTACTTTTTTAATTCTAGAAAACATGTATTATGCCGTGTGAAATATATCTGAGCAACATGTGGTCCAACTAAGATTCAGTAGTGGAGGTCAACATGAAATATCAATATATATTAGTATGGCAAATTATGATCAATATAGTTTCAGAATTGTACAGTGTCACTCTAAAATCTCTTAGAAATTAAACCAGGTAGGACAGAAATAAACCTGAGCAGCATCTGATATCAACAACAACAAAAGATCGCTACTTGAGATAGTCTCCCATATATCTCCAAGTGTCCCACTCTCTCAGTAAATCCAGCTGCGCGTGCTTCTTCAAAAGATTTAGAACCTTTCCGGAGACCAATCTGAAAAAAAGAGTATTCAAGTCAGATGCACCAGTAAGTACCTGTAGTGCAGTACAACTGCTGAAGTGCTGAAAAAGATGACCATGCACACATTCTAAAATGAAAAGAGGAAAAAGGCAGATAGCCATCTTACAGAAAATTGGTGCGTTTAGTTACAGGACACAACAAAATACTTGATAGCTTAGGCATGCTAAGTTAACACCACTTAATGAATCTATACATGAAAAACGGCCTCGTCTAAGACATATCGGGCCACCAGAGGATTAAAGAAAAAAACTAACCTAACAACGATGTCTGATTTTGCCTCAGCAAGTGAGTCCCTCAGGTTCTGAGCTTGTGCAGGACCTGCAAATAAAAAGCATAGCCTCTGTTATAGCACAAATTTAGCTTTGTTAATATATGTAATTTTCTGTCCAGAACATGTCATGATATATGGGGAAAAAAGTACTGATGGTAAATTATTAGCACTTAAACGAGCTAAATGCTAATCAAGCGACTGCTTTTATTCAGTAAGAGCTCTACGCATGCTGTTAACTAATTTCAATCTTGAACACTTTCACTGATAAGGCACCAAAGAACATTCATAATTACAGACTACTTCTACTTAGCATAACTAAAGGCAAGCTCTATCCCATATATAGTCACACTAAACTTGAAATACCATCCTGTCAGAAATGGTAAAAAAGAACTAAGTGACCAGAGAATGCTCAGTCAATAATAACGTTGATTGCCCTCTATTATCTGATAAAAAAACTGTGCTGTCACAAATAAAGTGATATCCCCAAGTCAGTGCTGCATATCCATTTGCTTGTCAATGGTACTTAAAGCACTCAAATTCGAGCCACAAATATAAGGACGATGGGTATATTCACCGAATCAACAAAGGTGGCAAAAAGCAACCATTTGAGGGAAAAAGAAAGTTCGCATCTTCTTAACCTGAGAAACCCCATCCGATTACGCCGATCTGCTTGATCCCCTTGAACGCCTCCGGCAGCAGCGGGAACAGATCTCCCGCCCTCACAATATACTGCAGCAAGACCACGCCACAAACATCACAAAACAGCAACCCTTCACAGATTAACACCAAGAGGGTCACGGAAGGAGGAGACAGGGGGCACAAATCGACCTCGTCATGGCCAGCTAGAGACACCTTCTCCTTCTTGAAGACGGATGTCTCGAAGTCCAGCGACGGCATGGTAGCCCCGATCACCTGCGGCGAGAGAACCTTGGCGGCCACGGCGCGCGCGGCGCCGGCGCGCCGGCGGAGGCGGCGAGGGGGCATGGGGGCTGGGCGGCGGGGAAGGAGACCGAGCCGGCGGCCGCGGATTTGGAGGCGGGGTTTAGGGTTTTGGGGTGGGCGAGCGCGGTGGAGGAGGTGGAGGTGGCCGCGCGCCCATTTTTGGGATGCGAGGAGGGGCTTAGGGTGACTGCGGGAGTGGAAAGAGGGATTCACTAGGGATACGTCTGAGGGTTTATATTTGTGCTGGCAATGTACAGTACAATATGATATTGCTATGGCTACTAAAAAAAAAACTAGGTTGTGTCTAGGTGAAATGAAAGAGTGCATTTTTCCACCTTCGGTTTGCTAAGCGTGTTTCTCGAAAAAAATAATTTAAAAAAAGTTTGCTAAAGTGTATACTCATATAGCAAACTTTATAGTGTTAAAGTTGTAACAATGAAAAAAAAAAGGGGGGCTAATGGTGATGTTTGGCTGAAGAGTCGAACGATTTGGTTTTATTATATTCAACTAGCACGGTGGCCCGCGCAGATTGCGCGGCTAGCTCATTATATTTTTCTCATATTAATAGCATATATGTTTTCTCATTATATTATTAAAATATATTCAATGACAACATAATTTTAAATTTTGCAATAACTTTTCAAAACTACTAATGTGTAATAACTACTCTAGTCTCCTCTTCTAATATTCCTTATTTTTAATTTTGAATTTCCCAGCTATTTCTAAATTGTATTTCTATATGTACTCTGTTTTATTTTTTCTTAATTAATATTGAGAATTTTTAGGCCATGTGAGCGAACGTGGAGGCTCCTTTTAATTCCGAATTTTAGTTGGTTTTAATTCCAATATGAAACTATATACTCTACTTCTAAATATTTCTTTTTTTTAATTCCAAATTTCTAATTTTTTTTCTTAATTGTATTTCTATATGGACTCTAACTCTACTTCTAATACTTCTTATTTTTTTAATGTCTGAATTTCGGTTATTTCCTAATTGTATTTCTATATGGACTCTATACTCTACTTCTAATATTCGTTATTTTAATTCCGAATTTCGGTTATTTCCTAATTGTATTCTATATGGACTCTAGTGTCCTCTTTTAATAATTCCTTATTTTTTTAATTCCGAATTTTCAATTATTTCTAAATTGTATTTTCTATATGGACTCTAGTCTCCTCTTTCTAATATTCCTTATTTTTTAATTCTGAATTTCAGATTTCTAAATTGGTATTTCTATATGGACTCTAATCTCCTCTTGTAATATTCCTTATTTTTTAATTCCGAATTTCACTATTTGTAAATTGTATTTCTATATGGACTCTGCCTTTTCTTTTTCACCGATTAATGTGGGATTTCTAGGTCATGAGAGCGAACGGTGAAGGCTCCTTTTTTTTTTTCCCGAATTTTAGTTAGTTTTAAATTCCTATATGGACTCTATACTCTACTTTCTAATATTTCTTATTTTTAATTCCGGAAGTTTCTTTTTTTTTCCTAATTGTATTTCTATATGGACTCTATACTCTACTTCTAATATTCCCTTATTTTAATTCAGAATTTCTAATTATTTGCTAATTGTATTTCTATATGGACTCTATAACTCTACTTCTAATATTCCTTATTTTTATAATTCAAGAATTTCCTATTATTCCTGAATTGTATTTCTATATAGGACTCATATACTCCTCTTCGTAATATTCATTTATTTTTTTAATTCCGATTTTCAACTATTTGTCTAATTGTATTTCTATATGGACTCTAGTTCCTCTCGTTAATATTTCGCTTTTTTAATTCCGATTTCAGCTATTTTGTAAAATTGTATTTCTTATGGATCTCTGCTTTTCTTTTTCTCGGCCGATTAATGTGGGAATTAGTCCTAGGTCATGAGAGCGAACGTGGAGGCCCTTCCTTTTTTTTTTCCGAATTTTACGGTTAGTTTAAAAATTTCTATATGGACCTTCCTATACTCTACTTCTTATATTTCTGATATTTTTAATTCCGAATTTCCCTTTTTTTTTTCTTTAATTGTATTTTTATAATGGACCTTAACTCTACGCTTCTAAATATTCCTTATTTTAATCAGAATTCTATTATTCCTAATTGTATTTCTATATGGACTCTAGTACTTTACTGTTAATATTCCTTTTTTTAATTCCCGAATTTTCCTATTATTCCTAATTGTTATTTCCTATATGGAACCTCTATACTCCTCTCTGAATATTCCCTTATTTTTTAATCTCCGAATTTCAACTATTTCTAAAGTGTAATTTTCTATATGGGACCTCTAGTCTCCTCTTCGAATATTCCTTCATTTTTTAATTCAGATTTTCAGCTATTTCCTAAATTGTATTTCTATATGGACTCTGTTTTTTTCTTTTCTCGATTAATGCGAAGAAATTTCTAGGCCATGAGAGCTCCTAATTGATTTCTATATGGACTATATACTCCTACTTTAATATTCCATTTATTTTTTAATTCCGAATTTCTATTATCTATTATTCCTAATGTATTTTATATGGACTCTATACTCCTCTTTCTAATATTTCTTTATTTTTTAATTCCGAATTTGTAACATTTCTAAAGGTATTTCTATAGGGACTCTAGCCTCCTCTTCTAAATATTCCTTATTTTTTTAATTCCGAATTTCCAGCTATTTTTCTAAATTTATTCTATATGGACCGTCTGGTTTTTTTTCTTTTTCTTCGATTAATGTGAGGAATTTTCCTGCCAATGAAGAGCGAACGTGGAGGTCCTTTTTTCTTTTCCTTTAATTATATAATAGATAGATAATACAAATGGAATAAATTAATTGGCAAAAGGTTGGAAAATGGATTGGAACATAGTTTTTTTCCCGTTTTAGGAGGCTTCAAAAGAACAGGTCGCAAGTAGCAGTGGAACCACAATGATTTTGTATTCTTGCGCAAAGATTTTCTTTCTTTGTGTGTGGTGTGAGGTTGTTTTTTACATTCGCTCTATCTTTAGTCTTTCCGAGTTTCCTCACAATTCAATCCCTGTAGTCCAAATTACAGTTAGGAACTAAAAGAGCTGCATTACCTAATTTTTTTTAGCACACATCAAATTTTTTAACAGGATTGCAGTGAGTAATACCAGAGCTCTAATAGATCATTGTGAAAGAGATGAGTAGTTAAAGTTTATTTAAAATGTAATATATATACAACTAACTATGTATATAAGCCAGACTATTAAGATTGGTTTATAGATGATGAGTTTATTTTTTGAGGCTAGTAAGTTAGCTATTAATTATTTAAACTTCCTTTGTGCACCTTTTAAGAATCATTAACCAGTTTACGGGAAATTATAAAGGGCAAACAACAGTAGTGCACTGGCACTGCTGCTAGCCATTGAGAATTGGCTTTTTGGGGGACCCGTAGCACGGTAGCAGTGAAGCTTTTATTTAAGCCAAGGAGTAGAGAACTTTGCCATTTTTTCCTTCACAATAGTTTACCTCCGTAATAGTGGTTCCTAGGAGGCTTTGACAGCCCACTGCGGCTTTTCGCTACAGGTTTGAGCCAAAAATTTGCTCAGGCCCCACGAGCCCCCACCCCCGGGGGGAACGACCGGAGTGGGTGCCTTGGTGTTGGCGCTGTGCGGCGCGGCGTGAACCCCTCTTTGAGGTTTGAGCCGGTTTTGGGCAGGCCCGGTAATTCTTGTTGTCTGGTGTCAACTGCAAGTCTTTTTTTTGTTTTTTTCAACAGAACTCACTTAAACACCAAGCCATCTTTTATTCTAAAAGACAATGGGAAAACCTGGTAAGCCAAAGTCTGTCTTGAGAGCACAATAGGGAAATTCCTAGCTTCCGAAAGTACTTTACTCCACCAACACCAAGCATCAAACCAAAAGGCATCGTCGGGGGTGCTGGGCCGGATTGACAATATATTATCAAACTCTTTAAACCATCCAAAGATGATGGCATGTGTTGTAATGAATGATTATATAGGGTGAACCTCTAGCCAACGGTTTAGGAGTAAAGGGTGACACCCCAATACCGCCAAGTTCTAATCCATGATGTGTGGGTGGGCCATTAGTGGCGGGCACCCAATCCTTTGGGCCACTTGGCCATAGGCTTTGGGGCCTGGAAACTAACAGCCCATTTAGGTATATGTAAGGGCCTGTTCACTTTGATGAAAAAAAACGATACCTTACAATTTGTTGCATTACCAAAAATTTTCGCGCAACTTTGCGAAAAATGTTTGGCAGGATTTCTTGATTATATTTTACCAAATTTGTGGCAAAGCGAAACGTAAGATTGTAGCCACTTTTTTGGTAACTTTACAAAAAACTTGGGTAAGGTTGAAAATGGCTAAATCAAAAGTGAACGAGGAAAATTGTGGGATTTTTGCTATCGCAAAAGGATGGTTTCGGCTTAGCATACTATCCCTCAAAGTTGAATTCATTAAATGCTATCCCTAACTGAGGGTATTTCAACCAAAATACCTATTTTTGGGTCTTTTTGTTTAATCAAGAAATGATTTTGCTCTACTTTAGTTTTTTCGTTACCAAAAATACCCCCTTTCTCTCAGCCGAGACAAATCGAAGCATTCCGTTGCCTTCTCTTCCTCGGGCTCCAGCAGAGGCCGAGCCCGTCGCCCTCTGCTCGGCTCCGGCTCCAGCGCCGGCCCCCACCGCTTCCCTCACCTGCTCCCATCCCCTTCCCCCTTCTGCTCGCCTTTTTTCTGCTCGTGTCGCCGCCCGCCTGGTTACTGCTCACGGCGCGTCGCGCCTCACACGCATCGGCTCCGGCGCCGGCCCCCGATCGATCCCCCAACGTGCTCCCCCTCCTCCCCTTTTTTGCTCGCGCTTGCCGCCGCCTCCATCATTAGCGCCCCCTCCACAAGCCGCCGGCGCCGCCGCATCTCGCGCCTCCCCGCCCTCATCGCCCTCGCCTGCCTCCGCCGCGGCGCGCCGCCGCCACCGAGGGAGCCAATCGGCGGGTGGATTCGTCGTCGGTCCGGTGACGAGGTTAGTCCCGCGCCACCAGCCCAACCACGCCCCACCACCCTCGCCATGCTCTGCGAGACCGGCCACCCCTCGCGCTCCCGAACGGCGTCCCTCGAGAAGAGAAAGGAAGAGGACGCGCACCACCCGCTGCATCGGCCGGCCGACACGGGCTTGGGGCTCCAATAACCCTGTTCGCCCGCTACTCTTCTCGCGGGAATGCGGCGCCGGGGGAGTGGGACGCCGCGGCGGAGCCGAAGGAGGCGGCCGGGCGGGGCGGGACGATTTTAGGGCGGCGAGGCTGGGAAGGGGAGGCAGTGGCCGGTGGCCGGTGGCCGGGGAGGCGGAGCGCCGTGTGGTCGGGAGTGAGAGCAGGTGGCGCCCGCTCCCGGGGAGAGAGGAGGGAAAGAGAAGGGAGGGGGGAAGAGTGGAGAGAGTAATGCACGGTGGGCCCTCAAGGGGTAATTTTTGGGTCCAGTGAAAATGTTTTAAATTGAGGAAAAAACAGTTTCTATTTACCCAATAAGAGCGAAAATAGCATTTTGGGTGAACACCTGTTAGAGTTTTAGATGCACATTTAATAAGTGGAATCAGTTTTGGAGGGATAGCATTCCAGCGAAACCACTCTTTGTACGGATAGCAAAATCACAATTTTCTCAAAGTGAACAGGCCCTAAATTTTCACCTTAGCAAAAAAGATACGCCAAAAATTAGAGTGGGATAGGAAACCTTTGGTCCTTTTGTATATCTGCTTCTGTCTTATAATTCTCTCCATCCCCCAGAAAAAAGCCAACCTAAAAAGAATATGACCCTCCTATTACAACGAATCTGGATAGCCTTTGTACAGATTCGTAACATTAAGAGGAGTCACATCACATCTCATTCTAAGTTGGTTTTTTTTTTTGGGATGGAGGGAGGTATATCATTCATCGGACATTCTAGTGCTTATGCACAGGTAAATTCCTCTGGATGAGATGGGGGGAATTATTTGTTGCCCTACACTCTTCTATTCATTCAATCGATCCTCTCTCTATATTTTTAATATTTTTTTTAGAACTCTCCATGTCTTAATAAACGATCGAGATGACAAGCAACAAGCGAGGAATCTTAGGTCCCTTCATTTCTCTAACAAGAGTTGAATGAAGATAAAGATTTCTGTGGACGCTTTTCAAACTGCTAAACGGTGTGTTCGTGCGAAAACTTTCCTATATGAAAGTTGCTTTAAAATATCATATTAATCTATTTTTCAATTTTTGTAATATTTAAAACTCAATCAATCATACGTTAACACCACCTCGTTTTGCGTGAAAAACTTAATCATCATCTTCATTTAATATGAGAAGCATGACCAACTAAAATAGGATAAAACTAAGCATGGGATCGTCAAAGATGAAAGAGGGGTGTCATGTTTCTATTTCGCTCTTCAATAATAGAGTAACGATTGTAGGACACTCATGGTAACTGTTTTTCTTTTGTTTCCATGGCTATAAAACTTATTATTTGTTTTCTACTATATCAATATACGATACTCGGCATGCAGGTTAATGATGAAAGAGCTGACATGTGCACCAACAAACGAGGGTATTTTCCTTCAAAATAAAAACAAACAAGGGGATTTTTGGTATTTTTCACAAGCAAGTACTTCATCTTTTTTTAAAATATAGTAACCTAAAATCGGATGGAACATATCCTAACTACAAATATATATAATCTAGGCAGATCCTTATCTAAATCCATAGTATAGAATATATTATTTCATTTGATACTATATTGCTTTATTTTTTGAGATGGGGTAGTTACTTTCCTATAGCTGATGCAAATGGTTATACTAGAATGAACAATCTGCAGACTTGATAGCATAGAAAAAAGAAGTGAAATCGACGGCGTGCTATAAAATGCATGGGAAGCAAATTCAACGATATCGAACAGATTTCATCCATCCAAATTAATCATTAATCAATAAGAGATGAGGACTGGTCCTAACGATGCTTAATTTTCACTGAGGAAAACACGACAGCCTTGATTGTTTTCTCTCTCACTCACTCCGCTCTATATATATATATATATTCCTTTTCCTTTCTTCTCTTTTGTGTTTTCTTACGAGGGCTCTCCCTACAACTCTATATAAATCAACGTGTAAAAGAAAAAACCAGAATTTTTCGTGAGCACTGCGGATTAACGACCAGATCAATTAATAATTTGAGATCAGGATATATTCGTTCAAATAATTTAAGATCAGCTAGTAGTATATACATTGTCGTACTTTTATTGGAGTAGTATATACATATGTCGTACTGTTCTTAGATTATTTTTTTTAGCAACTGGGATTACATACAAACTATAGAAGTGACATGATCCGATGACCGCGCCCATGATCACAAACACAAGCACCCGTTTGTCCTTAATTGCAATTAACAATGCGGGAGTACAAACACTGCAAGAAAACCAGAGGTCAACAGCATCCAAATTCCTAGATAACAAACGCATTACCAAGTAGCCAACACACGCCTCGATCGATCGGAACACACACACCATGTCAACCCTGCGCCGATCAGGGCCGTCGCTGAGCGGTGGAGGGAGCTCCACGGCGAGGACCACTGGAAGGGCCTCCTCGACCTCCTCGACGCCGACCTCCGGCGCAGCGTCATCGGCTACGGCGAGCTGGCGCAGGCCACCAACGACGCGTTCATCCGCGAGGCGTGGTCGCCGCACGCCGGCGCGTGCCGGTACAGCCGCGCAGGTTCTTGGAGAAGGCGCAGGCGTCGACCAGGTGCGGGACTGTACGAGGTGACGGCCTTCTCTACGCCACCGCGGGCGGGTGCGGGCGTGCCTGGCGCGCCGGCGGCGGGGCGCGGAACCGGGAGTCGAATGGATGGGGTACGTGGCCGTGGCGACGGACGCCGGGGTGGCGCGCTGGGCAGGCGCGACGTGGTGGTCGCGTGGCGCGGCACCGTCCGGCCCATGGAGTGGCTCAACGACCTCGACTTCACGCTCGTGTCCGCCGCCGGAGTGCTCCGCGCCGGCGGCCGTTCGCCGGCGCCGAGGGTGCACAGGGGGGCTGTCCATCTACACGGCGAGCGACCCGGCGTCCAAGTACAGCAAGCTCAGCGCCAGGGAGCAGGTACGTACGTACGCAGCATAAATATGCACACGTTACTCGGCTACGATTGTCCGTGCTGTTTGTTACTCTTACTCACGTCGTTGTTGTTGCCCGCCACATTGCGTTGATGACCGTACCGAGTTACGGACATAGTACTAGGTTTTTTCTTTTTCCTGTGCTGGTAGTTTCGGTCATAAATGTTGAATTTCTCCGGACCAAAGCTAGCAGCTAGATGCTTTGCTGGGCCTTGCATGGCTAGCTGCATGGTTGCGGACCAGCTTCCGCGCGATCCGCGCGACGCCGATCCCTTCTGGCTTTACGGGATTAAAAACATTTCCAGGCCACACTGAGCGCGCGCCGACAAGGCCCTACCTTTTTACATTTCCGTTTCGGGCGCTCGCCGTGGTGGGACTGGTGTGTGGCTTTTACTAGGGGCAAAAAGGAAAATCAGACGGGGGGGGTAATTGTTTGGATTTTTCCGGGGGGGTTCATTTTTTCCCCCAAGGAAAGGGGGGGGGGGGGGGGAAAAAAAAAGGGAAACCTTTTTTGGGTTTTTTTAAAGCGTTTTTTTTTTTTTTTTTCTTGAATTTGCGGTTTTTTCTTGGTATTTTCCGTGCGCCAACGCTTACCATCTTGGCCGCGCTGGGCAGGCGCGACGTGGTGGTCGCGTGGCGCGGCACCGTCCGGCCCATGGAGTGGCTCAACGACCTCGACTTCACGCTCGTGTCCGCCGCCGGAGTGCTCGGCGCCGGCGGCCGTTCGCCGGCGCCGAGGGTGCACAGGGGGTGGCTGTCCATCTACACGGCGAGCGACCCGGCGTCCAAGTACAGCAAGCTCAGCGCCAGGGAGCAGGTACGTACGTACGCAGCATAATGCATATACTGTGTACTACTCACTACGTTATTACTGCTACGGTTGTCCGTGCTGTTTGTTACTCTACTCACGTCGTTGTTGTGCCCGCACATGCGTGATGACCGTACCGAGTTACGGACTAGTACTAGGTTTTTTCTTTTCCTGTCGCTGGTGAGTTTCGGTCATTAAATTTGAAATTTCTCCGGACCAAAGCTAGATCTTTGCAATTCCCGGATTAATGGCTGGCCTTGCATGGCTAGCTGCATGGTTGCGACAGCTTCCGCGATCCGCGCGACGCAATCGCCTCTGCTACGGCAAGTTTTATAGCAGAGGCGACTATCACATTCAATTTCATACATGATATATATAATTGGAAAAATATGTAGCGCAAAACATATATGTAGTGGAAACTTGAAAACTACCGTTGGATCGAGAAATGGACGTCCGAGATTCGTCCACATCACCATGAGATAAAATTTAACTTCCAATAAAATTTTAACTCATGAGTGAATCCGCGAGTTAAATTTTAACTCAGGGTGACGTGGACGAATCTCGGACGTCAATTTCTCGATCCAACGGTAGTTTTCAAGTTTCCACTACTTATATGGTTTGCACTGCATATTTTTCCTACATAATTAAATTAAAAGGTGACATGTATAATAGGTTACCTCTACCACATAATCCCCAATATCTATAACACTCTGACATGATTATTGAAGTTTGTGTAGAGGTTGCTCCTTGCATGAGAGGTGACTATTTCTCTCTAATCTTTCTTCTCTCCTCTACCTCGTTATTTAGTCCTATGTGACATCTTGAGACTTGTGCTTCAATGCCTTACTTGCCCTAACGTTTCCACTTTCCAGCCACGCGCGCGACAAGCCTACAGCCGGTTTTCGGCGCCTGCGTGGTGTGCGCTTTAGAGCAAGTTTAATAGTATAGCCAACTACTAGCTCCAATTCATCTATAGCCAATCTAATAGCTCATTTATATAATAGTTACATACTACACTATTAATACCTGGTCCTACCTGTCATAGACACATGTACAGATTCGTTATACTAAGAGGGGTCACATCACATCTCATTCTAAGTTGGTTTTTTTTTTGGGATGGAGGGAGTATATCATTCATCGGGACATTCTAGGTGCTTATGCACAGGTAAATTCCTCTGGATGAGATGGGGGAAATTATTTGTTGCCCTACCTCTTCTATTCATTCAATCGATCCTCTCTCTATATTTTTAATATTTTTTTTAGAACTCTCCATGTCTTAATACGATCGAGATGACAAGCACAAGCGAGGAATCTTAGGTCCCGTTCATTTCTCTAACAAGAGTTGAATGAAGATAAAGATTTCTGTGGCACGCTTTTCAAACTGCTAAACGGTGTGTTTCGTGCGAAAACTTTCTATATGAAAGTTGCTTTAAAATATCATATTAATCTATTTTTTCAATTTTGTAATAGTTAAAACTCAATCAATCATACGTTAACACCACCTCGTTTTGCGTGAAAAACTTAATCATCATCTTCATTTAATATGAGAAGCATGACAACTAAAATAGGATAAACTAAGCATGGGATCGTCAAAGATGAAAGAGGGGTGTCATGTTTCTATTTCGCTCTTCAATAATAGAGTAACGATTGTAGACACATGGGGTAACTGTTTTTCTTTTGTTTCCATGGCTATAAACTTATAATTTGTTTTCTACTATATCAATATACGATACTCGGCATGCAGGTTAATGATGAAAGAGCTGACATGTGCACCAACAAACGAGGGGTATTTCCTTCAAAATAAAAACAAACAAGGGGATTTTTGGTATTTTTCACAAGCAAGTACTTCATCTTTTTTAAAATATAGTAACCTAAAATCGGATGGAACATATCCTAACTACAAATATATATAATCTAGGCAGATCCTTATCTAAATCCATAGTACTAGAATATATTATTTCATTTGATGCTATATTGCTTTATTTTTGAGATGGGGTAGTACTTTCCTATAGCTGATGCAAATGGTATACTAGAATGAACAATCTGCAGACTTTTTTTTTTTTTTTGAGAAGAACAATCTGCAGACTTGATAGCATAGAAAAAAGAAGTGAAATCGACGGCGTGCTATAAAATGCATGGGAGCAAATTCAACGATATCGAACAGATTTCATCCATCCAAATTAATCATTAATCAATAAGAGATGAGGAACTGGTCCTAACGATGCTTAATTTTCACTGAGGAAATACGACAGCCTTGATTGTTTTCTCTCTCACTCACTCCGCTCTATATATATATATATTCCTTTTCCTTTCTTTCTCTTTGTGTTTTCTTACGAGGGCTCTCCCCTACAACTCTATATAAATCAACGTGTAAAAGAAAAACCAGAATTTTTCGTGAGCACTGCGGATTAAGACCAGATCAATTAATAATTTGAGATCAGGATATATTCGTTCAAATAATTTAAGATCAGCTAGTAGTATATACATTGTCGTACTGTTTATTGGAGTAGTATATACATATGTCGTACTGTTCTTAGATTATTTTTTTTTAGCAACTGGGATTACATACAAACTATAGAAGTGACATGATCCGATGACCGCGCCCATGATCACAAACACAAGCCACCGTTTGTCCTTAATTGCAATTAACAATGCGGGAGTACAAACACTGCAAGAAAACCAGCAGGTCAACAGCATCCAAATTCCTAGATAACAAGACGCATTACCAAGTAGCCAACACCACGCCTCGATCGATCGGAACACACACACCATGTCAACCACTGCGCCGAGGGCCGTCGCTGAGCGGTGGAGGGAGCTCCACGGCGAGGACCACTGGAAGGGCCTCCTCGACCCTCTCGACGCCGACCTCCGGCGCAGCGTCATCGGCTACGGCGAGCTGGCGCAGGCCACCAACGACGCGTTCATCCGCGAGGCGTGGTCGCCGCACGCCGGCGCGTGCCGGTACAGCCGCGGCAGGTTCTTGGAGAAGGCGCAGGCGTCGACCCAGGTGGCGGGACTGTACGAGGTGACGGCCTTCTTCTACGCCACCGCGGGCGCCGGCGGCGTGCCGGCGCCGTTCATGGCGCGGAACCGGGAGTCGAACTGGATGGGGTACGGCCGGGGCGCAGGGGAAGCGCGGCGGGTTCAAGCTGGAGGTCGACCGGGACGTGGCGCTGGTGAACAAGAACGTGGACGCGCTCAAGGAGGAGTACCACGTCCCGCCGTCGTGGAGCGTGCAGAGGGACAAGGGCATGGTGAGGGGCGCCGATGGCCACTGGAAGTTGATGGATTACGAGGGAGAAGAAAGTAGCCATGACAAATGGCGCTGTGAGCAATGTGAAATGTGAAGCTAACTAGCTTGTCCCTGTGTTTCGTCATATGCTGTTTTTGCTTCCGATTGTGTGCAGTCTGTGACATGTACGCGTAAATGTTCTGCATCTGTAGCCCGTAGTGAAATAAATCAGTCAACCGTGGCAAGTTTGCATCTTTGTTTAGAAGATACTGAAAAAAAATGAAAAAGGAAAATCTGGCTCATCCTGTTGCACGCCGAAGAAAATTGGGCCATATATTGGGCCGATTCTGAGGTAGACGTAGACCCATCGCTATCTGGTTGTCCAGCTGTTCAACAAGACGAAGGGCATGAATGATTTGCCTGGCAAAGCGCAATACCAGTACAGAATGGAAGCTGATGCGTGCTCCAGCTGGAAAAGAAAAACGGCTTTGCTGATGGCGGGGAGAAACAGATATATATGCAGATTTTTGGGTATGTGTAAATATGCTAGCTTAATTATGCGCCTAACCCGGAGAAAGCAATGCGGTACGATGCTTTCAGTGATTTTTCAAACTTACGTGTACACTTCTTAATTGTCGAAGCACAAGTGATTCGTGCGCCCTTATCTGTTTGTTTTAAGTTTCCGAGTGAAGTGAATGCAACTAAACTATATATCGCCTCTACACCAACAGCTGGTGACAAATTCAGGATTAACATTGTAACAACTTAGTTTTTAACACTCTACTTTATTGTCGGCTTAGTGTGGTTGGCCTAGAAGACCACACATATGCCAAGACGGTGCTAATTAACTTGTCATGATAGAGCCACTGAGGAGAGAATGTAATGCATTAATCGGGTGTTGGCGTTAGTTAGTCTCTCTGTTTCAACGACTTAATGCAGCCATGTGCATGCATAGCATAACGACTGTGACCGCCTCAATCCATTACTCTCTAATCCGTGCTAGGTTTGAATTCTGATATACCTATATCCAGTGCCTGATGTAAGATGAAGACTCTCATGGACTGATGGAATCTCTCTGACCCAAATGTACATTTTTCGCCGGAACTGACCCAAAAAAGCATTGCATGCTACTCCCTCCGTTTCACAATATAAGACAGCATTTTCCACATTCATATATGTCTAGATTTATTAACATTAATATGAATGTGGAAAATGCTAGAATGACTTACATTGTGAAACGGAGAAAATACTAGTTAGGAACACTTCCGTTATCAAGACTTCAGAGTTTTCATGTACTTCCTGATCAAGTTCTGACCATTTCTTCTACTAGCTAGTTAACGGAGCAGACATCAAATGGCTAATGGCTTGCTTACATTCCTCTAGAATATGTCATCAGAATGTAAGTGGAATTTTTTGTGTGGCAGAATGTTTGGCGTCGTCGACAGCTTGTACTCCATCCGTCTAAAATATAAGCATTTTTAGCTATGAATTTAAACAACTGTGTATCCAGATTCATAGTTAAAAGTTGTTATATTTTGGGATGGAGGTAGTAGCCTTTGGAATCATGCAGAACATGCAGGCATGCAGCACCGGCGCTACGACGGCCGGCTCGGAATGGGGCGTTCGAGTTGTCCATCTTTCGAGTTAGGATCCTGCCCTGTCCTTCTTTGTACCCCCTAAATAAAGATCCAAAGTTTTGCGACGGCCTGACGCCATAAATTGAACCTCCAACACGTGGAGTATTTGTGCCCTGCAATCGACATCTTTCAGATTTCAGAACAGAAATACTACGTAGAATGTTATGCTGCATGCAGTTGCAGAGGCTATCTCAGTCCTCATGTCACATGCTCTGCTTCAATGCTTACCTGATCCACGAAACTAAAAGTTTGCTCCTTTTTCGGTCCTCCGGAAGAGGACTTGGAAAGACCGAAATAAGTTTGGAGCATCAGCCTATCACACACTGTACTAACCTTGGGAAAGTCATTGTCATATGCGGTGCTTTTCCCTGCAGTGGCGTGCATATGAAAGAGGCGCATCTGATTCATGGAAAGGGCAAAGAAAGATGCACCGTGCACGCATTAAACTTTCAGGAACAAATGCATGTGTAGAATGATCTGACGATTAAAAGATGCACATTAACTAGCTAAAGATTTTGGTAGACACCCGTGTAACGAGTTTCTTCGTGGACCGTATTGATTATGGGCAGACCCAGCCGACCATCCGTGATGTCTGGGTGCCATCCTCTAGCCCGAGCGATTGTTTGGTTTCGATGTCTCAGGTTACCACACCTTATCTTGCACAAAAGTGTGGTAACCTGTTTAAGGTGCTATCGGGCTAATGAGATATGAATTGAGAACCGATGATTAATGATACATAAATATGGTATATTAGTTATTCAAATCCGCTAGTTTAAGCTTAAACAATACAAAAGCATCATCTAAATTAGTTTAGGAGTTTGGATACGGTGTTTTAGGTTTAGGATGATGAGATGATCTTTTATCCGGAGTAATATGGGCATATGGACTTTTTCTTTAACTAATAGAAAATATGGTTTGATAAGTTTGAGTCGCGAAAAGGGAAGATGCTCCTCTAACTAGTTAGAGGGATATGGATCACTGACAAGTGAAACCCACCTTCATAGGTTCAAACCCACCTTCATAGGCTCACATGTCAGCAACATATGTCCTTAGAGGAAGCTCTTCCCGCCGAAACAGGGTCGCCAATCCATAGTTGCATCAAAGCCGGGTCACAAAAGGCTTTTCTGCTCATTCCAGGTCCCGCGTGTTAGTGGAATCTAACAAGGATATCTCACAAAAAAGCTGACCGGATAAAAGGAATAAAACTGCATCCAGCTCCTTAAGAAAGATGAACTTCCTTTTCGTGGCGTTCTTTGTTTATGTAAACAATCCATTTCATATTAGCTTCTTATTACTCCACTGAAGATAATAATAATTGTTCCCTAAAAAAAGATAATACGGAGTAATAATTTTTAAAAAGAATACAATATAATTTTAATCACTCGCTATTATGAGCTTTGTAATAAGTAACTAGTTAAGTAACCTTGTCTGCCATATTTTGAAATTCAAATAAAAATGCACAATTGCAAATATGATTTGTACCATCGTTTTAAACTAGTACATCGTATTGCCATAATTTTATTATCAAATCCCACCGAGAATCTAGAAATCGTGTGTTTTTAATTATGAATTTGATTAAAACCTAATTGTTCAAAATATTAAGTAAATAATGTCTTGTGTTTTCAATCTTAAGAGTTTTAGACTGATTCTTATATATGAAAAAATATATGCATTTAAAGTTTTTGCAATTTGAGCACTGTAATAACTGTCTGTTACTTGTTACTTATTTCAAGTCATTTTTATTTAGAAACACATTATAAATACAGACTCTCACAACACGTATACACTTATCCTTAAATGCACCATTTGCACACCTTATACCCCTACAAGCACATTGAAGAATTTAGGATGACATATCTTGAAATTGACAAAGTCACCGTGAACGCCTTGTTCCCGGTGGATACATCTCCTACCATTGAAAAAAATAATTAGCTATGAATAAGAGCACCAATGTCAACTATCAAGTTTAGAAGTTGAACCCAAGTGGTCAGGTTTCATCACAAGTAATCTAATCTGTTAAGCTGCACTTATTTCACTATTTCAAGTCATTTTTATACTTTCCAATTTTACAGTTTTTATCTAAAATAAAGCATTTCCTTTTTTTCGAAGATGAAATAAAACAGAGCATCCAGGCTATCCAGCTTCATATTTGCATCCATTTCTCTCTCTTATTTAAAAAAAAAAATCTGAAATAGAAGGTTTCTAATTCGGTAGACCACATGCACAGCAAGTTTGGAAGTATAACAAGGTGTATTAATAAGTTCCTTGTTTCATCAGATAATAAAGTAATACTAATAATAAAGTTTATAAGATTAAATAATAGCTCTGGTCAGTTATCAACTTGTACTAGAAGAGCTCTATAAAAGGTCGTCACTGGCTCACTGCCTCCCCTCGTCCGTCCCCAGTTCGTCACCCTTCATCTCCACAGCGCCAGACAATGGCGCCGTACTAGTTAGGAACACTTCCGTTATCAAGACTTCAGAGTTTTCATGTACTTCCTGATCAAGTTCTGACCATTTCTTCTACTAGCTAGTTAACGGAGCAGACATCAAATGGCTAATGGCTTGCTTACATTCCTCTAGAATATGTCATCAGAATGTAAGTGGAATTTTTTGTGTGGCAGAATGTTTGGCGTCGTCGACAGCTCGTACTCCATCCGTCCAAAATATAAGCATTTTTAGCTATGAATTTAAACAACTGTGTATCCAGATTCATAGTTAAAAGTTGTTATATTTTGGGATGGAGGTAGTAGCCTTTGGAATCATGCAGAACATGCAGGCATGCAGCACCGGCGCTACGACGGCCGGCTCGGAATGGGGCGTTCGAGACTTCGAGTTGTCCATCTTTCGAGTTAGGATCCTGCCCTGTCCTTCTTTGTACCCCCTAAATAAAGATCCAAAGTTTTGCGACGGCCTGACGCCATAAATTGAACCTCCAACACGTGGAGTATCTGTGCCCTGCAATCGACATCTTTCAGATTTCAGAACAGAAATACTACGTAGAATGTTATGCTGCATGCAGTTGCAGAGGCTATCTCAGTCCTCATGTCACATGCTCTGCTTCAATGCTTACCTGATCCACGAAGCTAAAAGTTTGCTCCTTTTTCGGTTCTCCGGAAGAGGACTTGGAAAGACCGAAATAAGTTTGGAGCATCAGCCTATCACACACTGTACTAACCTTGGGAAAGTCATTGTCATATGCGGTGCTTTTCCCTGCAGTGGCGTGCATATGAAAGAGGCGCATCTGATTCATGGAAAGGGCAAAGAAAGATGCACCGTGCACGCATTAAACTTTCAGGAACAAATGCATGTGTAGAATGATCTGACGATTAAAAGATGCACATTAACTAGCTAAAGATTTTGGTAGACACCCGTGTAACGAGTTTCTTCGTGGACCGTATTGATTATGGGCAGACCCAGCCGACCATCCGTGATGTCTGGGTGCCATCCTCTAGCCCGAGCGATTGTTTGGTTTCGATGTCTCAGGTTACCACACCTTATCTTGCACAAAAGTGTGGTAACCTGTTTAAGGTGCTATCGGGCTAATGAGATATGAATTGAGAACCGATGATTAATGATACATAAATATGGTATATTAGTTATTCAAATCCGCTAGTTTAAGCTTAAACAATACAAAAGCATCATCTAAATTAGTTTAGGAGTTTGGATACGGTGTTTTAGGTTTAGGATGATGAGATGATCTTTTATCCGGAGTAATATGGGCATATGGACTTTTTCTTTAACTAATAGAAAATATGGTTTGATAAGTTTGAGTCGCGAAAAGGGAAGATGCTCCTCTAACTAGTTAGAGGGATATGGATCACTGACAAGTGAAACCCACCTTCATAGG
>CM020179.1:38100099-38115637 GCA_009805545.1 Oryza longistaminata | reverse complement strand
ACTCTTATTTACTCCAACAGCCTCTCCATTCATCATCTCTATTCTAACCTATGACAGTGGGACCCACGTGCAGTCTCTACAACCCTTTCTTCCTCCTCATCTTTCTCCCCCTTTTCCCAAGTCCCTCCACTCAACTCGCACAGGTGAGCTAGTCCTCTCCGCCGCCGCCGCCCCATCCCCATCCGCCGCGCCCGCCCATCCGCCAGGCGCCGCCCCCCATCCCCATCCACCGCTCGCCATCCACCACCGCGCCGCCCCCCATCCCCATCCGCCGCCGCCGCCACTCGGCCGACCTCGGAGACGACGGTAGCGGACGGTGACCTCAGCTGGCGACGGATCTGCGACGACGCTGGCGACGCGCGACGACGGCTGGCGACGGCGCGATGACGGCGGAGACGGCGGCGTCCGCCAACGACCACCTTGGAGACGACGGTTGGCGACAGCGCCGACGACGGCCGGCGACGACGGAACGACGCCCTTGAGGATCTGGCGACGGCGCGACGACGACGACGCCCGGCAAAGCGGACTGGCGATGACGGCTGCGACGGCGACGCGCCGACGGCGCGACGATGGCTGCGACGGCGACAGCGCGACGGCGCGACGACGGCTGGCGACGGCGGCGGCGTCGGCAACGACGATCTCGCTCAACTGCAGCAATGGCATCTCGACGACGACGGTAGCAGAGAGAGAAAGTGGGAGAGGGATGTTGTCGGCGTGGGGCCCACGATTGGCTAGGCTATTTTGGCTGGCCAAATTTGGCCAGTGGGAGGAGGAATTTGGCCAGCCAGATGGCTTGGCCAGCCGGATAGCCAGTCTGTTGGAGGGTGAAATTGAGCCAAAATTGCCAAAATTTAACTTGGAGTGGGGAATAAGGAGGCTGTTGGAGATGCTCGAAGTCCCTATGGGATGGACTAAAATTTCTGTGAGAGACTGAGATGGACTTCCCAAACACCAACTAAAATGTAAACTGTTGGTAATACACATCGAGTTTCCTCCTGCAGCTGAGTTGCTAGCTGTGCTTTGGTATACACACTCCATGGGGTCACTTTGAGATCCACGCTGGACATAATTTCACCCCCAGTAGACCATAGCCTGCACATGCCATTTATCTCCCCGGGGCAATAGTCAATCTCTGGTCCATGCCATTCTCCTCGCCCCAACAACGCCCAGTTGACCTCGTCGCCTGACAGTGAGGTCCTCTCAAAATCTTCAGCTATTAAAGCTCTATACTCTTTCTATTCCAAAATAAATTTAATTTTTCATCCATTTCACACGTACCAACAGAAAATTAAAAAGACTAGAATATCCCACTTCATCAAATTCTAATGTACTAGTTTTTTTTCTTACTTTATCTACTACCAATACATTTATCTCTTATTTCCATAAACTCTGATGAAATGATTACTAAAAATAAACTTATTTTGAGATAAACAGAAACCAGGCAAAAGTAACTCCGATGAAATGATTATAAAAAAATAAACTTATTTAGAGAAACGGAAGGAGCAAAAATGTACTTATTCTAATACGAAGAGAGTACTTCAGATCGTCACTTGGATTTTCACAAGCTAGCTTCTTATCAGCTCTACTTCTTGAAATCTTAAAGCTATCTAAACAGGGCCTCATGCCCTCATCTCTACACATCATTGGGACACCCCAAATAATCTCACTCGCTAGCTTCAGCTCCACTCCAAGTGCATCTACATTTGCCCTACACATCTACAAGTGCATCGGAAACCGTCTGCCTCTCTCTCTCTTTCTCTGCCTGCTTCAGATCCACGCGATCGATCGACCACTCTCACGCCCGCCGCCGCTATATATGCATTATCAGCCGTGACACCCCGCGCTGTCTCCTGTCTCCGCCGTCGTCCATGGGCACCGCATTGTTGTCTCGCGCCGCCGGCGTGCTCGTCGTCGTTGTCATCGTCGTCGTTGTTGCGGTGGCAGCTGCAGATGCTGCCGCCGCAAAGAACGGGAGCTCGGCGGCGGCGGCGCCACGGTGCGACCTGTTCCAGGGGAGGTGGGCGGCGGACGAGTCGTACCCGCTGTACGACGCGTCGCGGTGCCCGTTCGTCCCGGACGTCTTCGACTGCCGCCGCAACGGCCGCCCCGACGCCGCCTACCTCAACCTCCGCTGGTTCCCCTCCTCCTGCCGCCTCCCACGGTGGGTGGCAATGGCATCGCTCGCCGCCGTCGAGCGAGCAACCTCCATTGCTGACACTGATCACACTGACACTCTACGTATGTTTTTTTCTGCAGGTTTGATGGGGTGGAGTTGCTGCGGAGGTGGCGGGGGAAGACGGTGCTGTTCGTGGGGGACTCGCTGAGCATGAACCAGTGGGCGTCGCTGGCGTGCATGCTCCACGCCGCCGTGCCGGCGGACGGCCGCGTGTCGTTCACCTCCGGCGAGCCGGTGTCGTCCGTGCGGTTCCTCGACTACGGCGTGTCGGTGGTGCTCTACTACAGCAGGTTCCTCGTCGACGTCGTCGACGACGAGCCCGGCCTGGGCCGCGTCCTCAAGCTGGACTCCATGCGCGACGCCGCCGCATGGCTCGGCGCCGACGTGCTCATCTTCAACACCTGGCACTGGTGGACCCACACCGGCAGAGACCAGCCGTAAGACCACAAACTATACGTGTCACATTACCATGGCCTGATCTGATCCGTCACGTTTATTCTGATTCTTTTCTGTATCCAGATGGGACTATGTGCAAGATGGAGGCCAGGTGATGAAGGACATGGACCGGCTCTCGGCCTTCTCCAAGGGGATGTCTACATGGGCCAGATGGGTCGATTCGAACGTGGACACATCCAAGACCAGGGTCTACTTCCAGGGCATCTCTCCAACCCACTACAAGTAAGTACTAGTAGCCTTTAAAAGGCCAAAGCCCATATGAACCCACCCGTTTTAGGCCCAGTTTGCCTCACGACGCTGACACCGTGACACGTCCGGAAACTGCAGCGGAGCGGACTGGGGGGAGGGGTCGAGGAGCTGTGCGCAGCAGACGCAGCCGGTGGCGGGGTCGGCGTACCCGGCGGGGCCGGTGCCGGCGCAGAGCGCGGTGAGGAGCGCGATCGCCGGCATGTCGAAGCCGGTGTTCCTGCTCGACATCACGCTGCTGTCGCAGCTGAGGAGGGACGGGCACCCGTCGGGGTACAGCGGCGGCCACCCGGGCAACGACTGCAGCCACTGGTGCCTCGCCGGCGTGCCGGACGCATGGAACCAGATCCTGTACGCCTCGCTCCTTGCATAGAGGGAAAGAATTGGAAGGGGATATATCTCTCAATCCGATTGGATTGTTATTTATAGGCCGTTTTTGTTGCCGTTCTCTCATAATTTGTTGGTTGATTGTATGGAGAGTATTTCAATTGGTGGTTCCGTAATTGGTTAACGGATATATATGGATAGTCCATCAGAGGATACTACATTTTCCTTCTTGTTGGAGAAGTTGGGGATAATGCCAGGGTAGACAGCGAGGATCAACTGGAGACAACTCCTTCAAAAGACAACAGATGGTTGTTCGGATGTGGATGGAAAATTGGAAACAACTAGTAGTGTAGTACTATTTCTAATCCAATACGCTTAATTAAGATATACCAAGCAGGCAAGCACAACGTTGATCTCAACCGTTGGCAGTAATCCTTTACATATGGTAGTACCAGAATTTCCAGACAACAGATTTATCTACCACCACACACATACATTTCGCTGCAAAATTATGTAAAGCTAATCACAACCCAGCCAAGCTGACGAGATACTGGTTAGGAATAGGGCCCTAGAGAGAGAACATGGAGGGGACAAAAATGAAAGACGGCTACAGTGACAACGAGAACATAGATTGTTCACTGGCGTGATAAATCTAGTGAGAACATTTCTCAACAGAAACAAGCAAGAAAGCAAACGAACTATGGTAACGACGAAATGATATGATACATCGGGATAGTAAAATGGTGCTCAGGCCCTGGCAACGAGTTTTTGCTGCCTCCTTAGATGACGGTTCTGCTCTTGTCGTTGTATCCGGCACATAGATGCCTTCTCCTTGAGCTCTTGGAATGCCCGCATGGTGTCCACGTCGAACCCGCCTGCAAACTGCAGCAAACGAGGAGCATGGATGTGATTCGTTTCAAAGTTGCACCTTGGAAGAAAACGTAAGCATGAATTCTTTCAGAAATTATTCATGCTCATCTTAACATCTTAGCGAGTAAATATATATACCTGGTGTACCCTGAAGGCGAATCGCACTCCTTGAAGCATTAGTTCTTCTTCGTCAGGGCCACCCTTTATGGCCTCAAGTTCAGAAGAGACCCGCTTCAAGTACTTCATTGCTAACTTCACCGACTGGAGTTTGATCTGTACACCAAAGGTTACAGTCATGAGTAATCATCAAACGTGCACGTTTATTCATGCATTTTGTCGATAAAAGAAATCACAGATATGCCCAAATTACTTGCCAATGAATCAAATGGACAGCATTAAGAGAATTGTCGAGTTCAGTTATATTGCTATAACTGAGCTCTCTGAATGCAAGAGAGGACGGCTTTCATTTGTTAGCCTAAAAAATTAGGATATGAAGTGGCCCAACGACAGGACAGATCAATCAACTCAGTGAATGCAGATTGATGAGGGCATGTGTTTAAGTTTCTAATTTTCCTACCAATTTGTAAACTGTAAATGTAAAGACTTCATTTGCAATTTACAAACTGATAGGCCAATTACAAACTTCATAATAGTTCATATCATGTCTTCTCTCTACAAGTCTACAGCGATAAGATGTGCACAGGTGCAGAATTGTCCCGATTGATCAGCAAAGCTGCAAAGGTACCAAATGCAAATGCATGCTCACAGTCACAGATGCATGAGGGAAATCTGACACCTGAGGAGCCATGGAGCCCCATCTTTTAGTACGTAGTGATCAGAAAATGCTTAACTTATTCAAGCCAAACGTGACAATTCTCTTTTTCTTTCAGAAGCCTTATAAACAAACGTAGCTGCCGCAGAACAGAACAACTATCCACTTGTCAGATGTTCTCGCTACTTACAATCTAACGAAGTGACAAAACTGTAGATCTCAGATCAAACGGTATCCAAGAAATTTCACACTAGTAGTACTAGCTTAGCTTCTCTCGTGAGGCTCCAAATCCTGCCGAAACACACAAGCAGCAAATCCACACAAACATCCACACGGTGCACTGGACCATGGAAATGACGAAACGTTCCTCAGCCTGAGCTAAGTATACGCATCGCTGACAAATCCGGATCGTTCGCGCTGTTCCGGTTGACGCACATACGCAGCGCAGGACGACGCGGCTGTCGAGGCGTAATGGGCCTCTTGTGTCTGTAGCTGTTGTACAGAAGGGCAGCGCGAGGAGAGAACAAGGCAAGCTCACGAGACGCAACCCGCACAGCCGCACAGGCTCACGTGCACGTACGCCACCGCGCCCCACGCCCGTACGCCGTATCACCAACGGAGGAGGGCGACCAAAACGCCACGCCTCGTCCCGTCGGCCCGGTCCCCGGGTTCCCAGGCCCCAGCCGTGGCTTGTGGCCAAATCCACCTAGAATTTCCCTTTGCGCTGTACCACCGCGAGGCGGCTACGTACATACGCTCGTGCACACCAGTGAACGAACCAACCAACGAAACGAACGCTCGTCACGGTCACACCCGCGAGGGGGGTTGGTCTAGCTACGCTGCCAAAATTAAGGTGTCGCTCGGCGTGAACCGCCAAATTAAGTGGCACGCAACGTGCCGGGGCTAGCAAGTTGTAGGTACCTGGCTGACGATGCCGGTGTCTGGCTGCATCCACTCGCACGGGATCTGAACCGGCTGTACCTGCCCGTGGCGCCGTCCCGGAAGCGGGCGAGGTTGTAGACGCCGTGCTCCAGCCTGCAATGCCATTTTGGCCGCATCGACAGCCGCCACATACACGTGAGCTAACCGAGGCCAGCTAGGGAGCAACCAATCGAGCTACACGCATACAGGTAAGTACAGCGGCTTACTTCTCGAAGAGCGCCTGCATCTTCTTCAGTGCGGTGGAGCAGGGCTGGCGCGCGTCGTCGCGGAATGAGGAGGCCTCCACTTCCAGCTTCTTGAGGTCGCAGTAGCCGAACGCCGCCTCGCGGAGCGCGTCCGCCTTGTTCTCCGGCCACTCGAAGTGCTTCAGCACCGCGCGCTCGTCCACCTGCACGCACGGCCGCGGCCACGGGCACGGGTTAGTTTCACCGTCGTAGCGGACGTCCTCTCGTGATCGTTCCACGCGCGCGCACAGTGCGTACCAGGCGCGACAGCTCGTTGTCGAGCCACTTGACGAACGTGACAACGTCCTCGATGTCGACGAACGCCGCGCCCTCCACCTCCTTGATCAGGAACCGGATGAAGTCGCCCTGCCTCTCCACGTCCGATTTGATCTGCAGTGAAACGCAAAACAGTTCACTGAATATTTTTCATCTCTTTGTCATTCAACTCAATGCGATTATCATCCTTAAAACTAGTAGTAATTCAGTCGCAAAACAGTTCACTGAATGTTTTTCATCTCTTTGTCATTCAATTCAATACGATTATCATCCTTAAAACGAGTAGTAATTCAGTTGAGAAAGGGACAACTACACGGTCGCAGTAATGACCGGGTTAATTCGAGGCCGTGGTAAGTCGCAAATCTAATCTCGATTTAGCTAGGCAAACCGGTACCACGCTTTGAATGCCACATTCACTGCGTTTGCACCTGGCCCCACGGTGCCAATCTGACACGTACTCTCCGGACTCCGCGCATGCAGCTGTTCCTGTCAGCACCGCCACCAAACTCGCGTCCTGCAGATAGATAGATGATCGCCTGCCCTCGCCCATGCTAACGGAGCCATAACCAGTACTTTTAATAATCGAATATCACTCTTGTTTTTTTTTTTGGTTTGCAATGGTGTGTGTACCGGCAAGAACGGCAGCATGGCGTATGCAGGCTCACCAATAACTATCGTCGCTGTGCGACCTAATCACTTGTACACATGTACTCTCTTTCCATGATTGCACAGAATGATCCCTCCCACCAACATGAACCACTACTACCACCACCACCACCTTAAACGTGACGGTCTCACGAAGCAACGTTGAACACTAATCTTGCTTTACTAACAGTAAAATGTTTACTTCAAGAATGTGCGATCTCTTCACTAGCGATAACTTAATGCGGTTTTTTCATGTGCGGTTGGGAAGAACAGGAGGAGTAATTACGCACCGCGAGGAGGTGAGCCGAACGATTCTCGATTTCGCCGATCATGTCCCTCGTCGCGGCCACTCCGCCGCCGTTGGCGGTTTCGCCTCCGCCGCTCCCGTCCCTTGATCTTGAATCCCTCCGCATCAGTGAGTGGTAGAACTCTACCACCTCGGGCACTCTCGTCACGCGCGATCCCGACGCAGCCGGCAAAGCTGCCCCCGACGTTCTCCGAGCCGGAGGAGGCGGCGGCGGAGGAGGTGGCGCGGCTGCGCGGCCGCAAACGCTGAGTGCTGGCATTGGCGGTGGCGGAGGTATGGGCGGTAGCTTCGAGAGCTCTGGCTTTCGGTTTCTTGGCGTGGTCACGGTGTCTGACGACGAGCAGGAGTACGTTGGTGAAGTCGAGGTGGAAGAAGATGGCGAGGGCGCCGAAGTACTCGGAAGCGACACGCGCGACGAGCAGAGTAGGACTTGGACTTGAATGCCGCCGGTGGCACTGCGGCGGCGGCTGGAATGGGCGGTCCACGTTGAACTAGACTCGCGGGATTGGCCGCGGAACTGGCGCTCTCGGGTTTGCCGTGTGAGACCGAAGCCGTGGACGAGCAGTCGTCAGCGTCAGCAGCGGCAGCCTCCTGTTGCTTCTTCAGCTCCGCCATTTCCTTCTCCATGTGAACAATCCTCTGTTTCCTACTCTCACCTCCAGCACGGCGGCGTCGAGCTCGGCGCACAGCCGCATGTTCTCCGACTCCAGTCGCGCGGCGGTGTCCTTGCATTTCTCCAGCTCGCTGCTCTTCGCGGCGAGCTCAGCCTCCAAGAATGGGACGATGGCGACGGTCTCTTCAGGATCTTCTGCTCCAGCACTCCACGCGGAGGCGCGACTCCCTCTCTTGGAGCTGCTCGATGGCGCGCAGCAGGTCGGCGACCTCCGGCGGGGCGCGCGCCGGCTGCACCTGAGCCGACGAGCGCGGGAAGTGCACGCCTAAGGACCGCGCGAAGGAGACCGCCTTGGACGCCGAGCCGCCCGGCGCCGGGGAGCCAGACGATGACCCCCGGCCAGGAGTCTCCGGCGTCCGCCCGACGTGAGCCGGCGACTTGGACGTCTTGGGGCTGCGCTGGAAGCCCATGGCCGCCTTGACGCGGCCGGCCACCATGGTGAAGGCGAGGCGAGCCGAGCGGATTGTTAGGATTGGGGGCGCGGCAGCACGGATATGTCCGTGGCAGCGCGTGCGGCGTGGGGGCGCTGCCTCTCGCGCTGCATGGGCGTGCGCGCTGCCCCTGGTTGGTGGTTCCGGGGTTTAAGCAGTAGCGCGCGGCGTCTTTAGGGGTTGGAAAGCGGGTGGCGGGGAGGGAAACGGCGCCCAAGCGAGCGCGATGTGCTGTCGCTTCGCGCGGTGCAGCGGACGCCGGAAAACTATTTATCGTCTCGGAAAGGAAAGAAAAGAAAGAGCAGGGCTGTGGCGCTGGATGTAGTAGGCGGCACGGGAGAGGGGACGCCGGGGGCGTGTGTTTGCTACAGCAAAATCGTTAGTCTCTACGTGTGATACTGCGGCACCTCCAATACCAAAATTAAACTCTGAACCAGTCGCACTGGTAATGAAGTGAGTGGTGTTGTAGTTGTGGTAGATCCTGGTAATGAGGTGAGTTATGTTGTAATTATGGTAGATCATAGCGTGTTTAATTAGGCCCCTTGGAAAGGTTGTTAGGTAATGATGGGAGAAGCCAGCAGCACCCTTGTACGGTACACTAGGCAAAATGGTTGGACTGTGACCATTGTAATTTTCAGCGGTATCCCTAGGCAGCACATTTTTGTTGTTTCTTTCCGTCCTACTTGCATCCCCTGGACCGTTGTGATTAAAGTCACAACCAAACCAACGTGCCTCTCCAATTTGCTACGGCGACCCTGTCAATGTCGTCCTTTCAACTGGGATATCTTTCTGGTGACTCACTTCAATATGTTTAGGGATGCACTTCAATCTTTGGGTTATATATATTGCAGATAAAGCAACTCGATCGATCAAGAAGCGCGGCAGCCGGCAAGCTAGATAATAGTGGCATTGGTACTGTAGGCTCCGGGCGGCTAGATCGCTAGAGGATGGACCCATAGTCCACAGAGGCATGTCACATTAATTCACAAGGATTGAGGGCTAATCGATCTGGGTCTGCAGACAGCCAGTACAAGTTGATGTTGGTGAAAATGGAAAGGAGACTACTTGCTGAAGTAGGGATGAAGGCCCAAACTGTAAATCTTAGTTCAAAGTGCAATAATAGTAATTACATGTGGTGTTAAGTGGAACGTTAGACTTATCCTAGTCCAGTAGAGAAAACTAGTATGGTTAATAATTATGGTCCGAAGTAAAATTCACTCAAAAACAGCATACTAATGCCGCCAAAATCTTCCCTTTCTTGTTGGGATGGACTAATATAAGATGGAGCCGTTTTTATTATTTCTTTTTTTAAAAAAAAATTAACCCTTCAAATTAATTAAGGTAAGTCTTAGTTCAAGTTTTTCTATAGAAAAGGTAGCACCACCTCTTTTGGCTAAAGGCAGAACAAAATTACGGATTAAATGTGTCACTAATAATGCCATTGTGTCTCAGCTTAGGGTTGGTGTGATCATCATTAGATTTATCGGTGCTTAGCACAAAATGATATCTGATGTTCAAACGCATGTGCCTTCCATTATGATTACCTTTAGCAAAGTTTGTCTTATTTGATCATGCTAACGTCCTTGAAGATGGATTTCCGGCGAGCCTGACTGTTGACTTGTTGATATGCTCTCCACTCTTATTTTCCCTTTTTGGAAGCTAGTAACCAGGTGCAGGTTACAAATAGAGTTTTTCTAAGAGAAATATATAGAGTGAAGGGAGGAGGAGAAAATGAATATGATCTGCACGAGGTAATTAATATAACATTAATTCTCCATATGGGTATTACATGACTAGCTAATTAAAGCTTTGCTTTTTTTTTTTGGGGGGGGTGGTCTGACTGGCCACCCAGTGTTGACGCACTGTTCACCGACAGATACACACTCTTCCCGTATTTTCAACAAAACCTCGTATTTGACAATTGTTCATCACCAAGATTAATCATCAATGATCCTACATGTTCCCTACTGTTTAATTATTTCCTTAAATTATATATGAAGTCCGTGGGGACTAAAAATACCTTAGAGTTAGATAGCTAAGGCATTATAATAACCCCCCCCCCCAACTCTCTCTCCAATTGAAGGCATTGCAACTGTTAAAAGCAAATATATCTAATGGAACTCAGCCCTTCTAATTTAGATTGACAGATCATCGATCATGTTTCTATAGAAAACTTGGCCTTCATCCACCTAGTTGTGTTGATGTAATCGAAAGTGATAAAAACAACTTTAAAAAAAATGGGATAGAGATGCTCGATAAAGATAACTGAATGCAATAAATATCATACAATATTTGTATTTGACACAAAAGGACATCCAAGATACAAAATAGAGTACAAATTCCAAAGTAGCCTAGCTATAGGTGACTACTGGCTAGGGCAAAGCACTACTACAAAAACCATCTTTCGTGGCTGCCATTTTGGGTTTTCGCTGGCGGAATTTGGAGCTCCACAAAGCAAAGGCCAATGAAGATCAAGATCTTTGCTAGCGGTTATCGACCGCCAGCGGTAATTCATTTTCGCTGGCGCCGTCTTAAGCCAGCTGCCAGTAAAGATCCATTTTCGCTGGTGGGTTACACTTGTGCCAGCCGCTAGTGTTAATACTATCCAAGTTTAAACAAAAAAAACGACGACGGAGCGACACCGCTCCGTCCGCATCGACAACGCTCCACCATTCAAAAGTTTCACAAAAATTTACCCAAGCATTCAAAAATCCAAAGAAATTTACATCAACAATTTACAGTAAAAAATTTCCATTCACCCAAGCATTCAAGCATCACAAAAATCAACACATTAACAAAAATTTGAAGTCCCTCCACCTCACCGTTGCCGCCTTCCGAGCCTCGTCGGCCTCCACCCTCCACCTCGACGACGCTGCTGCGAGCCCCACCGGCCTCCACCGCCTCCGCCTCACACCGCCGCTGCAGAGCCCCACTGTAGCCTCACCGCGGCCCGCGCGCCAGATTGAGAGAGGGGAGGGGGTGGGTGCGGCGGGGGGAAGGGAGACGAGGGGGAGCAGGAGAAAGACCTGGGACTAGGCGGCGGTGGATCGCCGCCGAATGGAGTCGCCGCCGCCAGATCTGCCTCCGAACGCCGCCGCCGCGATCCGGCGTCCACGCCTTCTGCGTCGCCGGATCCATCGCCGCGGGCTGCCCTGAGTGCGTCAAGCCGCCCTCGATCCGCCCGCGGCGCCGCCGCCGCCCCCTGCTAGGAGCACCGCCGCCCGGAGCTGGAGAGGAGGGATGAGAGTGGAGACAGAGAGAGAGAAGGAGAGAGCTGGGAGGGGATAAGGATAAGGAGGGGGATCGAGAGTGGAGAGAGAGATGAGTGGGATTTTCCTATAGATAGATATCTTTTATAGGGCTATGTAGGTTTTTTCCTAGTGCCTGTATGGCGTTTCTGCTGGCGCTCTTAGCCAACCGCCAGCGAAAATGGATTTTTGCTAGCTGTTACTTAAGAGTTCGCCAGCAAAAATAATTGTATCTTTGCAAGCGGGCCTCTTTAATCCGCCACTAGCGAAGATCCATTTTCGCTGGCGGTCCGTTAGCCCTCTCACCCCTTGTTATATTTTCGCTGGCGGTTTCCACGTATAACCACAAGAGAAAAATATAGGGCGGTGGCCATGAAAAATCCATTTTGTAGTAGTGAAGCATCGCAAGCCATAGGACTAGGCTGACAAAGGTGCGACCGTGGGTCGCCTAACTGCACGGCGTTGACATACGCAGACTGGCCTAGCGGTAGGCATATTCACTGGGGCGATGAAGAGGACGAGCAACAAGCAATGAAGTCGAACAACGCTTAGGATGAAAGAGCACGTGATCATAAAATTAAAAAAGAAAAACAATGATTGATCGCCTCATACCTGCATGGAATACTTTATCGGTTGATGGGTTGTTTATGTGCCGGTGCCAGGGGCGGAAGCAGGCCTGAGGCAGCTAGGACTTGAGCCCTATGCCTGCCTCCAAAAACTTAGTTAATTTTTGTTAATTCACCATGTAAATTTTGTAGAAAATGAATATCCCATTAGTTGAGCTCTACCTTATTAGCTTACTCTTCTGTGATTTCTGGCTCTCGCCACTAGCTGGTGCTAATATGTGGCCATATGGGTAGTAGGATGGAGAATTCACCCTTTCTCTAATGGGTTAAGTCCATCCCTGAAAAACGACAGAGAGTGTTCGATGATAATGATGTAATTCCTAGTGTAAATTGCTAAAAGACTACATAGTAGATTGGATTGATTATCGGCTATCAGTGCTATGGTGAAGCAAAGACCCTACAAGAACTCCCCTCCAGCTTACAATCTGTCTAAGCATAGTTTCTCGGACAAAACATTGACGTACAACCCACATGGGATATTAGCTAGGGTCGTGTACGTATGTAGTACTCGCAACAACGCAACATGCATCAGATCGACCTAGAGTATATTGTAAGCAATGACGGAGCTTGTGTAAAATATTGAGGGGGCCACAAAAAGTTAATGCAAGTTATTAACAAGGTATTAAAAATGCCATAACATACTATTAACAATAAAGTAGTACTTGTAACCTCTGTACGTAACAGAAATATAGATATATTATATATGGAGTACTAAATATGTCTTATCCAAAGGTTGTTTGTACACTGGGTTCAAAAATACAAGCTGACATCGTACTAACTACATTAGTTGTAAGTACATGGCCTGATGGCCATGAAAATGGCCAAAATTGTTACTGCGTAGCATGCATGCTACTAACTACTAATTAAAAATAACTTATTTGTAACAATCCTATCTCCATTTTTAATTGATGAATTAACTTTTAAATATAAGTTTGAGCACCCATCTTCTTAAAATATCACATAATTATCATTTATTTCTTTTGACTTGTTTTATTATTAAAGGCACTTTAAGCATGGCTTAATTTTACATACTTTGTAAAAATTTTTAAATAAACAAATGATTAAACGGAGGGAACACTTAATTAGATTGTAAAACACCTCTCATTGCACTGAGATTATTATTATTTTAAGTAGGCCCATGCTTTTGTTACCATTGTTTTGTCCTTACGTTTTCTTCTCTTTTTTTTTTTTTGAGAGCCGTTTTCTTCTCTTTTTTAGTGTTCTTCGGACAGGCAGTTGTGTGCAACAAAACGAAGCGAAGGGACGATGAACGGCTCTCCTTTTAGAGTGCGTCCTTTTAACACTTTCCTAACTTCATCTATTTTTTACACGTGCGTTTTTAAACTTTTCTATTGAAAACATTGCTTAAAAAATTATATTAATTTATTTTTAATTATAGTTAATACTTAATTAATATGTGTTAATCTATCGATTCCGTTTTACATGTCAGGAGGAAAGGGTTCCCAACCTCAGAAATGAATGCAGCCTTAGAGTAGTAAGAGTGCGATGAATGCTTTTGGACACACTCAGTATTATTTCCTCGGTTGTTTAATATGTGACACTGTTGACTTTATGAAGTTTTAACCATTTGTCTTGTTCAAAAATTTTATATAAATCTTAAAATATAGTAATGGTTAAAGTTTTTTTGTGATAAATCAAGAAAAGATATTTACTTAATTTTTTTACTAAGACGAATGATTAAACATAATGTAAAAAAACAACAATGTTATATATTAAAACCAGAGCTAGTAGATTGCAAACGAATTTGATTTGCCACTCGATCATAGCTTGTAGGATGGATTAAAAGTTTCTGTACGTGTAGCCAAGATAAAAACTCATCATGATAGTTTGAAACCAATTATTAAGCAGATTGTTACTTCAGATTATCTACTTGATTATAGTGATAAATTAAATATTGAATAAATAATTCAAAACAAGTAGTCCGAGTAATACAATAGAAGAATACTTCTTAAGAAAAAAATTTTTCCAAGTGTTGAAAAAAGTAATTGTTTCAAAAATGGGTAGATAACGAGAAAAAACAATTAAACCTAGCCTATATCGTTGGGCATCACTGGTTACACGACGTATCACGTGCCCATCCTTCTATGGTGCACAGCGGGAAGCGTTTGAAGCCGATTGCCGGGCCCTAAATCCGCCCCTGCTGGCAACCCAAGCGGCTCAACTCCCCCCTTTTTCGTTTGAAGGCCGCTTAAAATTTTCTTGGTAATTCTGGACCATTGCGGCGGCGTTGCCGGTAGTTCTACCGTGCCCGCGTAATCATCAATGCCTTAATAACAAGGCCAATGTGACTGTACTACTCCTACGTTGGCACTTGGCAAGTAAAAATCATCGATCAGCAGATGGAATCGAGACGAAAGACATGCACGTCGGATTCGTCCTTGTCTCGTTCCGCTTGGCGTCATCCCAGCGGTACAAAAGGGTTTCCCTGGCTTACAAGTATGTTTCGTCAGCCAGTGATTGGACCACGGGATTTTGCCACGTCGGAGGCGCACGGGCTCAGCTGTTGGCAGCGTGGGTCGGGGCCCCGTTGGTCTGAAAGCGGTGCGAGCTACTAGCGCCTAGCCAGTTGTGTTACTCCTTCAGTAATAAATCTGTCGTAACCCCTTTGGCCCGCTGAACGGGTCACGGAGCTCTGCACGTGGGACCATGGGATCCCTGCTCAGGTGGGGCGCGTGCTCTGCTGTACCCGAATATTTCAACGCGATCACCGCACGAGTAAATGAGAATCATCTGGTGCTAAATCGGCCCGATCGAATTAATTTACGTCGGCCAGAAATATCTATCCCTAAATATTTTTTATTATGTATTGACAGCTTGATCTGCAACCTGTTCGCAATGTACTAAGGCCTTGTTAGTTCGCGAAAAAAAATTGGGTTTAGTTGCCACGTTAGATATCGGACACACATTTAACTATTAAACGAGTCTACTAATAAAACAAATTACATATTTATCAGAAAACTGCGAGACAAATTTATTAAGCCTAATTAATTCGTCATTACAAATGTTATATTGTAGCACCACATTATCAAATCATGGCACAATTAGGTTTAAAGATTCGTCTCAACAATTTACACGCAAATTGTGTAATTGATTTTTTTCATATTTAATACTCTATACATGTGTACAAAACATTCGATGTATGGGTGAAAAGTTTTTTTTTATTTTGGGAAGCTAAAAACAAGGCCTAATATGTAGCTACTATGTATAACCCACATGCACGCTAAATTTTTCTAAATGAAAAGTTGACATCACGAAACGGAGCCATGCCAAAAAAAAAAAAAAAAAGGAAACCCACAAA
>CM020179.1:38080493-38091204 GCA_009805545.1 Oryza longistaminata | reverse complement strand
TGGTCTGACTGGCCACCCAGTGTCGACGCCACTGTTCACCGACAGATAACACTCTTCCACCGTATTTTCAACAAACACTCGTATTTGACAATTGTTTCATCACCAAGATTAATCATTACACATGATCCTACATGTTCCCTACTGTTTAATTATTTCCTTAAATTATATATGAAGTCCGTGGACTAAAAATAACCTTAGAGTTAGATAGCTAAGGCATTATAACCCCCCCCCCCCAACTCTCTCTCTCAATTGAAGGCATTTTGCAACTGTTAAAAGCAAATATATCTAACGGAACTCAAGCCCTTCTAATTTAGATTGGCAGATCATTGATCATGTTTCTATAGAAAACTTGGCCTTCATCCACCTAGTTGTGTGTGATGTAATCGAAAGTTGATTAAAAACAACTTTAAAAAAAATGGGATAGAGATGCTCGATAAGATAACTGAATGCAATAAATATCATACAATATTTGTATTTGACACAAAAGGACATCCAAGATACAAAATAGAGTACAAATTCCAAAGTAGCCTAGCTATAGTGACTACTGGCTAGGCAAAGCACTACTACAAAAAACCATCTTTCGTGGCTGCCAGTTTTGGAGGTTTTCGCTGGCGGAATTTGGAGCCACACAAAGCAAGGCCAATGAAGATCAAGATCTTTGCTAGCGGTTATCGACCGCCAGCGGTAATTCATTCGTTGGCGGGCCGTCTTAAGCCAGCTGCCAGCAAAGATCCATTTTCGCTGGTGGGTACATTGTGCCAGCCGCTAGTGTTAATACTATCCAAGTTTAAACAAAAAAAATCGACGGACAGAGCGACACCGCTCCGTCCGCATCAGACAAAGCTCCACCATTCAAAAGTTTCACAAAATTTACCCAAGCATTCAAAAATCAAAGAAATTTACAACAACAATTTACCAGAAAAAATTTCCATCACCCAAGCGTTCAAGCATCACAAAATCAACACATTAACAAAAATTTGAAGTCCCCTCACCATCACGCCGCCGCTTCCGAGCCCCGTCGGCCTCCACCCGCCACCACCTCGACGACGCTGCCGCCGGACCCCCACGGCCTTCCACCGCCTCCGCCTCGCCACCGCCGCTGCAGAGCCCCATTGTAGCCTCCACCGCGGCCGCGCGCCAGATCTGAGAGAGGGGGAGGGGTGGTGCGGCGGGGAAGGAGACAAGGGGGAGCAGGGGAGAAAGATGGGACTAGGCGGCGGTGGATCCGCCGCCGAATGGAGTCGTCGCCGCCAGATCTGCCTCCGAAAGCCGCCGCCGGATCCGCCGTCTCACGCCTTCTCGTCGCCGGATCCATCGCCGCGGGCTGCCTGAGTGCGTCGCCGCCTCGATCCGCCCGCGCGCCGCCGCCGCCTGCTAGGAGCACCGCCGCCCGGAGCTTGGAGAGGAGGGATCGAGAGTGGACAGAGAGAGAGAGAGAGAGCTGGGAGGGGTATAAGATAAGGAGAGGGATCGAGAGTGGAGAGAGGATGAGTGGATTTTCCTATAGATAGATATCTTTTATAAGGCTATGTAGGTTTTTCCTTAGTGCCTGTATGGCGTTTCTGCTGGCCGCTCTTAGCCAACCGCCAGCGAAAATGGATTTTTGCTAGCTGTTACTTAAGAGGTCCGCCAGTAAAAATAATTGTGTATCTTTGCTAGCGGGCCTTAATCCGGCCACTAGCGAGACCATTTTCGCTGGCGGTCCATAGCCTCTCACCCCTTGTTATATTTTCGCTGGCCGGTTTTCCGCGTATAACCACCAGAGAAAAATATTAGGGCGTGCCATGAAAAATCCATTTGTAGTAGTGAAGCATCGCAAGCCATAGGACAGGCTGACAAAGGTGCGATCGTCGGGATCGCTAACTGCACGGCGTTGACATAACGCAGACTGGCGCTAGGCGGTAGGCATATTCACTGGGGCGATGAAGAGGACGAGCAACAAGTAATGAAGTCGAACAACGCTTAGGATGAAAAAAGAGCACTGATCATTAAAATTAAAAGATAAAAACAATGATTGATCGCCTCATACCTAGCATGGAATACTTTATCGGTTGATGGGTTGTTTATTGTGCCGGTGCCCAGGGGCGGAAGCAGGCCTAGGGCAGCTAGGACTTTGAGCCCTATGCCTGCCTCCCAAAAACTTAGTTAATTTTGTTAATTCACCATGTAAATTTTGTAGAAATGAATATCCCATTAGTTGAGCTCTACCTTATTAGCTCTAATCTTCTGTGATTTCTGGCTCCGCCACTAGCTGGTGCTAATATGTGGCCATATAGGGTAGTAGGATGAGAATTCACCCTTTCTCTAATGGGTAAGTCCATCCCTGAAAAACGACAGAGGAGGAGGTGTGATGATAATGATGTAATTCCTAGTGTAAATTGCTAAAAGACTACATAGTAGATTGGATTGATTTATCGGCTATAGTGCTATGGTCAAGCAAAGACCCTACAAAGAACTCCCCTCCAGCTCTACAATCTTTGTCTACAAGCATAGTTTCTCGACCAAAACATTGACGTACAACCCACATGGGATATTAGCTAGGGTCGTGTACGTAGTAGTACTCGCAAACAACGCAACATGCATCAGATCGACCTAGAGTATATTGTAAGCAATGACGGAGCTTGTGAAAATATTGAGGGGCACAAAAAGTTAATGCAAGTATTAACAAGGTATTAAAATGCCATAACTACTATTAACAATAAAGTAGTACTTGTAACCTCTGTACGTAACAGAAATATAGATATATTAATATATGGAGTACTAAATATGTCTTATCCAAAGGTGTTTGTACACTGGGTTCAAAAATACAAGCTGACATCTCTACTAACTACATTAGTTGTAAGTACATGGCCTGATGCCATGAAAATGGGCCAAAATTGTTTACTGCGTAGCATGCATGCTACTAACTACTAATTAAAATAACTTATTTGTAACATCCTATCTCCATTTTTAATTGATGAATTAACTTTTAAATATAAGTTTGAGCACCCATCTTCTTAAATATCACATAATTATCATTTATTTCTTTTGACTTGTTTTATTATTAAAGGCACTTTAAGCATGGCTTAATTTTACATACTTTTGTAAAATTTTTAAATAAACAAATGATTAAACGGAGGGAACACTTAATTAGATTGTAAAACACCTCTCATTGCAACTGAGATTATATTATTTTAAGTAGGCCATGCTTTGTTACTCATTGTTTTTTCCTTACGTTTCTTCTCTTTTTTTTTTTTGAGAGCCGTTTTCTTCTCTTTTTTAGTGTTCTTCGGACAGGCAGTTGGTGCAACAAAACGAAGCGAAGGGCGATGAACGGCTCTCCTTTTAGAGTGCGTCCTTTTTAACCACTTTCCTAACTTCATCTATATTTTTTACACGTTGCGTTTTTAAAACTTTTTTCTTATTGAAACATTGCTTAAAAAAATTATATTAATTTATTTTAATTATAGTTAATACTTAATTAATTATGTGTTAATCTATCATTCCGTTTACATTCAGGAGGAAAGGGTTCCCAACCCTCAGAAATGAATGCAGCCTTAGAGTAGTAAGAGTGCGAATGAATGCTTTTGGACACACTCAGTATTATTTCCTCGGTTGTTTAATATGTGACACTGTTGACTTATGAAGTTTTAACCATTTGTCTTGTTCAAAAATTTTATATAAATCTTAAAAATATAAGTAATGATTAAAGTTTTTTAGTTGATAAATCAAGAAAAAGATATTTACTTAATTTTTTTACTAAGACGAATGATTAAACATAATGTAAAAAAACCAACAATGTTATATATTTAAAAACCAGAGCTAGTAGATTGCAAACGAATTTTGATTTGCACTCGATCATAGCTTGTAGGATGGATTAAAAGTTTCTTGTACGTGTAGCCAAGATAAAACTCATTATGATAGTTTGAAACCAATTATTAAGCAGATTGTTACTTCAGATTATCTACTTGATTATAGTGATAAATTAAATAATTGAATAAATAATTCAAAACAAGTAGTCCGGAGTATACAATAGAAGAATACTTCTTAAGAAAATAAATTTTTCCAAGTGTTGAAAAAGTAATTGTTTCAAAAATGGGTAGATAACGAGAAAAAACAATTAAACCTAGCCTATATCGTTGGGCATCACTGGTTACACGACGTATCACGTGCCCATCCTTCTATGGTGCACAGCGGGAAGCGTTTGAAGCCGATTGCCGGGCCCTAATCCGCCCCCTGCTGGCAACCCAAGCGCTCAACTCCCCCCCTTTTCGTTTGAAGGCCGCTTAAATTTTCTTGGTAATTCTGGACCATTGCGGCGGCGTTGCCGGTAGTTCTACCGTGGCCGCCCGTAATCATCAATGCCTAATAACAAGGCCAATGTGACATGTACCTACTCCTACGTTGGCACTTGGCAAGTAAAAATCATCGATCAGCAGATGGAATCGAGACGAAGACATGGCACGTCGGATTCGTCCTTTGTCTCGTTCCGCTTGGCGTCATCCCAGCGGTACAAAAGGGTTTCCCTGGCTTACAAGTATTGTTCGTCAGCCAGTGATTGGACCACGGGATTTTGCCACGTCGGAGGCGCACGGGCTCAGCTGTTGGCAGCGTGGGTCGGGGCCCCGTTGGTCTGAAAGCGGTGCGAGCTACTAGCGCCTAGCAGTGTGTTACTCCTTCAGTAATAAATCGTCGTAACCCCTTTGGCCCGCTGAACGGGTCACGGAGCTCTGCACGTGGGACCATGGGATCCCTGCTAGGTGGGCGCGTGCTCTGCTGTACCCGAATATTTCAACGCGATCACCGCACGAGTAAATGAGAATCATCTGGTGCTAAATCCGGCCCGATCGAATTTTAATTTACGTCGGCCAGAATATCTATCCCTTAAATATTTTTTATTATGTATTGACAGCTTGATCTGCAACCTGTTCGCAATGTACTAAGGCCTTGTTTAGTTCGAAAAAAAATTGGGTTTAGTTGCCACGTTAGATATACGGACACACATTTTAAACTATTAAACGTAGTCTTAATAATAAAACAAATTACATATTTCATCAGAAAACTGCGAGACAAATTTATTAAGCCTAATTAATTCGTCAATTAGCAAATGTTATATTGTAGCACCACATTATCAAATCATGGCACAATTAGGTTTAAAGATTCGTCTCACAATTTACACGCAAATTGTGTAATTGATTTTTTTCATATTTATACTCTTATACATGTGTACAAACATTCGATGTTATGGGTGAAAAGTTTTTTATTTTGGGAACTAAACAAGGCCTAATATGTAGCTACTATGTATAACCCACTGCACGCTAAATTTCTTCTAAATGAAAAGTTGACTCACGAAACGGAGCCAATGCCAAAAAAAAAAAAAAAAAGGAAACCCACAAATTTCAGAGCCACTGCACCGCGGACTGAAGGCTCGACGGCACGCAGCCAGCCGCCAGTTCAAACGCGAAACGCGCACACGCACGCGTTGCGTGCATGCTCCACTGGAATTGGAAATAGACCCCATTGGAATTGGAAATAGACCCTCGAGGCCTCGACCGCGCGCGATCGACGTGGTCCCCGACTCCCCGCGCGCACTGTGCGGTTTAGTTGGCAAAACCAGCCGGTATACGTGCACACGATCCATGTGACCACGGGTTTAATGGGAGCTTAGAGCAATTTCAATAGTATAGCCAACTACTAGCTGCAAATCATTTGTAGCCAATGTAATAGCTAATTCATACAATAGTTATTACATATACTATAAATATCTGGTCCTACCTGTCATATACAAAATATATCTAAGAATCCGTGTTGCAGCTGGCACAGATCTGTAGCCCGCTGCTCTTCTTTTTTTTTTCTTTATTTCTTTAAAAATATGTTATAACTGGCTTATAGCCTGCTATTGTACCTGCTCTTATTACGAGCTAGCGCTAGCAGGCAGAGGCAGGCATGCAGGCCCCCGTAACGTAAATACACACGTCCTCCGCGGTACGTTTGCATTTGACTTTGCAATGGTAGATTGTTAGTTGCGGCTCGCATGCATTGGCTTAGCTAGTGTGTGTGGTGTCGATGTCGACGATGTAGCGCCATGCCCGGTGGTTCGTCCTCTCTCGCAAGGCTAGCTGGATTCAGAAGCGACCTTTAAGGACACACCCCTCTATTGCGTAGCTAGACCCACTCTGATACAACATATATCGATCCTCCATTATTCCTGTGATGATATATGTATTGCACGTACGACGCATTTTCATGTCATGTGTACAAATTCTGGTACCACAAGGTAATTCCAGGTTACATTGACCTAGTAGCTAGTAGCTTGCTAGTAGCACTTTTTGTACGTAGTACGGCTGGACAAGGAAAAACGGCCGGATGAGCTAGGCTGTGTTAGTTCAGCGTAAAATTTGGATTTTGGTTGAAATGGAATATGATGAAATTGAAGATGATGTGATTGAAATGTTGTGTGTGTTATAACAGGTTGATGTGATGAAAAAAGACTGAAGTTTGTATCCAAATTTTTGGATTTAAACACAGCCCTAGCTAGCCAGTACTAGTCAGTTACTACTAGCTCTAACAAAATGATTGACATGTGATTGCCTGTGTGATGGTCAGCTATTTTAATTTCTATAGTTTTCCGAAAAATGGATATCTAGTCTACGGCTGGATAACGAATCAGCTAATTGGCTTGGCTCGATTTAGGCCCTGTTTCTTTCAGCTTTGGATTATTATAATCCAGATTATTGGGAGTAAGCTGAAAGAAACTGACAACTTATTAAAGTAGCTTATTATATCCGGAGCTCAGCTTATTATAATCTGATAAGCTCATTTAGGTGAACTTTTTCTATATTATTGGATGAAAAATTACCCACCATGCCACCCCACTCCCTCTTTAGACTTGCAAACCCATAATCTAGGCTCTAATAATCTAGGAAAGAAACAACTAACCACTTATTCTACTACAGATTATAACAATCTAGCTTATAGTAATCTGACTCAATAATCTAGATTATAATAATTCTAAGCTGAAAAAAAACAGGGTCTTAGCTTATTTATGATAACGAGCTGGTTTGGCTAGCTAGCTCGCACTTATTGTCCTAAAAGTTAAAAGTTCAATTCGGCTTGGTTCATTAACCAGTTCGAGCTAGCTTGTTGAGCTTACAAGCAACATCAATAAATATCAACTCAAAATCTATCTGTGCAGACAACGGCCTCTTTTCTAGGCATGGCTCCTTGATTTCAAACTTGTTAGGGCATTCACAGTGCGTCGTCGAGAGTCGCCGTGGCGTTCTGTCCCGCCGCGCCACGTTGGAGATTCCACGCCACGCATGCGCCTGCCGCAACCAACCTGAAGCCCGCGGAGCCAAAGTTGGGCACGCGTTCTTCGTCAGTTTGGCAGGCATGCGTCAGAGCGAGGCGAGGAACGGGGGCTCACGGCGCGTTGGGGGAGGGCGTGACCCCATGCTTCGTCGCCCCCAAAGCGGCGCCGGATCTGGCGACGATGACGGCGCGGGTGTCAGCGGCTTGGGGAGAAGGGAAGATGGCGGCAGCGGTGGAAGAGGCGCGGGGAGGAAGAGGCGGCGGCGGATCTGGCTCCTAACTTGGATGTCGTCCCCGTTCCGAACCATCAACCCCGCCGTCGTCCTCCGCTCCAAAGCAGCAGCAGCAGCAATTTGACGGCGACCTTCTCCACGCCGGAGAGGGAGCCTCGTCGCCGCCCTTGCTCGAACCCACGCCGCCGAGCTCGTCAGCCCGGTGCCGGAAGGAGAGGTGGCCGTTAGGAGCTGGCGGGGAGAGGGCCACGCCGCTGCCATCAAGCCGTCGCTTCTTCTCCCAAGCACCGCCAGATCTGTGTCGCCATGCCACCAGTCAGAGGAGTGGAGGGGTGAGGGGGTTGCGCCGTTCGCCGCCGTAGAGAGGACAGAGAGGAGGAGGGGACGGAGAGGGGGGAAGAAGCGGTGGAGAAAGGGAACGAAAGGAGCGGCGGAGCGACGGAGAAAGCGAAGCCACGAGAAAGAGGAAGGAGCGGCGTCGTGGTGGGCCTGACTGTGGAAAAAGTTTGTTGGTGGGGCCCACCATAAGCTCAGGCGCATTGTAAAGCTAGAAGCCTCGTTTGTAATTTTCCTACCTGTATGCCCTTGGGCTCCTTGGAAAGAAGGGCGCATTGCTAATGCCCTTAGAGGGAACGACTTTAGTCAGCATGAGACCGTGACAGCGTGACAAGAGGGAGATGGAGTGGAGTGGTGGACTAGTAGGTGAGAGTGGAGACAAAGTAGGGTCCAGTTCTTTTCTCCAACAAAAATTGGATCAAGATTAAGATTTTCGTGGCACGCTTTTCAAACTACTAAACGGTGCGTTTCGTACAAAAACTTTCTATATGAAAGTTGCTCTAAAATATCATATTAATCTATTTTTCAAATTTATAATAAATAAAACTCAATCAATCATATGTTAATATCATCTCGTTTTGCGTAAAAAATTTAATCTTCATCTTCATCTCTATCTTCTGAAGAAAAGAACACCACCTAGGACACGTACTGCGGATTGAGGTGGCACCGTGACCTCGAGTACTTATCACTATGGTATTTACTAGTCACAGCATAAGAATTGAGAATAAAGGGGATTCGAGTTGATGAAAGAATAAGGTGGTGGTGCATGTGACACATGGACTATAGTTGGTTGGGATTTTATCTCATTAGGGCTATATTATGCTTCCCGCTGCTGGCTTTGGCTCATTTAGCTGGTGAGCCAGTTCTACCTGGTTTATTATTTCTAATGAGCTTGTTACAAAAATACAAGTTGAGATAAATTTAGCTCTATATAGAGCCATGCTATGAGCTTTTTTTGTCCTACCCTAATCAAGGCTGCACATTATGAAGTGTCTAGATAAAAGTAGAGCATGCAGTCGCCCTGCCTGTGGACCCATACGTGGTTCCTCTTCCTCCTTGAGTTTTGCTTTCTCAACTTAATTAATCAATAGATAATTGTCACTGGACAGTTTAGAGCTGTCGTTTCAAGAGAAGAATGTCACAGGCTCACAGTCATACTCCCCAGTTTTTTTTTTTTTTTAAAAAAAACAACTTCCGAAGATGTATCTAGATAAATGTTATTTAGATTTATTGCTAAAAGTTGTTTTTTTTATAAAAAAAAGATATATGGTGGAGGGTGTTAGTAAAGTTTGTTTGGCTGTTCCTCTAGCTTGGGTCCGAAACAATTGGTGTGTTACAGACTTACAGTTAGTTCTACCAGTGCAGAGCGAGTCGTGACTTTGAGACAAAAGGACAAGTGAAAAGGACAAGACTGGAATTCATTGCCCTGGGCGAGGGCGTTGTGCAGGAGAAGACCACAAAAGGCGCTATCAATGTGCATCTCAGATCCGTCGTCAACGAGAATTTGCAGCATCATACTAAAGGAGAATCAGTTAATATTGTTTGGATCTCTAGAAGTCTGAATAAAATGGCTGATTTTCTAGCCAAAAAAGCAAGGATAGAATTAGAAGAAAAATGGCATTTACCAACGCAGTTCTTTTGCCAGAATGTTTCTCACTCTTTGCTTGTATCCAACTGTCCTACTCAGGCAGCTGTTCAAACAGCCCTTATGGCTGATGATGTAATCCTAAATCATGTACTGTGCTTCTAAGTTTAATATATTTTGTTCTAAAAAAAAAAAACGCAGTGGTGCCAATGTGCCATAGATACATAACGTACGTGCATTGGCTGCGTGTTCCAGCTCCACGCTGCAATACATGCTCTAGCTGAGCTCAGCCGAAATATGATGGACAAAACTGGCTCATTGGCCTGGGCTACTGTTGAGCAGATGCACATCTTGTGTTCCCGTACCTGAGGACGGAACAGAGGATCTCTTCTGGAAACTATCACTCAGTACATTTCACCACCGAGAAACAGCTGCATTTCCAGCTCTTGAGCTGCTATCGGTAAGGTTAAGCCTGACTGCCTCTATCCAGTGTGCAGCTTACATCACGCGATACTGATGCATGCTCTTCCATCGCATTGACAATCCTAATTAGTAATTAAGCTGGTGTGTACTAGGAGTGGCCAATGCCGCCAATCATCCGTTTCCCTGTAGAATATCGGTGACGACCTTAGTTATACCCAAAACAAACAGGCACGTAACCCGGAAGCAAATGATCTTCTGCTACGCAGCGCGCATACTTGTTGGAGACCATGACGAATGTAGAAACGAAACTATGGAAAGGGGAACAAAGTTTTGGTAAGGTAGCCAAACTTGAGCAAGATCGGTCCGGACGAATCAGGTCATCAGGCAGCCGGTAGCCACCGATTCTAATGTGTAACGTGTCCGGCTGTCCGCTCCACCAGATTTTCTGTATCGGGGTGGTGCTTGTTAGTAATACATTATTGTGCACAGGGATGGTACGATGTTCAAACTGTTGCATTCTTTACCCTGCAGGAAAAGCTTTCCGTGTGGCCGTGTCCATTATTTAGCCTGGAAAAGCAAGCGTACGAAAATCAGAGAGACTATAGTTGGAGAACTTATTAAGATTTGTACTCTGGTTTATTGGTTATCTTGTCGTATCTGACGCCGGAGGGATGACAGGAGAAGCTGAGAAGGGAGGGGACAGAGACGAACGCCGGGCGGTCAAATAGGACTTGCTGAGCCGAAGGCCCAACGGCCCAAATTTTAAATTCCTTTTGAAACAGAAACCAACTGGCTCAATTTATACAGCCCATCCTGTATGCCTTAAATGCATTATATATTTTTT
>CM020179.1:38068376-38080468 GCA_009805545.1 Oryza longistaminata | reverse complement strand
ATTGAGTGAAGTGCACCAGCGGTCCCTAAACTTATGTGGGTGTGTCTTCTAGGTCCCTAAACTCTCAAAATGCATTTTTAGGTCCCTGAACTTGTCTTGGGTGCCATATAGATCCAAATGGGCTCCGACCCGCTCCATCCGCTGACGTGGCATGCCATGGTAGCGCCTACGGTCAGCGGGGACCCATATGTCACCTCTGTGCATCATCTCCACCGCCCTAGAACCGAGAGAGAGAGAGGAGAGAGAGAGAGGGAAAGAGAGACGCCGGCGGTGCTCGACGCATCACGCGTGCCCGGGACGTGAGCACGCTGAGCTCCACATTTTCTTCCTCAGACGTGTCGCCTTCTCTTCTACATTCTTCAGGAGCCGAACAACTCGGACGAGAGAAGCCCTATGCCTCTCCGTCGCCCACATTCTCGTCGGCGGTCGCGAAGAAGACGACGCTCGCTGTTGCCGACGAGTCGTCTCCATCGCCAAATCTTTCCCTTCCATACTTCCCACATCATGCCGAGCAAATCTCCTTGTTGACCCCATCTCGTTTTAATCCACTGCAGCAACGGAAACGCGACCTTGCCCACGAAGAGCTCCAGAACTCGCACCGGGCGCCGCCGCCATGACGTCGTCGCTGTTCCGGCCGACATGGTCCATCTCAAGCCAAGCCATCGCGCCAAAGTCATCGCCTCACCATCATGGCCAAAAGCCCTCAAGAAATTTTAAGAATCGTGCACAGACGAGGGAGATCACCGTCATCTTCTCCAATTCCGGTCACCGAGTGCCATCGCCAATCCCTCTCTCCTTGGTGAGCCACGGACTAATTAATCGTGCATGCAACTCTTTAGAGACCTCACTGACCACCATGCACCTTCTCTAAGCATTCCACCACCCAAGCGAGCCGTCGCCGTGAAGCCGACGTTATCCACCACCGCCCGGCTGTCTTTTCCATTGCTGCTGTTACCCAGACGCCATGCCGCAATCAAGTTCCAGTGAGCACCCAGGGACCTGCTAGACTCGCATGCATGCATCTTTTTGCACTAAATCGGGCTGGGCTCTACATGCACAAGCGTACGAAGACCACCGCCATTGTCGCGACCCACTGGCATCGATTCCGCCACCTCCGGCGACGAGACCACCTTCAACAGATCGCAAGGAAGTTCTCAGCATTTCTTCTTGTGGTTGTGTCGGCCGAAGAATCGTTGTCGCCGACGGCATCGTCGTGAAGGAACGCCGGCCGGCAAACTCTGCGAGCAGCAGGCTGCTGCTGCTTTCTCCCTGTGTGCCTATGACAGGTGGGCCCCGCTCCATTAGCACGTACAGGATTTGATTAGAGTAAGTTTAAAACATGTAAGGTTCTTTCTGTAAATATTGTTATCATGTCATATATTTATTTTATAAATATGACTAACATGTGGTCCCACTGACACGTAGGCGCTACCGTGGCATGCCACGTCACCGGATGGAGCGGGTCGGTGCCCGTTTGGATCTATATGACACACAAGACAAGTTCAGGGATCTAAAAATGCATTTTAGAGTTTAGGGACCTAGATACACACGCACTATTTTTTTTCCTTTTTTTAGGAAATTTCCGGGAACCTTTTTTTGCACTTTTTTTTCGCGTGTTTTTTTTTTCCGAGTAGAGATAGAGATAGCGATATAGATTAAAACCAAAACATAAAATTAAAACCGACTCAAACACGGATGACAGACCGCGGAAACATCTTCAATATTTATAATAGCAGAGAAGAGATAGAGATATTCCTACTTGGACTCTTTTCTCTCTTATTTTTTTGCTAATTTCGGAATTTATTTTATTTTTATTCTGAATTTTGATTAATCTCGTATTGGGTTTCTATATGGACTCCTCTTTCCATATTACATATTTTTAATTCCGAATTTCAGGTATTTTTAAATTGCATTTCTACTTGGACTCTTCTTTTCTTTTTCTCCGATTAATGTGGGAATTTCTAGCCTCCACAGCGAATGTGGTGCCTTCTTTCAAGGCTGTTTTAATAATATAATAGATAGATATGGAGGGAATATCAGATAGGCTGACAGCTTGGTCGATCTGCAACGTGTTCGCAATGTAGCTAGCTACCACGTATATAACCCACATGCGCGCTAAATTTCTTCAAAATGAGAATTTGACTCACGAAACGGAGCCATGCCAAAGAAAAGGAAACCCACAAATTTCGGAGCCACCGCGCCGCGGACAGAAGGCTCGATGGCCACGCAGCCAGCCGCCAGTTCAAAAGCGAAACGCGCACACGCACGCGTTGCATATATGCATACCCCCACTGGAATTGGAAATAGACCCTCGAGGCCTCGACTGCGCGCGATCGACGTGGTCCCGGACTCCCCGCGCGCACTGTGGGTTTAGTTGGCAAAAACCAGCCGGTATACGTGCACACGATCCATGTGACCCCGGGTTTAATGGGAGCTTATTACGAGCTAGCGCTAGCAGGCAGGGGGCAGGCAGGGCATGCAGGCCCCGTAACGTAACTACACACGTCCTCCCGCGGTACGTTGCATTTGACTTTGCAATGGTAGATTGTTAGTTGCGGCTCGCATGCATTGGCTTAGCTAGTGTGTATGTGGTGTCGATGTCGACGATGTAGAGAGTGCCATGCCCGGTGTGGTCGTCCTCTCGCAAGGCTAGCTAGCTGGATTCAGAAGCGACGTCTTAATGACACACCCCCTCTATTGCGTAGCTAGACCCACTCTGATACAACATATATCGATCCTCCATTATTCCTGTGATGATATATGTATTGCACGTACGGCGCATTTGTCATGTCATGTGTACAAATTCTGGTACCACAAGGTAATTCCAGGTTACATTGACCTAGCTAGCTTAATTGCTAGTAGCACTTTTTTGGTACGTAGTACGGCTGGACAAGGAAAAACGGCCGGATGAGCTAGCTAGCCAGTACAGTACCAGTCAGTTACTAGCTCTAGTAAAATGATTGACATGTGATTGCCTGTTGATGATCAGCTATTCTAATTTCTATAGTTTCTCCGAAAAATGGATATCTAGTCTACGGCTGGATAACAAATCAGCTAATTGGCTCCTTGATTTCAAACTTGTTAGAGGGAATGACTAAGTGCATCAGCATGAGACCGTGACAGCGTGACAAGAGGGAGATGGAGTGGAGCGGTGGACTAGTAGGTGAGAGTGGGGACAAAGTAGGACACGTACAGCGGATTGAGGTGGCACCGTGACCTCGATGGTGTGTGGTACTCCCTCTATTCCAAATTGATCTACATATTTCATAGGTACACCAAGACCAAAAAAAGCTAATAACTCTCTCATACTATATTTACTCTAGCAACAAACTCAATACATGTATCATCCCCACTATTTTCTAGCCAATAGCAAATCAAGATATTGCATGTGGGTTATAAATACATGTATGCATGGATGCATGTATCAATATCCATTTACTCCAATGCACAAATAACGAATAGACCTAATAAATGAACACAAATATGTAGATCATTTAGAAATAAACTTAAAAAAATTATATGTAGATCAATTTGAAATGAAGGGAGGACTTATCACTATGGTATTTACTAGTCACGGCATGAGAACTGAGAACAAAGGGGATTCGAGTTGATGAAAGGATAAGGTGGTGGTGCATGTGACACATGGACTATAGTTGGTTGGGATTTTATCTCATTAGGGCTATATTATGCTTCCCGCTGCTGGCTTTGGCTCATTTAGCTGGTGAGCCAGTTCTACCTGGTTTATTATTTCTAATGAGCTTGTTACAAAAATACAAGTTGAGATAAATTTAGCTCTATATAGAGCCATGCTATGAGCTTTTTTTGTCCTACCCTAATCAAGGCTGCACATTATGAAGTGTCTAGATAAAAGAGTAGAGCATGCAGTCGCCCTGCCTGTGGACCCATACGTGGTTCCTCCTTGAGTTTTTCTTTCTCAACTTAATTTAGCAATTTAGGTAATTATCACTACAGTTTAGAGCTGTCATTTCAAGAGAAGAATGTCACAGGCTCACAGTCATACTCCCCCAGTTTTTTTTTTTTAAAAAAACAACTTCCGAAGATTTATCTAGAATAATGTTTATTTAGATTTATTGCTAAAAGTTGTTTTTTTATTAAAAAAAAGATAGATGCTGGAGGATGTTAGTAAAGTTTGTTTGGCTGTTGCTCTAGCTTGGGCCCGAAACAATTGGTGTGTTACAGACTTACAGTTAGTTCTACCAGTGCAGAGAGAGTGAGTCGTGACTTTGAGACAAAAGGACAAGTGAAAAGGACAAGACTGGAATTCATTGCCCTGGGCGAGGGCGTTGTGCAGGAGAAGACCACAAAAGGCCCAATCAATGTGCATCTCAGATCCGTCGTCAACGCAGTGGTACCAATGTGGCCATATATACACAACGTACGTGCATTGGCTGCGTGCCAGCTCCACGCTACAATACATGCTCTATCTCAGCTCAGCCGAAATATGATGGACAAAATTGGCACGTTGGCCTGGGCTACTGGCGAGCAGATGCACATCTTGTGTTCCCGTACCTGAGGACGGATATGCAGCTAATTTTCAGGGCAACCTGTTGACTCTGGTTTTAGGCACAAACTACAAAGGTGTAATGAAGACGGTGAGCTTTTAAAAGCTGTATGTCGTAAGCTTGAGACAACGGTTATGCAGCTTTTACTAATTATGGATGAAGATTCACAAATAGACTTCAATAATGTGTTCTCCTGATCTTGTTTTGGTTAAATTTACCTTTGTGTGGTCATTTCTTCTATCATTTCTGAACTACACTCGTTTTAGAGTGCTAGATTGTAATAATGGGCTGTAGCTCTCTTTGAACAAAGGCCGGGATGACTATTTCATTATCTTAAAAAAAAAGGACGGCACAGAGGATCTTTTCTGGAAACTTTCACTCAATGCATTTCACCACGGAGAACAGCTGCATTTCACATCACGCGATACTGATGCATGCTCTTCCATCGGATTGACAAATGACAATCCTAATTAAGCTGGCGTGTACTAGGAGTGCCAATGCCGCCAATCATTCCTTTCCCTCTAGAATATCGGTACGTGGCGACCTTAGTAATACCCAAAACAAACAGGCACGTAACCCGGAAGCAAATGATCTTCTGCTATGCAGCACACATACTTGTTGGAGACCATGACGAATGCAGAATCGAAACTATGGGAAGGGGAACAAAGTTTTGGTAAGGTACGGTAGCCAAACTTGAGCAAGATCGGTCCGGACGAATCGGGTCATCAGGCAGCCGGTAGCCACCGATTCTAATGCGTGATGTGTCCGGCTGTCCGCTCCACCAGATTTTCTGTATCGGGATGGTGCTTGTTAGTAATACACTATTGTGCACAGGGATGGTACGATGTTCAAACTGTTGCCGTGTGGCCGTGTCCATTATTTAGCCTGGAAAAGCAAGCGTACGAAAATCAGAGAGACTATAGTTGGAGAACTTATTAAGATTTGTACTCTGGTATGTATAAATTTACTAAAATAGGAAAGTAATGTGGTGCCAAAAAAGAAAACCAGGTGGAGGGAGGGAGGGGGGAGGTGGGGAGCGAATCTTATCGCTACCCCATCCCCACGGCAATCGATCGTCCATTAGGCGTACCCCATATTAGCCCCTCAACCACAAAATCAAACATCCTTCACTCTCTACCCTCGGACTCGATCTAGACGGTTTTGGTCCTATATGACGCTCGCATGGTAATCCAGCCAGCATAAAAAAATTAAAATCGGTGGGACATATATGTCAGTTCTGATTTGTGGATCCAAACAATTTTTCGAAAAAATAATAAAAAAACCAGAACTGACATGTTGGCCCATCATCTTTTAATTTTTTATGCTGATTGGACTGCCACGTGTACGCCACGTAGGATAAAACCGCTTCATAGAGAGTTTGGGGGGAGGATAATTCGTCTGGTATGAAAAGTTGAGAGTGAAGGATGCCTGATTTTACGGTTTATGGGAGTAATTCGTACTATCCTTATAGTTCAGGGGGTAATTCAGAATTTTTCTTTTTTTTAATGAACCAGCTATGCCAATTTCATTAATTAAAACAGAGTAAAAAGTTTCTACAGGTAAAAACGAGAACTTTTTAAAAAATAAAACTTAAGAGTTTTCCAGCTAAAGCCCATGTGTTGGCTTACTCCTTGATTTTTGCTACCAGAGTAGAGAATGAGCTACACGTAGTTCTTTATGCTGGCAAACATATGGGGAGCTCTTTATGCTGGAAAAATCTTTGGTTCCTTTCCTTCCACACCTTCCAAGTCGTCAGGAGAATGAGCGAGCATGCTCCTTTCTTTGATAGACCTATGGCGGTTGCTAGCACTGTCCATCAAGCGTGTACCTACGTAGACACAGGCTACCTATCCGATCTAAGGGTGTGTTCTAAATAGCTAATTGAGCATAGCTACTTCCCATTTTCTGTTAACGCGTTTTTCAAACTACAAAACAATATGTTATGTGTAAAAAATTTCCATAGAAAGGGTTCTTTAAAAATCAAACAAATCCATTCTTCTTTTTTAAATAAGAGTAAAGTACATAGACGGTTCTTAAATTTGTAGGGTTGTGTCATCTAAGTCCCTAAACTCTAAAAATGCATATCCAAGTCCCATAACTTATCATAGCGTGTCATCTAGGTCCTAAATCGTCACAATACCCCTTAAGGATCCTACGTGGCACTGATGTGACATGCCACACGGATATAACATGACATCATTTTGATTGACAAATGGATCCATTTAAAAATTTTCCTTTTTCTCTTTTTCTTCTCATTCTTCTCCTTTTTTCCTTTCTTCTCCTTTCTCTGTGACCCGAGCAGAAGAAAGAAAAAAAAATAAAAATGAGAAGAAAACGAAAAAGAAAAGAAGAAAAAAAAGGAAAAGGACAAGTCACGTCCATGTGGCATGCCACATCAGCGCCACGAAGGATTCTAGAGGGGCTGCGTCGATTTGGGATTTAAATGATACACTTTAACAAGTCTTGGGACTTAGATCTACATTTTGACAGTTTGAGGACCTAGATAACACAACCCTACAAGTTTAAGCCCCGCCTATGCACTTTACTCTTTAAATAATTAACACTCAATTAATCATACGTTAATTATGTTTATTGTTTTACGTGCAACTAATTTAGCCAGAAAGAACCATCGAAAAAGAACGCGACCTAAGTCCCTCATGAGCTATCTAGATTGATAGCGTGCTCCATATTCTCCTTATGTATACGCATTCCACAAGATGGTGGTAAGTTGTTTTTATGGTGTGCTAGCATGGAGGATAAAAACTGTAGTTTGGCCAACCTTAAGTTGCCACTCAATGTGTTGTCCACACTATATTTATCACAAAATGCTATGCAAAGAGTTTGTATTTCTTTGGGTCTAAGGTTTTCCAAAGGATTGTTTCGTAGTTCATTGAACCAAGGAACCTACGCTCTGTGGGCAAATCCCAACCAAGGGCGGATCTAAGAACAAAAAATGAGAGGCTCAATTACACAGTTTCTTCAACCTCCAGCCATCTAGTGGCCTTTAGTTTATCATTCATGATTGAAAAAATTGAAGGGGGTGCTTCGGGAGGTATCCATGGATTTTGTGGGTGTAGGGGGGGCTCGAGTCCCCCCTGCACCCACGTTGGATCCGCCCCTGATCCCAACGTGTACTCTCTATGGTTTGTGAGCTTTCGTGTAATTTCATCTGCTTGGTCATCAGTGAGTTGTATTTTTTGCACTGTGCTCTTGCACTGTGCTCCAAATAGTAACAAGCTAGTCGATGAGCTCCATGGTCATGTCACCACCGTTTGAGAGGTTAAGGTATTGGATCCCCGTGCTCTTCTTGATGTTCTACTTTAGGGTCCTATTTTTTTTTTCCGGGAGATTACATACAATAGCGGTGCTAGGTCCTTTGGCTGCCTACCATGGATCTAGGTGGAGTCCCAGAAACGGATTATGGATCTATCTCAAATTGATAGGGTTGTGGAGATCCATCCAAATCTTTTTCGGAGCTTTTCATACTGTTATCATAGCCACTTTATTCTTAAAGCTCTTACGAATCTATCCAATTCAGCACTCGACTGCCATTGATTGTTTGCGTGTATTATACAGTTGCACCGGATTAAAAAAAAGAAGAAAAGGCTCAAACATTTGGCTAGCAGAGTGCATCTATGGAAAGAAATAAGTTCATCTGAGGTCCCTTAACTTGTCAACGAATCCGATTTCCGTCCCTCATCCGGAAAACCAGACACAACGGGTCCCTCAACTATCAAAACCAGTGCAGATTAGGTCCCTCGGCGGTTTTGAGGGCGGTTTTGGCTGATGTGGCGTCTACGTGGCTAATTTGACTCGGTCTTCATCTGACGTGGCATTGACGTGGCGCTTACGTGGCAATTCGATCCGGAAAAATAATAAAACCCGTGGGACCCACCTGTCAGTCTCACGCAAAAAATAATAAAAATGGTGGGACCCACATGGGCCCCACATGTCAGTCCAACTCACCCCTCTTCTTCATCCTCTCTCCCCCATCTCCCCTCTCTTCATCTCTCTCTCCTCTCTTCAGGCGACGGAGAGGCAGCGGCACGCGGCGGCGATGTGGCCGGACAGCGGTGCCTATGCGGAGGAGCTCGGCCGAGCGACGGCGGCGCCGATGCGGCGGGGCGCGGCTGACGGAATATTGTTTGGAGCATCTAACTCCATAAGAAAACAATAGCAAAATTCGGTAACTTTAATTTAACTTGTACAATATGGAATGTACTATAATGGTCATTGCGATGGGATCTTCATAAGGTTTTCAAATCAAAGTTACTAATAATAAAATCCAGATAGAAAATGTGCCCAAGATATAATTGTGTGTTAAATCTTTTAAAAAGAGAAGTTGGGGGCATGGTTACTTCTAGATTTTTACATCTTGTCTTGCTCCAGAGAATCTGTTGTGTATTTAACATACGAAGAGTAGACTTCTACATATTTTCAAGATTTTGTACAGAAATTGCTTTTTTTTTCAAAATGCATTGTAGCAATTCGATGAGGCCATGTAGTCATGCTACAAAATGCAAATTCAGAATATCTTTTGCATTTATTATTAAATCTTTCAGTTAGGGAAAATAAACTGGTTGAGGGGGTAAAAGGCTCATTTGTTCATGGAAATATCTTGATATACTATCAACAATTTTTCTCTCAAAAATTATCAAATGTAAATACATTTATATTATAATAATCTTCATTTATTTGCATGAAACTAATATAACATATAACTTGTATGTAACTTTCAAAAAGATCCCGGGGAGATCGTTGGAATGCGAATCCTCTCGTCCGTGTGCGTACTGACGAATCTCAGAGGAGCAAATCTAATGATACAAAATTATCTGAAACTTACATATAAATTATATTGTGGTTAAAATGTAATTACAGTATATTTATATTTAATAATTTTGGAGGAAAAATGTCGATAGTTCGATATATATATGTGTAGCAAAATCGCTCAGTCGGAGGTGGGATGTGATCATGTGTAATGTGTAGCAAATTTTCTTCGATCGCGGAATATATTTAGAGCTAGTACGATTGCTTCAAATTCTTATTGGAACAACAAAATTTCGATGCTGTTTTCTGAAAAAAAAAACTGCAACTTAATTTACCGCAGGTGCTAGCTGAAATAACTAGGCTTCTGCGCGCGTACAAGAACGAGAACTGCAGCATCACCATAACGGGCCACAGCCTGGGCGCCGCGCTCTCCACGCTCAACGCCATCGACAATGTCGCCAACGGCTACAACGTCCGCGGCTCGCCGCGTCCGCGTCCCCGTCACGGCCATCGCCCTCGCCAGCCCGCGCATTCGGCGACGATCAGTTCAAGAGGCCTTCGACTCGACGCCCAACCTGAGCCTGCTTCCGCGTCCGCAACGCGCCGGACATCGTGCCGACCATCCGCCGTCGGCCTTCTTCAAGGACGTCGCGCCGGAGCTGCTCGTGGACACGCGCCGGTCGCCGCACCTGAAGAACCCGGCGGGCCCGGGCCCAGTGGCACAACCTCGAGTGCTACCTGCACCGCCGTCGCGGGCACGCAGGGCGCCGGCGACGGCGCGGGGTTCGCCTGGTGGTGGACCGTGACCTGGCGCTGGTGAACAAGGAAGTGGACGCGCTCAGGGACGAGTACCAGGTGCCGCGGCGTGGTGGTGGAGAAGAACAAGGGCATGGTGCAGAAACGCGAGTGGGCGCTGGGTCTTGCAAGATCATGAGGAGGGGCAACCTTTGCAATGTGATGGATTTGGGGAATTTTGTGGAATCCAATAAACTGATGGTTTTATTTCTTGGATGGAAGTTTTCCAAGAAAAATATGAATAGGAAGGGCCGTGGAAATGCAGATATAAATTATGATGTACGTCTGAAAATTCTGAGTTGTATCTGGAAATTCTAACGGCCCCTTTAAAGCGTATGATGTCAAAACACGGAACTAGAAAAAAACGTAGGAATAGTATGACATATTTATTGGATTCCTACGGGATTGAAACACATAAAAGCTTCAATTACTATTGTTTGATAGTCATATGGAAAACATAGAAATTTAAGACACGGGAAGAAGAAAACATGAGGTATGACCCCATGCTATTTTTCTCTTAGAATTCCTCTACAATAGTCCATTCCTTAGAAATTTTAAAGAAATTGTAGGAATCAATACTTTATTTTAAGGGATTATTCTCATATGGTATAAATCCTTTAGAATTCATGTTTTTCCTTTGTTTTAAAAGGGACCCAAGTCGCCGGAAGAGGGGGGAGGGGGGGGGGTGGGAGTTTGGTTGTGTGTGTGTGTGTGAATATGTGAGAAGAGAAGGGAACGGTTTTAATCCTGGCGTGTGCTTTGCTAACAAGTACTCCATTTTATATTATAAGTCGTTTGACTTTTTTCTTAGTCAAAATTCTTCAAGTTTGACCAAGTTTATAGAGAAATATATTAATATTTTTAATACAAATAAAAACATTATTTCAGAATATATTCAATTTAAATTTAATGAAACTATTTTAGTGTTATTAATGTTGCTAATTTTTTCTATAAACTTAATCAAACCTAAAAGAATTTTAACTAAGAAAAAGTGTTTTACTTATAATATAAAACAGATGAAGAAACGGTTTTGCCAAATTGGCATGCCACGTGTGCATTGCGCCGCCTAAACCGCTCGGAATAATGCTCGGGGTTAATTTGCCCAATTTAAATAGCTGGGAGTGCAAAACGATACTCAAGTTCAGAGGTAATTCAGTCGACCTCAATGTTTTAGGGAATGTAGACTACTCTTATTTTCTTAGTTATTCTCCCTTTCATATAACTTCTGTGTAGGCACTGAATCTTATGTTGTTACTTTTCCCCTCAATAATACATATCTTCATGCTGGACATCTATAAAGTGAGGGTCAAAAAGATATGTACAAAGTTTTTCATATTATTCCCTACAGAATTGAGTGTGTTTTGGTGCCACTAAGAGGTCCTCAACCATTTATCAGTCAAAAGGGTTGGGCTAAAAGTGGCGTTCTGCTTCATTCATCATTAGGTCCAAATGGACTATGAAGTGTTTACCCACCGCCTTACAGCCCATCAATGCACACGTGTTTCCATAGAGGAATAAGTTCATCTGAGGTCCCTTAACTTGTCAACGAATCCGATTTCCTCCCTCATCCGGAAAACCAGACACAACGGGCCCTCAACAATCAAAACCGATGCAGATTAGGTCCCTCGGCGGTTTTGAGGGCGGTTTTGCTGACGTGCGCCTACATGGTTAATTTGACTCGGTCTTCATTGACGTGGCGCTTACGTGGCAATTCGATCCGGGAAAATAATAAAAACCGTGGGACCCACTGTCAGCTCATAGAAAATAAAAAAAATGGTGGACCCACATGCCAGTCCAACTCACCCTCCTCTTTCTTCTCCTCTCTCCCCATCTCCCCCTCTTCAGGCGACGGAGAGGCAGCGGCACGCGGCCACGACGGCACCGCTGTCGGCTTGGCGAGCTCCTCCGCATCGGCACCGCTGCCCGGCCAACCCCGAGGCCACGACCCGCGCTGAGCCCGCGCCGAGCCCGGCGCCGCCGCACGCCACGCTCGCGCGAGCCGCTGGC